>MNCI01019375.1:4628-59195 GCA_015680685.1 Gnetum montanum | reverse complement strand
AAACATCATGGATTAAGGCTAGGAAGTTACAACTTCCACATAAAGTTACAATTATATAAATAAAAGCTATGGTTGGAAATGTCCATAAATCCCCCTTTTTATAGGATGTTAAACAAATATCCCATAACTTTCTTTTTCTTTTGAAATCTTAAAATATTTTATTTAAATCATATTTTAGTTAAATCATAGTAATAGAGATAGTAATTATAGTAAATATATATTTATTGACCCCTAACTTGACAAAATTAAATATATATCTATGGACCACGTACGATCTTTATAATTGGTCAAAAAAAAAAACTGTTAACAATATTAAATGCTTCGTGATGTGCTGTACAAGTTTACCTCCCTACCACTGTAATACAGACGTGCTTGTCAGAGAAACATCTAGTTCAACATTTGATCTGCCCCCTTCAATATCTCCCTCCTTTCTAGTCCTTGAGGATGAAGTTAAGATATTTAGTTCTTTCTTTCCGTTTTCATCATTTTTTTTACATCATCCTTGAATTCATGGCTGCCACTACTCCTTGAAGTTACACTTTTTCTGGATTCCCTGAAAGATGAAATTGGTCTTGAAACTATGCGACAGGAGTCACCGATGGAAATTTCCGTGTCATCAGGATCTTACTTTATATCTTCTTTTGTTTCGTGCATCTCCTGAAGACTGATAAGCTAGAAATAGGCACCTTTGGGAATTGTCATTAACTTTTTCAACTATCAAATTGCAAAAACTTTTAACCAGTTTTATCATGCCAACCTGTTCCATGAAATGGCCAAAATGTGCCAACAGTTACTACATATAGGCATCTTTGTATTTGAGTTTCTTGGGCATACCAGTTGCATGTAGGAGATGTTGAGAATTCCTCCATGTCATCACCTGATGAGTCACTGTATGTGATGCATGGAACTTTCTTCTTCTCAATCTTTCCATAAATATTTACCTTAGATATTTCCAAGGAAATATCGCAAATTCCTAGGCATGCGTCTATTGTACTTAGCCATGCCCTTCCCATTATAATTGGGAAGTCCCCTTCATTGTTGTTGACTTCTATCACCAAGAAATCAGCTGGGTATGACTAACCATACACAGTGGTAACGATGTCCTCCACTAATCCCAAGGGAATGGTGATGGATTGGTCAGCCAGCTCTTGTTGAATATTGCTCTTCTTAAGTGGAGGTAGGTTTTAGGCTTGATACATTTCTTGTGAAATTAAGTTGACTCCAGAACCTGAGTCAAGAAGAGCCTTATGAGGTTCATTCCCAGTGACTTGGAGATAAATTAGGGGGCTTCTAGGATCAGAGAATTTCTTAGGAAGGTGGCTCACCTTGATCTAGTCGGTAACAGTATGTGTTAACATAACCGTATGCGTTAAGCTTTATTGTTGGTTTGAAGGGAGCTCCAAAGCCTTATGTGTTGGAGGAGCATACATAGACTCAACCGCTTGTGGTTGTGAGAGCTTGTCTAGGATTTTTGTTCTGAAGAAAGGTCTTCTTTTCTTGCGATTGTCAGAACTAGCAGTGGGTTGAAGGTTTACAGCTCTCGTAGCATTATGTTGCTGCGGTTAAGTGGGGAGTTCCCCTTGCATTGTTGGAGTGGGTGGTATTGGAACTAACGGTGCAAGAGAGGCAGATGGATTTGGAGGATGGTACGTGTGTGGAGTGTCTCCCGTAGGAGAAGGAGTCCTTCTAAAATACTCCTGAACATGGTAGTAATGTTGTGGAGTTTTGTGACCCATGGAGTCACTTGGAGAAATCGGCTATTGCACGTAGTAGCCATATGGGTTGGGTTGCTGGTAAGGGTATTATTGTCTAGGTGGTGGCATCCCCCATGATTGTGGGTGTTGCCACTGCTGGTGTTTCTCGATAGGTTGTGGTAGAGCTCCACTTGGATAGTACATTAACGGTTGGTGGAATTGCCTTGGGTTACCTTGGGAATAAGGTAACCTCTGGGGTGTTTGCTGTTTGTTAACTCTCAGGTTGAGTGCATACACCCTAGACTCTTGTGGATGTGAGATGATCGGACAATATCCCTTAGGATGGTCATATTGGCAGATCTCACATCCACCGTCATTGTCTGTATCTGAATCCACAACCTTATCGGCAATATTCATTTTTTCCTTACCCTTGTCACGTGCATGGCCTGAATCTCTCCACTTTTTCTTGTCCTGGTCACTACTTCGTTCCTCCTTAGATTCCTCTACAATATTTAGGATAGTTTCAATTTTACTATCTAAGGAGCTCCATAGTTCATCTACCTTAGTCAATACTTCCGTTGTTAGTTTTTGAAGTAGCAAGGTTTTTCTATTCATGAACTCTTCGATTGGTGACTCATCCTCTTCATCACAGAATCTCACTTCCCTCTTCCAGAGGGAAGGATCGCAGTTATACTCTTCCACACTTTCTCTTTTCTATAGCTCCCCTTCTTCTTTAGCTGCTTACTCCAACAATCGATGAATTTCCTAGGATCTAAGTTCTTATAGTCTCCCTTGGACATATGTCCCAAGGGTTCTCCTAGTTTCATGTCTTAGCCCATCTACGAGGTGGCATAGTTGATCCCATTGTGCATACCCATGGCCCAGGCAATGATGTAGCTATGTATAATATCAACCCATGGTAGCATTCAAGGGTTTATGAGTACCTTGCTTCCATCCTTGGATCTTCTTACGTAAGTTAGACACTCTAGAGTACGTTTAATATTTATCGTTGAAGAGTTCTAACATTGTACTCCACCTCCTAATGGTTTCTGGTTCTAAGGACTGATACCAACTCTCTAATTCCTTTATGAGTGTCCTAGGAAATAACTTTAATTTTTGCCACTTGCTTTCAATATTCTGCAAGGCATAGGCATCGTGGAATGCCTATAAGTGATTCTATGGATCAGCGTTGTATCCCTCTTCAAATCGTGGAATGTTATTCATATCCAATCTCTTGATCTGACTATCTTTTTGATGCCTTGTTGGTATTCTCATAGCCTCCATTATATCTAGCATACTTTGGGTGGCAAGTAGGGGTTTTTCATGATCATCTCTTTCATGACGTCTATGATGCCTACGTTGTTCCCTACTTTTCCTTCTACCATGCCTAGACTCTCTAGACTACCCTTGTCCTCTCTCTCGAATCTCTCGTTGAGGTCTCTCATTTCACTTACCCTTATCCTCACCATTATGATCTTGATGACTGTGCCCTGATGTGGAAGGAGAGGGTGAATGATGTGATGAAGGGGAAGAAGAAGGAGAACCATTTCCATGATGATGTTTCTTACCTTCTCTTCGATGGCTATGGCCTCGATCATGATGACGATCTAAGTGTCCGTCCTTGTCATGTGTTTTTGTTCCCTCAGTGAACAGTTGGCATTTTATGGGGATCAGAACCAGGGTTTTGTATTGTGGAGCATACGTTCTGATACCCCACCTCCTCACTATCATTAGGAGGGGGAACATCTTTCGATAGAGAACCTATTATAAGTGGTTCACCATCTCCAATTTCACTTAGGACGTGTGGGACCCCTTTGCCCTTCAACAATGTATGCTGGCTCTCCTGCCGTGAGTCCCTTAGATGTTGCGCTACTGTGGGATGGTAATCCCTTATGTCATAATCTTCCACAATGTATTCAACATATAATTCTATCATGTCTATCTATGCAAGAGCACGAAGAAGCATGTTGGGGACTACACGATTTGGAGGTAACACTATGTTACCTTGCAAATCTCTCCAACGTAGTTGTTCATCCTGATGGAGGATAAAAGTAAAATCAGGTATGTACTCATCATGATGAGTAGATACCACCCGATATTGTTGAGGAATGGGCATATTTTGGTTATGTGTTTGGTGCCAACGACTGTCTCTACTATGATCCCTAGGTGGTGAAGTGCTTTTGTGAGAAGAAGAAGAAGACATTATGTCTTGTCGGTGTGCTAATTAACCATTATATAATTTTTTGTTTAATTAATCCTAAGGGTTCATTTAGGCTCCCAACAATGTGGATAATTTCCTATGTTCTACTTAGTGCACAAACACTTAGTCCTTGGCAATGGTGCCAATGATGAGTGCCGAGGTACCCCTACACTCAACCATACGAATACGAGCGTTACACGTGCAATCTGGTCAAACTCCGCAAACTAAGTGCCTACATGCCTTATGGAACACTTAAGGTTAATCATTCATTGTCTTCCTAGACTTACTTGTATTTTTCACGGTTGTATGGTTAAGTAAGTCTGAGGTATGTGATTTTTATATCTTTTCTGTTTTTATCTCCTATGCTGATAGGGTGAAGGGTGAAGAGACTAATTAACTAACTTTAACCAACTAACTAAACCTTAATTAACCTAGCATCAGTATTTGTTCCCACTTACTGTTCACACCCTGAACCAATGCAACCTTGGTTACCAAATGCTAGTCATTGCTGGGATCACCAAGCATAACACACATGCTTGAAGCGGTCGTACTGAATGGACTTAACTATGGGAGAAGGGTTGAGAAAGATTTAATCAACTAATAAAGCATTAAATGATAAACAATAAATGACAATAAATAAAATCCTAATTAGCCTATCCCATGCACTACAAGGTTTATCCAAGAAGTTCATCTTTATTTCCATACACAAACTTGTGTTCAGGTACAATATTTGCTTGAATAAAGATCCATTCACTTTGGAGCTCCTACTGTGGGCACATGAAAATTATTCTATCTCTAGAAAGGTAAAAATGCTAGAGTTTAACTACAGTCTAGGCCTAGAATGAGAAACAAGGGAGAGTCACATCTTATTTATAGATTTTATGGCGCACTGCAATATCGTGTACATGATATCTCGGGGGATGCAATATTGCGGCGGACGCGATATCGCATACGCGATATTGCGGCCCATGCAATATCATGTCCCATCAGATGGGGAGACTTACAGGGAAATATTATCTTGTCACTTGAATGTTCAATACCATCAATGCTTCAAGCAGCCCTCATGAGGTCAAATCTTAATCATATGCAAGAACGATATTAAGTCATTAAAAATATGACTAGACCTTATTAGCCAATAGAGGCTAAGGTAAAAAGAAATGTTATTATGGAGGTAAGATATGAACACGATATAAGAAAGAAAGCACCACAAATAGTTGTTCTTAAGGTATAAGAAGATGCTTCATTCCAAGCTAAAAAATTCTATCAGAATCAAAGATCTTATTCCTAGACACGAGTAATATAGATTGAATATCTTGTAAAAATATAGTTACATTTATCTCTTACATAAACCCATAGAAAAAATTAAGAAGAACTCAAAACATAGGAGGAATTCAAGGCCTAATACCTCTAATGGATCCAAAAGAGATGAATCAAGAAGTCACAAAAGAAGAATTAGTTGATACCATTCTTTAACTTCCTCATCTTCTTTCTTACATTCATAAAAAAATGTTGACAATAGAGAACGAAGATTAAGGGATCATGATGAATAAAGAATAAGAGATCACGAGAGATCTTGATGAAGAAGAATATGGCCATGAAGAAGGAAAAGAAAGGATTAAATATAAAAGAAGAGAGCATTGTGAGCATTGGAGGGGTCATTTCTCCAACAGAGCCTATGAACTTTAAGACTATGAAGAACCCCTATTAGCCATTCGAAATATGATTAACATTAGGGAGGCAATGTAAATTTCCACTAGGCATTTGAGGGATAGTCACATTAAGCAACTTGACATGAATAATATCCAAAAACTTGAAGGCTCATATAATTCAGATCCACAAAACCATCTCTAAGCCTTCCATGATGTTTATGTCCTACAAAATTTAGAGAATGATTGGTAGAAATTAAAGTTATTTCCTAGGATACTTATAAAATAAGCAAAAGAATCCCTAAAATTGGAAATAATTTGAAGATGAAGTACCATGTTGGAACGTCTTAATGATGAGTATCATACTTACTCAAGAGTATTGAATCTAAGAAAACATATCCAAGGATCAAAACAAGGGACATAGGAATCCCTTGATGTAGTAATGGACAAGTATTACTCATTATTACATAGATGTCTAGACCATGGATTTTCTCAAAGAGAACAACTATGACACATCATTGATGTGCTAAGGAACAAAATAAGATAAATCCTAGTAATATATGCTCAAGGTAGACTATATGAAATGATAGCACATTAGACTCAAAGATTAATAGACCAAGTGGCAAAAGAAGTAGGGGAGCTACGAAAAAGGGAATTAGCTAAAGAATATAATAGAGCCCTAGTTATTAAGAAAAGAGATGTAAGTATATGCAAAGAATAAGAAGAAGGGACATTAGAAGATGTAATCCAATAGAAGACTTTATGTATTCAAAAATTAGTAAATGATATTGTAACAAAGGTAGAAGAAATATGTGACTATATAGATGAGAAATTTACTATAGAATTCAAGATAGTGGAGGAAAGAACTGAACAAGATTTCAATAAAAAAAATAAAGAAGAAAAAAGACATTTAACATGACAACTATAATAATAAAGAGAAAGTTATTTTGGTAGAAGATGTAACAGACTCAAGCTTAGAAGATGATGCAAGTTGTAAACTATGCTAATACAAACATCCTAAGGGATGTTGTCTTGTCATGGCCCACTTACAAGAGTCCAAGGCATATGTACTCCCAAAAATTTGTTAATAAAAAAATGTTGAGTGATTACCTTATCCACAAGGTAATTTTAGATAGCCTTACCAACAAGTGTACCATCCAAGTGAGGCTTATCCTTGAACACATGAACAATACCAATAGTAGTCGAAACAACCACACTTATGGGGAATGCCACTCCCTAGGTAGAAGTACCCATATAGACAACCAAATCCCTATGGATATTATGTACAACATCCCATTTCTCTTGTGAATAGTTCTACTTATACTTCCTCTTCCTACCCTATGCTTGAAGACTTTAGAACCACAATCTCATACATGGATTCTCATCCTTACATGTCTCAACCAACACTAGGTTCCTCATATTAAGCTTATAGCCCATTATTATCATTATCATTATCATTGTCTGTCATACAAGGAGAATAACCAACACAACCCTAGTATAAAATTGCGATTAGGATAGTTAGTATATAGAAAGATGATAATCCCAACAACACTAAATGTAAAACTAGGAAATGTTCTTTCTTTAAGATAAATCTAGAAAAGGTTGGTAAAGCAAGGACTTCATCTAATTAAGTTTCTCCTATGAGAGATCCTTCTACAGTCATCATGCTTTCACAATAACCAAACTAGAAGCTTATAATTGTCATTTAACTAACAAAGTATTAGATTAGATAATAACATGAACTCTTTGAAAGAAAATAATAGATCCAAGAAATCCTTTGATTTATTTGCATATTGCTAGAAATACACCATGTAAAGCTCTACTAGACTTAGGTTCTTGAGTCAATTTGATAACTCAAAAATGATATAAGACATGAAACTAAGACTAGAGCTTGAAAACTAATTAGTAATCATTTCTTTAGGATAGGTAGAAGATGTGGTGACTACTATTATTAACCTTTTAGTGTGTAAAAATGTTAAGTAAAATGGAATCAAAAGTTGTTTATATGGTTGTGTGGTTGTTATGTTTGTAGGACAAAGTACATGGAAAACCAAGATGAGAAGACAAGGAACAAACTAGGGAACTAAAAGAAAAACCAAGATGAGAAGACAAGGAATGAACTAGTGAGCTCAAAGGAAAAGGTCATCCATAAGGTCTGAACGAAACATGCAAGAATTCAAAGAACACGGACAAAGACCAAATAACTTACAAGCAAAGTTAACATCATTAGAGCATGTGAGAGTGCAAGATCATGGACAAGGAATGAAGAAAGAAAAATGCAAAGGAAGAAAACAAAGATGTCTCCAAGAAATAGTAGACATCTTGGTAGAATTAAAGGCAACACAAGTAAAGATGTCTCTATAGAATAGTAGATGTCTTTCATAAGACAAAGACATCTTTTACTAAACAAAGACATCTTGCTAGAATGAAGGGTAGTTACAGAAAGATGTCTTTCACTAGACAAAGACATCTTTCCAAAATGAAGGCCAGATGCAAAAAGACATCTCAACCATGAATAAGACATCTTCCATGATCATTAATTAGCTATTACACAAGTTACAAAATAAACTTGGAAACATATTGACTATAAGAAGACATCATTCTATTGGGAAATGTGCAAGCTTTTGTACAATCATTGTGTAATCATTGTTTCTCCTCATTGTATTATCTTTTGTCTATTGTAAAGTGAGTTTTACTGCAAGTACAAGGATCAACAAACTGAGTTGTACTCATCCCTTTTAATTGTTATTCTTTTTTGTTTCCCTATAGGGTTGATGTGCTTCTTGTAGGAAGGCATCCTACTTGAGCTTGTCGAGATCCTGCGGGATTGAGTGTTGGTGTAGTGTCATAACAATTTGGAGAAGAGCTCAAGATTGTAAAGGTTGTGGGATCCTAGAAACCACATTCTAATCTTGTTAGGACCTTGCATTATCAAGTGGATTCATAGTGTCAAATCACTCTAGAGTGGAGCTTAGAGCTTGTATAGGGTGTGGTACCCTTCAAACAATATTTGAAAGCAACCAAGTCCAATGGTGTACATGCGAATGATCCTCCAAGTGTGGACTACCAAAGTTGAGAAACCACATTAAATTTTATTTGTGTGCTTTGCCCCAAAGAATTTTTTGGGGAACTTATTCATCCCGCCTTTCTAAGTTCAATGATCCACAAGTGGTATCAGAGCCTAGTACTCTTCTTTTTTATCATCAACTTCAAGAGCAAACAATGGAGTAGACATCTTTCACAAAGCCACCCATGTTTGATGGATTTGACTTCACCTACTAGAAAGCTACAATGCAAGGATTCCTTGAATCCATGGAGTTTGAAGTTTGGGAGTTACTCCTTGAAGGATAGACTTCGCCTATAGATAGTTCCACTGGTATCATCAAGCCTCATAAAAAATGGACATGAGAGGAGAAAGATAAGTTCATGTTTGATTATAAAGCAAAGAATTGTTTATATTATGCCTTGAATAAATCTAAGTTTAATAGAGTGGCAGGATGTAAAATGACCAAAGAAATTTGGCAAACTTTAGAAGCTACTTATGAAGGAACATCTATTATCAAATAATCTAAATTTTTAATTTTGCAAAGTGAATACGATAAACTCAAAATGAGAGAAGGTGAGAAAATAAAAGATTACTTCTCTAGAGTAAATGATAGTGTTGTAGCTATTAAAGGTACAAGTAAAGATTTTTCTGAGAGTGATGTCATCATCAAAATGATCAAAAATCTTCAACTATAGTTTAGATCAAAGGTCACATCTATGGAAGAGATTAGAGATTTCTCCACTCTAAAATTTGAGGAACTTCAAAGTGCTCTCATCACCTATGAAATGAATCTCATAAGCAATGGAGCCATCCAAGAAGGGTTGATTGCTCTAAAGATTGCCTCCAAGGAGAAGGAGCTCAATGAGCATGAAGAGGGTAGTGAAGATGAGATTGCCTTTATCTCAAGAAAGCTACAACATTTGTTGATAAGAAGAAATAAAGAAGCATTTTAGCAAAGACCCAATCTATTCAAAGGTAGAGGAAGAGGTAAAAAAGTTTTGAATTCTAACTTAGATTTCTCTTGTATAGAATGTTTGGTTTGTGGAGGAATAAGCCATATGACCTTTGAATGTCCTAGTGATAGTAGGGTTCAGCTAAAGAACAAATCCAATGATGAAGAATAAAAAAAGTCCAACTTTTATAAAAGTTGGGATGATGGTCAATAATTCTTCCAAAGATTCACACCTCATATGCATGGTGCTTATAGATGAAAACTTCTCACATATGGATAAACAAGGGGATAAGTGTGAATAAAGGTATGGTGAACTTAAAGAAGAAATTTTTATTTTACATTATTTGATTAAGAAGGAAAAGAAATTTATAATGTCTATGCTAGATGCTATCCACTCTAAAGTGAAAGAAGAGATCTTAGACATAAAAGTTAAGATTCAACAACTAACTTTTTTAAATAAGGATTGCAAGAAGGTTCAAGAAGAAGAGACTCTTGAAAAATAGCCAAAGAATTTGGAGAAAGTCACACATGAAAATTCAAGCTCAAGCATAGTCAAATTTAATAATATTTCTCATGAGGAGAATACTTTATTTGTATGTAAAAATTATGGTAGTAACTAAACCCTTAACTATTCTCATGATGATCAAAGATTGACACTTGGTCTTGTCAAAGAGACTTTGGTAAGGAAATTGTTCAAGCACCAATAATTGAAAATGAAGAAAAGTGAAGAATTGAAAATAATACAATAAGTGATCAAGGGTTCTATCATAAAGAACATGAACAAATAGAGACATCACACACATGATCTAATGAAAGAAAACCTAAGGATGAGGAGGTACTTCATGATAGGGGACCTCATCTCAAACTCCATTAACCTTCTCTTCTCATCTACAAGCAAGGTGAGTCAGGGTAAGTTTTCATCTCTTTACTTTTTAGTTAATTTATATGTATGTTATTTGAAAAGTACAAATTGTTTGTGTCTTAACTAGATTAGTGTTGGAATAATTGTTTAGAGCATCTTTTATATTCATTTTGAGCTTGATGGAATTGATTTTATAAAAATATGTAGTATAGCACTTGTATTGAGTTCTTTTGGACCTCTATCTTGTAACAAATTCAGTTAGTTTTGCCTTGCTTTCCACCTTGCATTATTTTCTTGTAAGCTCATGTCCTTTAGAATATTTTTTCTATGTATGAGACAAGACAAGCCTTTGAAGATTCCATCAATATTACTGATTGGAGAGCTTAGTCTCCACATTTAATCTATAGTTGTAGTGCTTTGGTGATTTGCAATGTTTACAAGTTGATCTTAAAAGCCCAAGAAGAGTCGCACATGTGTAGCAGGAGCTTGTTCCTTATTATCCATCATCATTTTGAAGGTTACTAATGTAGGAGGAGTCTTTGAAGACTTTAGTTAAGAAACACTCAAATAGAAAAATATCACAAAATCAGCAAGAATTCATGTCATTCAAGGGTATGGTATAGTATCCTAGGTAAAAGTAAGATTAACTCTTGGTTAAGATGCCTCATAGACAATTTACTAGTGTGATATATTTTGGATACTATTTACACATCTTGATAAAATCTTCTTGGATTTTTTTTTGGGAATTCAGTTGTTTTTATTTGGTATTCATCCTTATTCATGAGAATTTATTTTAATGAGTGTATCTTTTCTTCCTTGCCATATGATGTTTTCATAAGAGTTAAGTTATGCTGAAATCATGACATCTTGGTTTACCTTACGAGTTTCGTGGTTTAAAAAGATAGGTTATTTGATCCTCAAATATTAAGACCCTTGAAAATTATGCTAAGAGATGTGTTTAGAATCTTGAAGATATAAATTTTAACTGAGAGCTAATTCTATATGCTTAATCTTTGGTCTTTGGCATTTAAGTTTATTCTCTCTTAGACATTAATTGCAATTTTTTTTTATATTTGGATTAGTTGTGGCTTGTTGTTTCTAACCTTGTTTTGAACTAAAAAGGATATATCTTAATTAAAGATAGCATACAAATTCGATATTTAAGATTGTGTCTTTCACCTGATGGTATTTTAGCATGCTATGAATTTATCTTCCCTTAAGTACTTAAGAATCTCTTGTTTATATGGACTTCACTAAAGTAAGGAGTACTCATATCTCTATTCTAAATGGTTGAAAATGATTAATAATATTCATTAGAGTAATATCTTTGAAAATTTTGTATGTTAGATAGAGATTTATTGAGCACAATGCATATCTTTTGTGACTATGGTATGACTACTTTTCAGCAAAGGAAAGAATTATTTTCTAGGTTATACTATTGGGATGTTGTTCTTTTATGATATCTCTTTATAGGCTTAATGTGCTTTATTATTTTTGCTACTATTCAAAAAGGGGAAGAGTATGGACTATATTTGTATGATCACTAACCCATTTTCTTAAGTTTTGAACATCACCAAAAACAAACAGATTGTTGACCTTTTGGTGTGTCAAAATGTTAAGTAAAATAGAATCCAAAGTTGTTTGTATGGTTGTGTGGTTTTTGTGTTTGTAGGACAAAGTACATGGGAAATCAAGATGAGAAGATAAAGAACGAATTGGTGAGCTCAAAGGAAAACCAAGATGAGAAGACAAGGGATGAACTAGTGAGCTTAAAGGAAAAGGTAATCCACAAGGTCTCAAGTGCACATGTAAGAATTCAAGAATGTGAATAAAGACCAAATAACTTACAAGCAAAGTTAACATCATTGGAGCATGTGAAAGTGCAAGATCATGAAAAAGGAATGAAGAAATCAAAATGTAAAGGAAGCAAAGAAATATGTCTTCAAGAAATAGTAGATGTCTTGGTAGAATTGAAGGTAGCACAAGCAAAGATGTCTTTGCAAAATATAAAATTTCTTTCATCAAAAAAATATGTCTTTCACTAGACAAAGACATCTTCCTAAAATGAAGGCTAGATGCAGAAAGATGTCTCAACCATGAAGAAGACATCTTCCATGATCGTTAACTAGCCATTGCATGATTTCCAAGATAAATTTGGAAACATAGTGGCTATAAGAAGACATCATGCTTATTGGGAAATGTGAAATATTTTTTACAATAATTGTGTAATCATTTTATAATCATTATTATTCCTCATTGTATTATCGTATGTCTATTGTAAAGTGAGTTGTATCTCAAGTACAAGGATTAGCAAATTGAGTTGCATTCATTTCTTGTAATTTTTATTCTCTTCTATTGCCTTGAGGGGTTGATGTACTTCTTGTGGAAAGGCATATTTATTGTGCTTGTTGGGATCCTACAAGATTGAGTTTTGGTGTAGCACCGTAACACTCCAAAGTGGAGCTCAAGATTGTAAAGGTTGTGGGATCCTAGAAACCACATTCTAAGCTTGTTGAGACCTTATGAGTTTGAGTGGATTCATAGCATCGAATCCCTCTAGAGTGGAGCTTAGAGATTGTACAAGGTTTGGTACCCTTCAAACCACATTCAAGAGCAAAAAATTCTAGAGGTATGCTTGCAAAATACCCTCCAAGAACAACAAAGTTGGGGAACCATGTTAAGTTTGGTGTGTATGCTTTGTCCCAAAGAACTTTTTTGGGGAACTTATTCATCCACCCATCTAAGTTAAACAATCCACAACTATCAATGGGTAATGTTATCTAATAGATGTTTTGGTGAATCATATGAAGAATGATAATAGAAACTTTTCTATCATTATGGAAAGAGTATGGCTTAGCAAAATTGATGCTAAGCTAAAAATGAGAGACCTGTCCTTTGAAATTTCCAAGGAAGATGAGAAATGATCCATATAGAAGCAAATAATTCCATGCATTACTTATGATGAAGAAGTTTGTAATTATGGATCAAAAGTTTAAAATGACAACACGATCCTTACACTAGCTCACAAAAAATTTGAAAAACAAGTATGTATGCAAAAGGAAATAATGTCCACTAAACCAAAAGATGCTTACTGATTAAGAAATGAGAATATAAAACTATCAAAATAATGCATGAAAACATCCAACATATTTATCAACTCCTACCCTAAGAAAATAATCAAAATTGAAAACTTACAAAAAGATATCCTACACCATGACCATAAACCAAAAACTAGTAGTGAACATGGAGACTCAAAACTTAAAATTAATAATAAACAAGAAAACATATTTGGACCTTCTAAAATGAAAATACCACATTGTCCAATAGAATATGTATCTCCAAAAGATTAAAACTTGATTATCATCAATGTTACATTGGATAATAAATAAAAATATAAATCACTAAGGATGATAAATAAGAAACCTCGAATGTATGATCCTAGGAATGTGTAGTCCATTTTTCAAACACTCATTCATGAATTCAATCATGGAGGAAGTACCCTATCTAGAATTAGAAGTTGATAATTACATTTTAACATTTTTTATAGTTTTTTGGTTTACAATTTTTACCAGTTTCTACATTCTTTAATATCTTTTCTAGTCTTTAATATTTTTCACATTTTTTATCAAATTTCATTCTTTAATATCTTTCAAATTCTTTATATTATTTTCTATTCTTACCTATTTCTCATTCTCTTATAGTTTTATCATTTCTCAAGTACATATTTTTGTTAATCTTTTTAATAAAGTGTAAAGAAATAAACAGAAATGTAGTTGAAACAATGAGAATTTCACCTTGTGTTATCAAATCATTAAAGGATTGATTGTATATATCATAAGGCCACATCATCCATCCACTTGTTTCCAATAATGAGAGGTTCTTATCATGGACATAATGACATTCTCTCCACAATAAAATTAAAATAATCTTTTGATCATTATGCCTAGATGGAAAAGTAAAGAACCAAAAGGGAATCAAAAGGATGTTATATCAAAGGGATTTGTAGGTTCTCTAAAGCTACTACTATAAGTCTAATTCTCCTATGAAGTTTCAACAAAAAATGACAATGTATTCTAAAATAAGTGCTATCTTACCATATCACTAGAAAGACATGTTATTAATTCTTGAAGGTAGTCCTATGGTAAGTTTGACATAGTAATAATCTAATAAATATTTATGATAAAAATTTTTTGGGATTGCACTGGAAAGACATGTTACCCATGCTTGAAGGCATTTCTTTGTTCAATGGCCAAATATTCTTCTAAATAAATTATGTATTTAATAAAATTACTTGTACTTTATTGCCAAGTAATAATTTTTCTTACAATGATGATAGTTTTATGATTGTAAGTTTTGGGATAATACAACATGATGTCATTGTTAAGTGGTATGGACTTAGTTTGAATCTTGGAAAAAAAGGCTAATAATCATTTTAACCATGCATTACACATAGAATTAATTATGTTTATGGAAAGACACCTTATGTTTCATTTTTCTGTAATCCTTGCTACTACCATTCCACCTCACTATTATATATAATAATTTTTTGATGTTTTTGTATAACATAGTATTATTTTCTCAGTAGAACAATACTAACATGTGTGTTTTTGAATAAATGTATGATTTACATTCAACTCCTTGAGTGTCTACAATCATTTTTATGTATGGTTATACAAGGGCATTAAGGGTAGGAGCCTCTTTTGGCAAGGACCTACTTGTATAAATCTTGTGTTTCATACTTAATGAGAAGCTCCACATCATCTTGTACCTTTTGAATACTTAAAAAAATCATCATTATTTTCATACATATGCATATTCACTCAAAAGTTCAACAATTTTGATCAACCATCTTCTAAAAAGCTTAATTGACTTACCTTACCCAAACTCCTTCTTTCACATAACTTTGATGATCAATTCTTATATTATAGGCATCATCTATGATAAATAATCCTTTGGATCATATTTACACCTTCTAAACTATCCATTCTACGTATTTTTTTCCCTACTTTGTGATTTCCCTATGTTATTAGGAAATTGTACTGAAAATATAGAATTTTGGGCTACACTAGTGATGTTCTTTGCAAGGCCTTAAATGAATCATATGAAAAAATCTATAAGCTAGTACTATCCAAGAAGAATCAAGTTGAGAAACTAGTAGGTACTAAGGCTACAACAAGATCCACACTAGTGGCAAACATGCTAGTTACAAGAATTGAATAAGCTAGACCCAGTGAATCAACTCTAGTTGTAGGACAAGTAAGACAAAGTTCTCCATAGGCATACTAAGATTATAGATCCTCTATGAGACACATATAGGAGATCAAAAAAATAAGAAGTTGGGGTAGCATGGAGGTCTTAAGTATGTAGAAAGTCATTGATAATCCTAGTAGACCTACTATATCAATAGGACCCATATGTGATCAAGTCTTTTTATAGGTAGAAGAGGATGATGATTGGGTATATAAGATCTTAGGGAACATTTCATCTTTCTATTTAATATTGAATATTGGAGAAGGAGCCATAGTTGTGGTGATGGAACATCAAGATGTAGTAGGAGTAGCAAAAGTTATAACTGAACATATCAAGAAATCTTTTAATAATTCTATTATACAACTACTCGATACTACTAGAACTAAAGATGTAGAAATGATAGCTGGAACATCAATGATCCTTGCAAAGCATGAAGATGTATTAGAGAGACTATTATAGATAGGGAAAATAATGTAAAATCTTTTTGATATCCCTAGAGATATCACTATAGGCTAGTCTAGTCTGAATTGATCTCAACAAAAGGTAAATTGACCATGGTAGAAACTAGGATGCAACATGTAGAAAATGAAGTGTACAAATTACAAGATGAATTAGCTATGCTAAGAGTTGAAAGGTATGACACTACATGATACATTGCACCTAACTAGCTTGAATAATTTAGAGATGAGTAAATTAGCCAACTGATGGCCAAACACAAAAAAATGAAAATAGAAAAGAAGATAGTTGTTGACGATCATTTGGAATCACCAATGTTTTCTTTAGCCTCATGATTAGGATCATAGAAAACTAAGGTGTTCTTTAAAATTGAGTTTAAGTGTTTGCTGGTCACTGGAAAATAGCAAGGCCCAACTACCTCCAAATAGACTCATTGGTAATAGAGCAAATTAAGTGTAAATATGTATTTGCTATTGTGATTATTGAAATGGTTGGGTTTGTGTATTAAATACTAACTAGCTATTATAACAAAAATTCAACTAACTTTGTTGAATACTATGTATCATTAAAGGGTCCCATTTTTTCAAGTCACTTAGTTTATATGGTCTCTATATTATGTTGCTTGAAACAAATACAATTTCACCAAAATGCATAAGCATAATTATGCAAAAATATAATTCTAGTTTTTGTTGACCTCTTGGTATGTTAAAACCTTAGAGAAAATGAAAAATATAGAAATGTGTTTGTAATCTAGTAGGGCCATAAATGAGCAAGGACTTTAGAATAATAGTTGAATTTGAAAATGAGATCTATGTAGAGATGTCATTATGAAGACTACATGGACAAAAAAAAAAGACTATGAAGATGCTCCAAGGATTAGCAAAAAGACAAATTGATATCTCAAAAGTCAGAGCTTAAAAGTTGAGGGGATGTCTCCTAAAAAAAATAGATGTCTACATTGAATAACAGACATCTCCCTAGAGATGCTCCATTTTCCACTGAGAAATATTTCTCAAATTAAGGCTAATCTCAAATAAATGTCTCTACTTTGAAGAAGACATATACACTAGTCATTAAGTAGTCGTTGTATGAGACTTCAAATTCTTGAGTATTGTGCAAACATTATCAACATCAAAGCCATCATTGTCTATTTTATTCTATTGTACTTGTGTACTTCATTTATCACATCATTTGCTTAATTATTTGTAGAACTATGCTTCAAAGTACAAGGACCTATAATTTAAGTTACACTATTTCCTTGTGTTTTTGTTTCTCTATTTCTTATAGCCATGTGGGGTTGATGTGCTTCATGTGATAAGGCATCATCATTAAGCTTGTTAGGATCCTGCAAGATTGAGTGTTTGTGTAATATCAAAACACTTTGGAGTGGAGCTCAATCTTGTAAAGGTTGTGGGATCCTTAAAACCACATTCTAAGCTTGTTGGAACCTTGTAGGGTTGAGTGGTTTCATAGTGATGAAACACTTTGGAGAAAAGCTCAGAGCTTGTATAAGATGTGGTGCCCTTCAAACCACATTTTGAGCTTGTTGGAACCTTACAAGGTTGAGAGATTTCATAGCAATGAAACTGTTTGTAGTGGATCTCAAATCTTGTAATTGTTGTGATGTCCTCTAAATCACATTTTGGAAGAAAAAAACTCTAGAGGTGTGAAAGGAATCTAGCCTTTGAATGTGGACTACCCATGTTGGAGAACCACATAAATTATATGTTTAATTTTGTGGCTATAACATATTTTAATTGGGAAACTTATTCAACCCTCCTTCTAAGTTCTTGATCCTCAAGTTGTATTAGAGCCTGGTACTCTCGATGTTGAGTGTAATAACTTAGGAGTGAACAATGAAAGAAGGATCATATATCAAGTTATCAATGTTCAATGGGATTACCTTTACATGATGGAATATTCAAATACAAAAATTCTTTATGTGAGGCTCATAGTTTTGGTATTCATCTTGGATGAATGCACTCAACTCATCGATAACATTTTGGGCAGCAAAGGTAAGAGTAAAGGTAAGCAAACTAAAATTTTAGATTTTGATACTTTTTCATGGAATGCTGGATATGTCGTGGAAGAGACCATATGACCTCCAAATGATCCAATGCTTACAATTTTCAAAAGAAAGAGTATAATGAAGAAAGAAGAAGAAGTACCATCCATACAAGCTAGGATGATGAAGAGGAATTAACTCAAAAAGATAAAAAGGCAAAAAATATCTACACTAGTTGGGATGACAGAGACCAAAGTGAAGAAGAGATGGAGGATGATGTAAAAGATTCACATCTCATTCATATGGTTCTCACAAATGACAATGCTAGCCTCTTGTATGATGATCAATTTGAAAATGAGGAGAGGTATGACCTATTGTGTAAAAAACCTCTATCTTTTCAAAGTCTATGTTTAAAGTTGAATAAGCAAATAAAAATTGAGGATCAAGATATTTCTTCATTAAATATAATGATTTTAGATCTCACAAAGAAATCTTAGACCTAAGGGCTGAGAATAAAAAGATAATCTCATCTTATAAGCAGATTAAGGAAGAACATGTAGATGCTAAACTTGTAAATGAGAAGCTAGTCAAAGGAAAAGAATCATTCTGGATAGTTTGTGGGCAAGGAAGAAGTCGACATGATAAAAGTGAATTATGATGTTGCTCACAAGAAGAAGCATATACACAAAATTCACCCCAACAAAAGGCTTCTCCAAAGATTAAAGTGTCAACTAGTACTACATTCCTACCAAGAACAACTTTATCAAGCGAAAAGGCTAGTACTACATTCCTTTTTCTCCTACAAGATTAAACTGAGGTTTGATCACTTTAACAACAATAGAAAGGTTAGATGTTATTATTATAATAGGTTTGGGCATAAGCAATAGAATTGTAATTTAAAATATTATCACATTAACACCTAGTCATATTATAAGATTCCTTGGTCTTACCCAAATGCACCTAGAAAGGAAATCTTGTAGGAGAAAAAGGAATGAAGGGCAAATCAAAAGGGTAAATAAAACAAAAATGTATGGAGAATCAAGCGAAAAGAAGGAGGTGAAAGAACTCTAAAAAATTTTGTGAAAGAAAGAAAGACATTAGAAATAAACAAAATTGGTTTTAAAGAAGGAACTTCAAAAGAAGAACCTCAGTTCCAATCTCTGTAGACATCTTGATCTCCATCAGCAAGCAAGGTAAGTATGGTATGTATAGTTATAATCATTATACCTTGAATTTATGAGATTAGACTAGATTAGTTTATTTTTATGGTTGAATGGAAGCTTGTGCTACTTTTAAATTTTTTATTGATAAATCATCTTGTGGATTCTTAAGTAGAATATATTGGTTTCAAGTGCTTAAAGCCCTTGATTGTAATTCATGAACCAAAGTTTTTTTTACATTAATTGCTATTTAAACATATATATCTTGTGTTGTATATGATATGACATTCTTGCTTCCTTGTGAAATCATAAAGAAAAATTGTTATTAGAAGATTTTTTGATTTATGATAATTAAAGAATTTGAATTGGTACATTTAATGTAATTCATGTATCTTTTGAAAAAAGAAACATTTCAAAAGGAATTCCTTAAGCATATGAATTATTTGCTATCTTTATCATAAAGTACTATTAGTAGGAGGCCTTCCTTTCAAAATCTTTCAAACTTGATCTTCATATGGCTCTCTAGATTTATAAAAACATCAGCCAACCCTTGTGTAATTCTCAATGAATGTGTGATGTTTATGTGTGTTTTTTAATGTTGATTTTCTTTTGATGATTTCAAGGTGTTTTTCCATGTTTGGGGATGTTTTAGACTTATTTTAATGGGTTTAAGAGGTTTTAGGATATATGGAAACTTGTTGGGAGGCATCTAGAGGCTCTCAGGATCAAAATAAGCATTTTTATTTTTGGCACTTGCAGGATAGACACCTCCCTAGAAAGATAGACATCATTCCAGAGATGTCTCAAGACCAAAGAAGATGTCTACAAAAAATAAGAGATGTCTCTCCCAAAAGTAAGGCTTTCATAGTAGATGTTTACATGGAACCAGAAATGTCTATGTTAGTGAGAGAGAATAAAAAAGGGGAAAGCTCTGACATGAAATTTAAATTATGAAACATGTAGGGAGAAATTGCACACGCAATAAAAATATTTACATCTTCATTGTTGAATGACTCACTAATGGGAGATCTTAGTCTCCACACTTGATCCTAGAATTTCTATGTAGCATGAAGATCCTAAAAGGCTCAAGGGGAGAATACCCATCTCTCTACAACAGATGCATTATGACCAAAGTGTCTAGCATATATGCATGGGAAGCCTATACCTCATCAACAATTATCATCTTATAGTTCACTAGTGTATGGGGAGTCCTTTGAGACTTTTACTAAAAGCCACTGTAGCAACTAGACTTCCCACTCCAACACCCATAGCTAAAAATGAGCAAGAAGATGACTATGAATTTTGGAGTTTAATAAAGTATCCAAGGTAAAATTATGAGTTAATTTTGGTCAAGATATCTTTTGGATATTTTTCCTTATGATGTATTTCTTGCTGCTGGTATTTGAAATTGACATGACTATATACAAATTACTTTATGAACAACTTGTTAAGGATATGTTTAATTGTTTCTAAATGTGCATGTATTTACTTTCCTTGTCATAGATCTACTATGCTTTATCTCTTTTTGTTAATATTGCAAAAGGAGGAGAACATTGGCTTATTATAGAACTATGAGATATTGGTTATTTGTTACTAATGGCTTATTGACTTAAAGACATGTTACATGATCTTCAATGCTTAAACTTTAAATTTTAATCTTTGGATATCAACTAAAAGGCTTGGATCTATTATACCTCATTATTTATAACCCTATTTGTGAATATATAAATGAATCTATGACATTCTATTCTTGGTTGTCATGGAAAACATCAAATATATGTTATATTAGACATTATTCTTAAAAGGACCATATACCAAACATCAAATATACGTAACATTTTACATTACACATAAAGAAAATAAAAAAAATGTAGAAAGAGAAAGAAAAGAATGCTTTATTGATATGGAATAGTATATTCAAATCATGCTCTAAGAGTGTTCCTTGGGATTTTCTTCCTTTGACATCTATCCATTAGAGGTAATCTAGCATTGCTGCCATGGTTAGGCTTATTACTAGCTAGAAGGGATGGCCAGTCTTGTTCTTGTCTCGCTTCACCTAGCTCTTATGACTTACTTGTATCAGCCCCACCACCCCATTCCTAGCACAACCTCTAAGCTCAAGTATAAATTCTTTAGGTCAGACCCCCAAAGGTCATCTCAAGAGACATGTCCATTTTTACAATGCACCCTTTCATGTCTCAATTACAACTACCCTTTCGGGTCTTGTTATGATAACAATAACACTTGTTATGAAGAGGCACCATCTTCAATATGCAACAACATCATTTGAAAATAGTGACATTACAATATGCCCCTCTTAGATTTTGTTCATTCTCGAATGAGTCCACATTCACTATCTTTTTCTAGCTCTAATGCTTTTGTTATAATCTTATGCTCAAATAATTTGATTTTTGGGACTTGAAGTTATTTTTTGATTATTTTGCAACAAGACACATGTAAGAAAAATAAATGGAAAATTAAATATTAATTTCTTAATACTTACTTCATTGTCTAAGATAATGACAAGAGGTGAATTAAAAATCTACCTACCACTAATCACAAGTCCTAACTAGGGTCACACAAAGTGCAACTCAGATCTAGTTACCCAAGTGAAGGCAAGGTAAATCCTTTATTTCCAACTTTCATTACCTTAGATATTTTACTTATCTATTAAATTATAAAATAAATAATGATAAAAACAATATTATTTATCAATAAAAGTAAGGATGAGATACTTCTTCATCTTGATCAACCTTATGGACTGATGGGATTAATTGTAATTCTACCATAAGTGGTATATGATTGGATGGTCTTGTTTGGGTTGACAAGTCTTGATCTTAATTCTTCTCAAATTCTTCTTTAGAAATTAACTTTAGTAATTTGGTAACTTGGAAGAATCAGACATCGTACCAAATATAATTCAAGATCTTAATGAAGAATGTTGTTGATTCATCTTCATTAATCATAGCAAAGTAATTACTGAACTATGGTTCTTAATAAGTACTATCCATCAACATCATCTGTTCCTTAATTCTAGGATTTGATTTATCTATTGAAGATTCAAAGTAAGCAGAATATGCACTGGCTAAAGGAATTTCATGCTAAATTGATGGAAACATCTTCTTCAAATTAGGTTCATCTTCTAGGGATTAATTTACACATCCATATTTTAAAAATTGATAAACACTACTTCCAACTTTCACATTGAAGTCTCCACAAAGGATAATTGATACTAGATTAGTATAGCTTAGGAATAACTTATTCTTTAAACTTTCTTCTATTTGCTTATATAAGTATGCCCCTTGGCATAATTTGATATTTGGACATGTTGATTTGGTAATTAAATGTGTGTTAACCATACATACACATCTTCCTAATAGATTAGAATTACTGCTAAGGCTATGTGATTTTTCAAAATCTTGACTATTCTTTCCTTTCTATGGTTTGAAGTTCTAGAATTTTGAAAATCATATTTTCTAAACTCCATTCACATCTTTATACCAGTTTAAACTTGGCTTCTTTATAAAAGATTGTGCAACCCTTCATGTTGTGATTTCTGCAATAGGCTAATCTATATGGCTCAAAAGAAGAACTTCCACAAGAACCCTTTTACTTATAAATACCTTGGTATCCCATCTTTTCCAAGTTCGATTGGAATTGGTATAGGAATTACCATGGCAAGACTTTTTGTAGACATAAAACATCAGCATCCAAATTTTGTAACTCTGCCAAGATGCATGGGCATCAATATTCATGCCAATCCAAGGCATATGATGGACATAGAAAATGTTGTTTCACTTGCTAGGGATCTTGCAAGCACATTGTATGTTGCAACTTTCATTCTCATTCTTGGATTCTCTTCCGGATCATTTCTCTTCATGGGTATCATATACCTTGTCGAAATGAGATTTTGAGTTTCCATGTTGTTCTATCATATGTTTTAATTGCAAGATGAATTGATAGACTCCTTCTCTAACCAATTTGGTAATATTTAGCTACATTATCTAATTTAGTAATATTTAATCATTAACTAGCATTATCTAATTCTTAATGGCCTTTCTACCCTCCTTATGAAACTAACTTAGGCAGTGTAACTAATGACGTGGAATAGTGATCTTAATACTACAAGCAAAGATTAATCACTTAATCTCAATGCCCAAAAGGTTAAATTTGGTAGTCCAAATAAGGCATGATTAATTATCCTTATGTTATTGACTTTTAAGGCATAGTTCATGATATTATCAAATTATCAGGTACATGGATGATAAATTTGACCTTGCCATTAAGTTTAGAAGGGTGAAATTTTTTGGAAATGACTATTGATATATTGAAAAAGGACATCATATGCTTAAGTTATGCTAAAATTAAACTTTTAAGGGTGTTGAGGCACTATGTTGGGCAAGGAGTAAAAACTAATTTTTGGATCTTCATGGGGAAGATTTGAATTCACCATTGTGTTTAGAAGGTTGAAATCTGTAGGAAAAGATTTTTTGTTTATTAAGAAAGGCTTCTAGAATGAAAATTTATGGGTTCTAAGGTCCATGAACTTTGCCCAAAAAAATGAGACTTCCTAAGAGGTAACCCATCTGAGTACTACTCTAAGGTAAGCATGCTTAATTACGAAGTTTTTATCCCATATGATGTAAACACACCAAATTCTATTTTGAAAATTTTTCTTGCTTAATTTTAAACTAAAATTCCAATAGATAGAAATATTTGAATTTTCCATCAATTGACAGAAAATTTAAAATGTTTGTTGATTGAAGAAAATTTTGAACTCTCCATTGGTTAAAGGGAAAAATTTCTCTGTCAATGGGGCAAGGTAGGAACGATGGCAAGAGCGGTTGTGGTGGCATGCTGATGATAGCATCTGGAGGGGACTGATGGTGTTGGGTGTTGATGGCATTGTTCGGTGCAAGGATGCAGCTTGGCAATGTAGATTGTTCAGTTCTGGTGGTGAAATTTGACAAAATTTTATCTTTACTATGCTACTAGTGGAGGATCAACATGGCTTGGGCATGGATGATGCATGGCCTACATAGGGGCCAACATGGCCCATGCAAGGTTGATGCAACCTATGTAGGGCCAATGTGGCACCCATAGGGGCTTGCACAAATCTAAGTAGGGCTAACTTGCCCAAGATAGGGATAGCATGATCCAAGTGGGATTTGCACAACCCTTGTAAGGGTCTATGTGGCTTATGAAAAAGGCTACACTATGCACATTTCCATCAAGGGTTTTCAGTGCCAAAGGACATCGAAATGAACCCTAATGGATGACATTGTCAGCTCTTGTGGGGCACTAGAATAGGCTATTATGAATGGTGTCATCAATGTTTGCAAAGTGGCAGAATGTACCATTATGGAGGGTATTGTTGGTGCCCATGGAGCACTAGAATGAGTCATTATGAATGGCCTTGTCAGTGCCTGTAGAGCACTAGAAGGGACCATTATCTACGATGTTACCAGTGTTTGTAGAGCACTAGAAGGGACCATTATCCATAGCATCAATGGTGTCCATGGTCACCATGGTAGCTAAAAAATATGGTAGATTTCTTGATGGTGATGGAGAAGATGGTAGCAGCAGTGGCATAGGCAATGACAATGGTGATACCAGCTTAGATGGTGGTGAAAACGACCTACGCAACACCAAAAAACATGGCAAAAATTGTGGAGAAAACACAAAATGTGGTGGAATAGTAGCTTGGTAGATTAATGTATGGTGTAGGTCAAGTACGGAGTAATGGTTGGCAAGGCATGATGCATAGAGGCCATTAGCGGTAGCCAATAATACTGATGGATGTAGGCAAAAAAGTTGGTGGGAGTAGGTAGATTGATGATGCGTAGGAGTGAGTGGCAAGCAAGGGTTTGGTAGGTGATGCACACAAGAAAGGGTTGTGGTAGCGGCAATAAAGAGAATGGCATGTAGCATCTAGAGGATGGTAGACGATGTGGTGGAGGGCAAACAATGATTAAGCAGTGGGCACAACTAATGGTGGAGTAGCATGGGTAGGCAAGCAACAGGCATGTGGTTACTTTGGCTAGCCCCAAAATAAGGGTTGTGTAGCCCTAAGGGTCGGTGCAGCCCTATGTAGGCTGAGCATGCTATATAGGCTTGCACAACCCTTTTAGGGCCAGTGCAGCCACTGCAAGGCCAATGTGTCCTGACAATTTTTTTATTAAACTAAATTATAAGTAAAAAAATTAATAATAAAGGTTTTGGGTATGGGGGGATGATTTTGAACCCACAACCTTTTACTATATATATATATAATTGAATATTATTTCAATGCATATATTCAAGAAATTTTAAACAACGATATCTCTCAAACTATAAGAATTATCTTGATAAGTTCTATGTATTGAACATAGTTTTAGAGTTCATAAATGAAGTTGAATTTTTCAAGATTTGAAAGATCCAACTAGCTTATTCTACTAAAATAACATTACTAGGTTGATGTATGGTTGACATGATGACTTATAAATGACTCTAAGTTGCTTTTAAAAGATATGCAAAGTTACAAGATCAATTTAGGTCATGGTTACTAATTTTTTTTAAAAACTTAACAGTGACCTTAATCAATTAATGTTAGTGGTATTAAGAGTTACCTGAATTAATGTATTCTTTTCTTACCCATGTCTCTTGTAATTAATGAATCTTGATGAGGTGTAATTAGATCTTCATCAGTTTGATCCATGAAAGAATCTTGTTGGTTGGTGGGATCTATGTCTTTTGTAGATGTTTAATCTGTTGTTCATAAAATCAATAAAATAGTATCTTCTGGCTTACATCTTAGACATATGGTACATTTGGTGATGATCATTAACTTTCCCTATATCATGGCTTCATGGTTCATCATTAGGTTCTTGTTGTAGTCAGCCCATATTTCTGAATGGCCCTTGGATCATGGTTTGCTCGAATACCAATTGTGACATCCCATTCTCAGATGTCATGGAAAATATCAAATATATCTTATACTAGACATTATGTATAAGAGGACAACATATCAAATGTCAAATATATGTAACATTCAACATTATGTGTAAAGGAAATAACATGAAAAATGCATAAAGAGAGAAAAAAATGCTTTATTGATGTGGAATAGTATATTTGGATCATGCTTTAAGAGTTTTCCTTGGGGTTTTCCTCCTTTAGCATCTATCCCATAGAGGCAATCTAACACTACCACCATGGTTAGGCCTATTACCAACTAGAAGGAATGGCTAGTCCTCTTCCTGTCCTACTTCACTTAGCTCCTATGAATTTCATGTACTGACCCCACCACTCCATGCCTAGCATGACCTCTAAGCCCAGGTATGAATGCTTTAGGTCAAACCCCAAAGGTCATCTCAAGAGACATGTTCATTATTACAATGCACCCTTTCAGGTCTTGTTACAATAACAATAACACTTTTTATGAAAAAGCACCCTCTTTGTTATGCAACAACATCATTTGGAAATAGGGACATTATAGAAGCTCTTAGGGAAATTTATTTTTTCATCATGAACCTATGAAATCAATGCTTAAGGATGAATACTCTTTAACTAATATTCATCATGTTTTATAACTTAGCTAAATGTTTGTATCTTTGTGGGATTGTCATATGATGATATTCAACTATGGTGAAACTTTATTGAGGATTATGATTGGTCCTTTTTTTTCTCACCTCTTTTTGGGTGCTATCCAAAAAGAAGGAGAGAATAGTATATTTAGTTATAATCTCAAGCATGGTAACTTTATATATCTCATATCTCTATGTTATATACTAATCCATTTTCTTAAGGTTTGGACATCACCAAAAAGGAAAAGATTGTTAACCTTTTGGTATGTCAAAACCTTAGAGAAAATGGAGAACATGGAAATGTGCTTGTAATCTAGTAGGACCATAAATGAGCAAGTACTTCAGAATAAGAGTTGATTTTGAAAATTAGATATACATAGAGATGTCATTATGAAGACTACATGGACAAAAAAAAGACTATGAAGATGCTCTAAGGACTAGCAAGTAGGAAAATTGACAGATCAAAAGTTGAGGAGACATCACCTAAAAATATTAGATGATGAATCATTAGTTGGTTGGGATATTTGACAAAAAGTTAATTTTTGGATGGCTCCGATATCTTAGCCCTATCGATTAGGCCCTGTCAACTAGGACCCATCAACTAGGTCTTATTGATTAGCCCCCATCGATGCATGTAATGATGTGTTGACAAGGCCCCATTGATGTAGTGTCTATTTTCACCTATAAATATGCATGCTCTCACTATGTATTGGCATTCTTTGGTCAATAGAGTAGCCAAAATCTTGCAATTTTATTCTATAGTCTTAGAGAATAGTCAGTGGGTGCCTGCAGTGTGGATTTGAGTTAGTTGTATGGCATCATATTCGAGTGGCAATGTACCTAGACACATTTCATGAATGATAACAAGATTGAGATCAATTCTTATTCATTGTAGAAGTTTGACTTAGATTAAATTTACTTTCCATGCAATTTACATTTCATATACTTAGTTAATATTTACATTTCCATGCATGTTAATGAATTGATGAAATAAACACGACAAGTTTTGAGCATAAACACATATTCAGTTGGTAATCCTAGCAGTAGCATAGCACTTCATAATCCTAGTAGTGGATACATGGGTTCAAGACATGTACAACAAGTAGGGAATGGACACTCATCACCTATAGGCTAGTTTAGACTTTACTTTCTATTGTTAATTAGTTTAAACAAATGATTTATTTATATCATTGGGAGTAGCATAAGGCCAAAACAACATCAAGAATCATATGCCTCACCCTAGACTAAACCATATGTGACAAAGCTACCACTAGTCCAAGTGGGAAGATAGCAAACTGTGATCAAGGCATAACAATCTAGATGCCACAACTAGTCCCATCCATGAAATTTAATCGAATTGTGCATGAATGCTTATGATTCTTATGGTTGGGCATAGGGGGTACCTCACTGCTCATCATTGGCACAATTGCTAGGTATGGTGCTACTTATCTAGATTAGTTATATCATACATAATCACTGTAAATGCATTAACAAACTATCTTTGGGAAAATACCAAGTCGCACACATCATATACCAAAAATAATGTCTCTTTCACAAGGAATCGATAATGCATCGTATGAAGAGAACATTCATTAGAGAACCAACGAGATATATACTAAAGAAAATTGCAGTGATTGACCTCATGTAGGGGTTTCATATGTTCATGACCACCGTAAGTACACTCAAGGATTACATTCACCTAAGGTAGAAAATCCTAGAGGAGATGAAGTAAGTCCTAGACTAGGGAAAGCCTCAAGGCCTAGCACCTCCTCAAAACCTAGAAAAGATAAATCAAGGGACCATGGAGAATACTATAGAAGCCATGGTCGCTCTCCCAATTCCTCATCTTTCTCTTCCTCTTCAACATCAAGTTTTGACAAAGATGAATGTAGGTATAGAAATAAAGCTCCACTATGGGGTCAAAATAAAAATAAAAATAAAAACCAAGGGCAAAATCAAATACATCAAAATGAGCATAGACAAAATCATCACAATTAGAAAAATAGAAATAGAAATTTTCACCATGACATGTTTGATGATGGTGAATCCTTATCGGCCACTAAGAGCATGATGTAGATCATATAGACAATTAAGATACCCCAATTGCAAGGAAAGTCTCCTACCTAGGCTTGATGTTTGTGCCTTATACAACATTGAAAGTAGATGGAAAAAGCTTAAGCTCTTTCCTAGGATACTAATCGATAGAGCTGAAGTGTTGTATAGATCGTTGAAACCAAACTCAATCTAATGGTGGTCCATATTGCTAGAACTCTTCAACAAGAAATACCAAACCTATGCAAGGATGTCCAACTTGAGGAACCGAATCCAAGGATGGAAACAAGAACAACATGGACCCTTGGATATGGCCTTGGATAGATACTATTCTATACTAAATAAATGTCCAAGCCATGGTTTCTCTCAAGAAGAGCAACTTTTCCACATCATAGATGGGCTTCATAATGAAACGAGGGAGACCCTTGGGATGTATGCTTTAGGTCAATTATATGAGCTACAAACCCATCAAATCTGAGAGCTAATCAAACATGTGGAAAAACAAGAAGGAGAGTTATATAAATGGGAGAATGTTGAAAAATATTATTGGGGTCCAACCCTTAAAAAGAAGAAGGTCCATATCTATGAAAAGGAAAAAAAGGTAGCTCTCAATGAGGTGATTTCACAACAAACCTTACCACTAGAATAATCTCTTGATGAACTCTAGGTAAGGCTAGATAAGATGTTAGAGTGGATAAATGAAAGAGCTACAACTTTCATAGAAACAATAGAGGAGAAGGTAACACAAAATGAATTAGGTGATCACAATAAATGGAGGAAGAAGAACTAAGAAATAGCTAGGAACACTTATTGGCAAACAAGGAAAATTACTATAGAAGAAGAGGCTATATACTCAAGCATAGAACAAGATGATGGATGTGACATCTACCTATATGATCATTCAAAGGGTTGTTGTCCAATCATGTTACATCAACATACTTAGAAATGCCTATTTATATAACTCATGTTTAGCACCACAACATCAACAAGAGAATGCTACTTGTGTTATGAACATACTTAGAAATGATAATGCCAGTAGATATTCATTACAATCTTGAAAATGTTCTTTCGTTAAGATGGTTCCCACACATAAGCATAACACTCATGGACCTACTAACTCATCTAAACCAATGCAATGCTAATCAAGTGCAACACTCTTCCTTTCACAACCAATGTCCTCTAACCTTACGCAAAGGCCAACATCCATCATTACTCAACCACCTAATAGAAGCAATGAATCTAGCACTATGGAGAGACAAAAGAATCCATGAATTACCACTAATAGTAAAGGGTGTAGTTGTGGGCTGAAAATTTAGAATATTAACATAGCCCAAAAAAAATTTCAAGAGCATGTGTTTGAGTAAAAGACAGTTTACACAGTAGCTACTAAACTAGAAGACACCTTGTGGCTTGAAAATGAGAATACAAAATTTTTTGAAGGATGCATGGAGGTAATTGATTTGCATATTAGTTATAAAATTAAGAAAATGGACCAAATAGAGGAATTATACACATATATCTTACACTTTGATTATAAATTGGAAAAGGATATTAAACATGAAGACCTAAGAATTAAAATAGAAAATCAAGAAGAAGAAGCACACACATTTGGATCACCCAACACAAAATACCTTTAAGTCCAGATGATGATACATCTCTTAATGATCCAAATGAGACTATCACTAATGTCAAATGTGCTACCACATGATTAGTTAAATTAGTAATAGTGATAGATGGAAAACTAGTGGTATATAACTAGGGGGTTGTGCAATCCATGTCCTGAATGTGTGGCCATACGATTAGTCATGGGGGAGATGCTCCATCTTGGTTCAAGAACTAATAAGTGTTTTTTTACCTTTTTTATTTTATAATTCTTTATCATTTTCCTATTTCTTTCAAAATTTTGTGATTAATATGTTTTCCATTTCTTAATATTTTTCTTTTCTTTATACTTTTCTCTTTTCTTAAGACATTCTCTTTATGTTTAATGAATGTATTTCATGTTTTTGTTAATAATATTTCCAAGTCATGATGTAGAAGTCAAAGCTATGTGTTTGGTTTTTGTTCTATACTATCAAGATGGTTGGCTAAGTAATTGTGTAAAGCAATGAAACCACCTCATCCATCCCTCTAGTTCTCTGAATAAAATATCTTTTTCATGGAAACAATTTGGTTCTTCATTCGTGAAACTAAAATTAATCAATGACCATTGTACCTTGAAGAAAGAGGGAATGACCAAATGGGAATGGCAAAGGGTGCAACCTCAAGGGAACTTGTTGGATTCTCTGCTTGACTTTCTTCATGTGGTTTATGACTCCTCTTGGAACATATCATCATTCCTATTGACTAATAATAGGAAGCTAAAAGTTTTTGTATGTTGTGATTCCCATAAAAAAATAAAAATAAAAAATAAAAAATAAAAAAAGAAAAGAAAGAGAGAGAAAATATAATGGAAATTCACCTTAGACATAATAATAGGCTACAAGCACTGGTTGTGGGCCTGGAAAGACATGTTACCCATGCCTAAACTTGCCCCTCTAACTAAGGCCCTTCCTTCTTCTCTTTTTGGAGTAATGATTGTTCTTTGAGGTGGTTGTGCAATCATGGTAGTAGGCAAGAGGGAACACATCAATGTGAGGTTACTATTCATGGTATGGACTTGGTTTGAACTTGGATGGATAGGTATGTTGATCATTTTAATCACATTTTTCACAAGAACCTATTGTGGACATGGTCAAGTACCTTACATCTTGATCTCTAAAATCCCTTCTCATCCCATTATTCACCTCATTACTACATGCGATTATGAGCTTTTTGGTTTTGTATAGTATAGTGCAACATCCCAACCATGGCAATTTTGTGTTGTTTGGAACAAAGGCATGGTCTATGTTTAACTTCTTAGGTGCCCATGGACATCTATAGCAGTGGTTATGCAAGGGCATTATGGTAGGAGCCTACTTTGGGGAGGACCCACTTGCATAACTTTTGTTGATTATGGCTTTGAACTAACCTTTACATCTTCTAAAACATCAATGATAGCTTCTTTGAACTTATGCATAATTTTGGGACTACTTCTCATCACTTTCAATTACTTTTTTACTTTTTCCTCCTATTCAAGTTCAATATTTCTTAGTCATCTTCTAAATCAGACCTTTGGTTTCAATTATTTGAAAACTTGTGTGCTTCTAGAGTTACACTTCTTAATCATTGGGACTAGGGATGTCTATTTTGAAATTTTTCTAACATCCTATTTTTGAACATTATGGTAGCTAATAATAATACATCAAAATAATGTGAACAACTTGATGATTTTAGTTACCTCATAGCCTTGGGCATAGTATGTTGTCATCACCTTATGCTTAAATGAAGACTAAAGGATCCAAAAGGGGTTAATTATTAAGGAAAATCTACCAAAACTAATGTTGATCCTTTGGTGAATATAGGTGATGGTAAAAGAAATGCTTAAGGAAGGAGGTCTTTTGCTAGGCATGGAAACAAAGCCAAGAGAGGGACAATGAAGGATAAGCCCATGGACAAGTCATAGCACATACAAGATAGTAGCTCAAGCATCACATGCTTACTAGATCCATGGGATGATGAGAAAAATTTTAGTCCATCCTTTAAGAAGGTTCCACGTAACTAGAGAAGCATTGACATAACAATCTAGGTTGGAATTTTTCCACTACTAGTGGCAACAAGAAGAATTATCTTCAGTGAATTCTTGAAGACCTCGATAAATTTTGTAATCTTCAAAGTCTATCTAGTATTTTTGTCACTTTTTCATTTTGTATGCATACACTTAAATAACATTTTGTAACGTGGCACTCAGAGTTAGTCAGTAGTTAGTATTAGTCAATAATCCCATCATTCCTAATTTTTTGTAAAAAAAGCTCAGTCCTATCATATTAACTCAAGGACAAGTTTTTATTCAATCATGGGGATATGATGAATCATTAGTTGGATGGGATATTTGACAAAAATTCAATTTTTGGATGACTCTGATATCTTGGCCCTGATGTCTTGGCCTCATCAACTAGGCCTCATTGACTAGGCCCTGTCGATGCATGCAATGATGCATTAATGAGGCCCCGTTGATGTAATGTCTAATTTTGCTTATAAATATGCATGCTCTCATCATGCATTGGCATTCTTTGGTTAATAGAGTAGCCAAACTCTTGTAGTTTTATTCTGTAGTGTTAGAGAATAGTTAATGGATGCCTGTAGTATGGATTTGAGTCAGTTGTACAGTGTCTTATTTGAGTGGTAATGTATCTAGACACATTCCATGAATAGCAATAAGATTAAGATTGATTCTTAATCATTGTAGTACTTTGAATTAGATTAAACTTACTTTCCATGCAATTTACATTTCATGTACTTAGTTAATATTTACGTTTCCATGCATGTTAATGAATTGGCAAAATGAGCGCAACTAGTTTCAAGCATAAAGATGTATTTGCTTAGTAATCCTAGTAGCTTTGTTGCTTGGTTTTCCCAATAGCATGATGCTTATAATCCAAGTAGTGGATACGTGGGTAGGATGTGTACGACAAGCTAGAAATGAACACTCATTGCCCATACACTAACTTAGACTTTACTTTCCATTGTTAATTAGTTTTAAAAATTTATTTCTTTATTATTGTTAGGAGTAGCATAAGGTTGAAACAGCATCAAGAATCATATGCCTCACTTTGGAATAAACCATACATGAAAAAGTTACTATCAGTCCAAGTGTGAAGACAGTGAACTGCGATCAAGGCATAATGATCTAGATGCCACAACTAGTCCCATCCATGGAATTTGATTGGATCATGTGTGAATGCTTGTGATTCGTATGGTTGGGTGTATAGGGTACCACTATTCATTAGTAGATGTCTACATTCAAGAATAGAAATCTCACTAGAGATGTCCCATTTTTCAATGAGACATATTTCTTGAATTGAGACCAATCTTAAATAGACATCTCTACTTTAAAGAAGACATCTATAGCTATTAAATAGTTGTTGCAGAATTTCAAGATGTTTTTGAAAACTCCAATGCTATAAGAAGACTTTAAATTCTTGAATATTGTGCAAGCATTGTCAACATCAAAGCTATCATTATCTTTTCTATTCTATTGTACTTATGTACTTTATTTGTTATATCAATTACTTGATTGTTTGTAGAACTGTGCTTCAAAGTACAAGGACCTGTAACTTAAGTTACACTATTTTCTTGTGTTTTTTGTTTCTCTCTTTCATGTAGCCTTTTGGGGTTGATGAGTTTCTTGTGAGAAGGCTTCATCATTAAGCTTGTTGAGATCCTATAGGATGAAGTGTTTGTGTAGCATCAAAACACTCCAAAGTGGAGCTCAATTTTGTAAAGGTTGTGGGATCCTTGAAAACACATTCTAAGCCTCTTGGGACCTTGTGGTGTTGAGTGGTTTCATAGTGATGAAACACTCTAGAGTGAAGCTCAGAGCTTGTACAAGGTGTGGTGCCCTTGAAACCACATTTTGAGCTTGTTGGGACCTTGCAGGATTGAGATATTTTGCAATGACAAAACTCTCTGTAGCAGAGCTCAAATCTTGTAAAGGTTGTGATGTTCTCTAGATCACATTTTGGAAGAAATAAAGTCTAGAGGTATGCAAAGAATCTTCTTTTTGAGTTTTGACTACCCAAGTTGGAAAACCATGTAAATTTTATGTTTAATTTGGTGGCTATAGCATATTTTAATTGGGGAACTTATTCAATCCTCCTTCTAAGTTATTGATCCTTAGTTTTCCAAAGAGAGAAAAGTCAATAAGAAAAATTAAAAATAGAGAAAGATTCAATGGATTTCAAATGAAAAGAAGAGAGAAGACAAATTTGCATGGAATCTTAAACATTTAAGAAATATAAATTAAACATGAGAAAACACTTTGAAATAAAGCTATTCCAATTCAATCCAAGGTATTAAAAATTTTCCTAACCCTCTAAACTCAACAAGAAATTTCAAAAAAGACACTTTTATTGAACTAACCAAAACGCTTTGTAAAAGTAAAATACAAGCTATTATATGGCTAGTTGATAGATGTCAAGAATTACAAATAATAGAGATATCACAAAAGATTTAACAATTTCAATATTGAACATGAGAAAAAACTTTAAAATTAAAGCAACTTTAACTCAGTTCAAAATATCAAAGATTTTCTAGATCCTTTAGATTTGAACATGTAATTTCATAAAGACATTACTATTAAATTTCCGAAGATGCTTTTCAAAGGAAAATATAAGCTCTTACATGGCTAACTAATAGAAGTCTAGAATTGTAAGAAAATAAAGTCATTATAGCAATAAAAAAATCCCAAAATGAATGCCAAGCATAGTACTGTCTAGACTATTAGCTAAGCAACTAAGACAAAATGAGAAAAAAAATTAACTTGTAGGATTTAAACAAAGTAGCTAAACTAATATTTCAATTATCAAACCATTCTTACAAGTAATCTTCAATATGTTTTCTTCATTTCTCCAAAACACTTGTCAACCCATAACCTTAAAGTTTCATGTTTGATTCTAAATTTCCCACCATAAATTATTTTGAAAATTCAATGTAAAATGTTTGGATGTTATACATAGTTCATCTCTCTCTCTTCATAATTTAAATCAACACAGATTGGACAATAAATAGAGTTTCCTTTTAAAGCCTACTCTATTAAATGGCTAAAATATTCCAACATTTCTTGCCCATTTTAAAATTCTTTAAGGAAGTTATGCAAGCCCCCTTTAAGATGGAAATTATTTGTTTTTACACACTAACTAAATCACATGTCTATGTTCAACTAAAACATAAATTTTTATTGAAAACTTTTACATTTGGAACCATAAATCTTTTTTGAGGAAACTTCCCAGCGAATTTAAGATTCAATGGTATCAAAACCACATTCCTAAGAGAGATATACAAGTAGAGCCTAGTATAAACTATTTAGCAATAGGGAAAAGGATGGTTAAGGTGATCCTCTTTGGAATTTTCATGTCATGGATTCTATCATAATTGATCTCTATAGTAATATAAGCTTTCTTCTCTTCCTCTTGTTTTACCAACACTTCTACTTCTTCCACTTCCACATTATTCAATGCAAAGTTATTTCTAAAAATCATCTCCTCTTCTTTTTTAGTTGGATTCTCTTTTTCCAACTGATGGTGCTCCTCACAACTATTTTTTACTATTTCCTAAGAAAAAAATGCTTCTTTCCAAGAAATGACATGATTAGGCTCTTCTTGAAGCTCAATGTCTACTACACATTGGTAGAAGTCACCCTAAATATTAGAGTGAATAGAGGAACCACTGATGAGAAAGCTAAATGCTTCTAAAAGCCAAAGTAAGAAATGACTTCTAATGGAAGCACCACGAGCTATTGTCTTGTAAAAAACTCTCAAAATGTATTCTAGGTAGTAGCCAATCATGTATGGAATAAAAGGCCTTTTCATTGGCATTGTTCCAAATTTACTCTTGGCTACAAATTGAAATTGAATTTCTCTTGATGAATTGAAGTTGATTTTATTTGTTTTTTTTGAGTTAGCTATAACTCCTTATATAATTCTAATTTTTTGAAATTTCTTGCTACTTGTGTAACTAACTTACATGCTTCCAATATGGCTTATTTATTTACCACAATGCACTTGTTATAACTTCCACTATAGTCCATTTAATTTTCACAATATGTAATAATAACTTTTATTAGATCTAATTTATTTTTTTAAACAACCACCACTACATGCAAGTTAATTATATATTTTTTTGTTTATTATTTTTATATATTTTTTAAATTTTTATTTTATTATTATTATTATTATATTTCTTTTACTTTATCAAGTTGTGGGCCATTGTCCAAAGTAATGCTTAATGTGAAGGACATTGAACAGAAGTTGTAGTTCTATTCCACTTAATGTAGATAGCTTGTATGCATCTTTTGACACTTATAATTTTATTTATAACTCTTGTAGGCGAACCATAAACCAAATTATAAAATGATGTTCAAATAGCCTTTTTAAATCTAATATAGTCATTCCACAATCTAGATTGTAAGTAATTGATCCAATTTCCTAAATTCTCCTCTATTGATTTTTTTGATATAGGAAATAAGCTTTTTAGTTGTGGATTTAGCTAAGCAATTCCCTTAAGGATTATAATTAGAAGAAAATAGAAAAATGGATTCCTTTGATGCCCATTTTATAAACTCTTTAGATTGAAAAGCAAGCTTGTTTTCAAATACCAAAAATTTAGGCATATTAAAGCAATTTAGAATCTAATCTTGTAAGAACATAATTACATCTGATGATGAACTATTTCTTAAAGCTATTGCTTCAAACCATTTAGTAAAATAGTGTATGGCTATGAGAATGAATTTATGTTTGGCCTTTGAAGGAGTAATTGTACCAATAAAATTTAAGCCCCACAATTGAAATGGTCTATCTGCAATTACTAGTTTTAAAGGAGCTCTAGCCTTCTTGATTTTTGGTCCATGAATTTGACATTTATAACATCTTTGAATCTTAGAGCTAATATCCTTGTACATGCTAGGGAAAAAAAAAGAAACCATAGTAGAGTATATGTTGCATGGTTAACTTAGGAGATTCATAAAATGGATTAGCATGATCATGAAATTTTTTAAATATAGGATTCATTTGATCATTATTGATGAACATGTCTATGTCATCTGCTGTGACATCATGTACACGACATCGGGGTATATATCTTGGTCTATAAATACTGTGCCTGGGCTCTAGTTTTCACATTAGTTTTGGTCATTTTTCTAGTCAGAATAATGAAGCCTTTGTCATTTCTTCCTTTTAGAGTTAGAATATTTTTTGAGTGCCCATAGAAGGAGTTTAAGTGTGTATGGTTCTTTGTCTAAGCACTGATGTAGCTGAGTGTAGCAGTGTGATAGGAATAGAATGAACTCTCTTGACAATCTTTATAGCACTAATAATAGATTAATATTTTCTTTAATGCATTTTACTTTCTTACTTTTTACTTAAATGCATTTTAATTAAGCAATTTATTTCCAAAAATTAATGAACATAAGCATGACCACTTCAAGCATTCATATAGGAAAGTGTTTAGGAAAGTGGAACAATTACTTATGTTAAACTAGCTAGGTAGTAGATGAATTAGATCTTCAATTACTTTACCTTTCATTCTTATTATAGGTGATCAAACTTATAAAATATAAATGAGAAAAATCATATATCTCAATTACACTTAAACCATACCCTTGAGCCTCACAAGTGTATTTGGGAAGACAACAAATGTTCTCAACACCCATTTCACTTCCTAGTAGTGCTAGTGCATTAGATAACTATAGGTCCATAGAATTCGACTGGATTGTATGTAACACCTTAGTGATTCATATGGTTGGGCATAGGGGTACCTTGCCACTCATCATTGGCACTGTTGTTGAGGACCTTTAGGTTGTTTTGTACACTATCTAGGAGCTAGTAAAAGTATTTAAATCATTGTAACAAACCTTAGAGTCATATCCTATTTTACCATTACTACAACAAATTATTAGAAGCACACTATGATTTTTATTTCGCTAATCGAGAATGTCTTCTTCTCATAGGAGTGATTCTCTACCCAAGACTGATAGAGCTTATTAGCCAGTGCCTCAACAATAATTAATTATATATAATCATCTTGATGAGTATGTATCAAACTTCACCTTCATCCTATACTAGGATGAACAGTTGTGGTGATGTGACATGGAGGGCAACACTTTGTTGCCACCTGATCAAGCTATTCTTGCAATGCTCTACCAAATGCTTACATGATGTTGTCTCCAAGACTACCATGGGGCATATATTATGGAAGATATTGATGCTAGGGATTATAATCCCACTAAAGCACAATGTCTACGAGACCAATTGCTAGAGTAGCACTATGAATTTTCAAAGAGAAAAGGACTTAATGTTCTCCATTCTTGTTGTACCAACAAGCTAGTGGGGAACCCTTCTCTAGGGGTTTTCCATTCAATGAAACTCCTATCTTTGACATCGGTGATGGAGGTCAAAACTAGAACTTGCACTCCACAATTCACAATCTTAGTTCTAGTTACAAGGAATCCAATGATAAAGAAGGATCCAAAGGGGCAAGTCAATAAAAGGATGCAGACATAAAGCAATATTGTGATCGTGGTTACAATCGCTGAAGAGGTGGTAGTAGGCACCATGATGGTACTGGTTCTCCTTCCTCTTCCTCTTTGTCATCATCTTCTTCTTCTATCTCTAATCATGATTGCAAAAGGCAAGATCACGATGGAGGTGATTGAAATGAACAAAATGACTAACGGGACCAAAATGATCAAGGGAACTATTAAGAAAGACAAGATCAAGGGTGCACTTATTTAAGAGAGGTACATCGTCATGAATGAAGGGGTAGTAGAGGGCATCGTAGGCACCATGATCAAGGCCTTGATGAGCCTCTACTTGCTACTTAAAGTATGCTTAACATCACAGAGGTAGTGAGAATTTCAACAAGGCATGTTAAGGATAGCTAGATCAAAAGGTTAGACATGAACAATATTCCTTGATTTGAAGGAGGATATACCTCTAATCGATCAAATCATCTTAAAGCTTTCCAAGATGCATGTGCCTTGCAAAACATAGAGGATGAGTGGTAGAAACAAAAGTTCCCTAGGACACTCATCAAAAAAGAAAAAAAATTGTATCAATCCTTAGAGCTGGAATCTATTAGGTGATGGAGTACCATGCTTGAATTGTTTAATGATAAATCTCAAATGTACTCTAGAGTGTCCAACTTAAGAAAGCAAATTCAAGGATGGAAATAAGGAATGCATGAATCCTTAGATGCTACCATTAGCCAATACTACGCCTTAATGCACAAATGTCTAGGCCATGATTATTCTCAGTTGGATCAACTTCATCACATAGTAGACAAGCTTTGGTCAAAAACAAAGGGAACTCTTGGTGTCTATGCCCAAGGGTAACTATCAGAACTAAGTGCCCATCAGATACAAAGATTAATAGAGAAAGTCATCAAAGGGGAGGGTGAACTAAGAAAAAGAGAAAGTGTAGAAGAGTACAACTGCAATCCTTCCATTTGTAAGAGGAACGTTCAATTTTGTGATAGTGAGGAAAAGTCTATATTTGATGATGGGGTAAATAAGAAAACCTTTCCACTTCAAAAATTCTAGTCTAAACTTATGAAAAAGGTTGATCAGTTATGGAACTCAATGAATAATAGATTCCAAGCTATTCTCAAAATTGAAGAGGAGCCCAAAGAACACGATAGTGATTGTGAGTGCAAGAGGTGCAAGGAAGCTGAACGTGCATATCACAAAGGTAAGGGAAAGATTGTTGCAATCGAAGAAGTTTTGGATAGTAAATTAGATGATGATCATGGGTGTGACATCTGTTAGTATGAACATCTTAAGGGATGTTGCCCCATTGTGTCACATCTATAGGAGTCTAGGGTGTATGCCTTACATCCACAACTCACACAAAGGCAAACATCTAAAAGGTTACCTTATGCTCGAGGTAATCTCAAGCAGTTCCATAAAAAAAACCATATTATCTAAGTGGATCTCCACTACAACCATATGAATACTATCAACAATGGTAGTAACCACAATCATGGGTGTTGGCACCACCAAGGCAATAATACCCTTACCGGTAACCTGATCCATATGGTTACTACGTTTAGCAACCCATGTCTCCACGTGACTCTTCCAATCACATTTCTAATTTTCAGTCTCACTACCATCCTTTATATTTTTATTGAGCTCATTTTCCACATGAATGAAGGAACACCACCTCTTACCCTTACCCTCCTCCTATTCCTGCACATACTCCTCCTCCATTGACACAACTACCACTACTTCACATATGCAAGTGGACTACCAGTCCAACCACAATAATGTAATGCTACGAGGGTTGTTAATCTATAACCAAATCAACAATCGAAGGGGTCAAATACCTCATCAAAGAAAATACCTTTCTTTTGACCCTACAATTTACCTAAACCCTCACATATACCCATGGTTGACAACCCTACTCGTGCATATTCCTCTATACCTAATACCTTCAAGTCCCCTTCAAACCAAACTCTACCCAAGATTCCTACTGTAATGCTCACTCATACTATGTTTTATTGAATCCATGCAAAAAATCTTCCCAGGAAGTTAGTTGATCCGGGAAGCCCTCTTATTTATTTATAGATTTCTAGGAACAAACTATGCAAGGCTCTTCTCAATTTAGGTTCTAGCGTTAATTTAATTTCTCATGAGATGTACATTGCCTAGAACCTACCTCCTCTTAAGAAGAGCAACATAAGATTAGAATTGATAGACCAATCCATCACTATTCCATTGGAATTGGTAGAAGACATTGTGACCACTCTCTATGGGTGGTCTTATCCTACCAACTTCCTAGTAATCAAAGTGGAGAACTGCAAGGGGGATTTCTCAATCATCATGGAAAGAGCATGGTTAAGCACTGTTGATGCAAGAATGGGCATTATAGATCTTTCCCTAGAGATATCTAAAGAAAATTCATTTGGAAAGATTGAGAAGAAGATATTTCCATGCATTGCGTACAGTGATACTGAGTGAAATTGTGTGCAGAAACTTTAGGTCATTAAGCAAGCATCTATCTCTGCATACAAGCAATGTGCACTAGAAGTAGAAATTCAAAGGTGTTTATACATAATAGCCACAAAATATGAGGGCACCCAATAGTTGACCACTAATTCTAAGAGCAGCACACTTTTCATGAAACCAATTAAGAGCTTGACATGTGCATATTTCATAGGCATGGATGAACTCAAGTAGGTTCATCACTAATTCTATAATGATACAAATGATGATACTCACTAGGAAGAGTTGGAAATTCCTGAAAAATTCAAACAAGAGCCCCTTAAGCTAAAATGTTACTAGATAGAATGGAATATTTATTTTTGAAGAATGGAAAGCTAGTTATAATTAATGTAAAACTTGCTCCAACACAAAAAAAGATGTTGTTGAAAATAGTTGAAAGATGGTCAGTAGCTTTTGCTTAGTCATATCCTGAACTCACAGAAATTGATTCTAGGATATTCTAGCATTGCATCTACACTAACCTAGCCATAAAGCCAAAATGATAGCCATAGAGGTGGTTCAACCCCAAATTAAAGCATGTTGTCAAGGAGGAAATTGAGCAACTCCTCAAGGTGAGGTTCATCTATTCCATTGCAGATAGCAAGTGGGTTAGCCCACTTGTAATTGTACCAAAGAAAGGTGGCAAGTGGTGGGTCTACATCAATTTTTGACTGCTGATTATGGAAACATTCAAGGATCATTTTCCATTGCCATTTGTTGACCAGGTGCTCGACACAATATCTAGGCATTGCTACTATAGTTTTCTAGATGTTTATAGTGGCTATAACCAAATTTAAATTACACTAGAAGACTAGGCAAAGACAACATTCACAAGTCTCTGGGGAACTTTTGCATATCATAGGATGCCATTTGGTCTATAAAATTCTCCTACCACATTCTAATGCTTGGTCTTAAGCATTTTTCAATAGCAAATCAGTAATGATGTAGAAGTCTTCGTGGATGACTTCTCCACCTATGGGGCTACATTTGAGCAAGCCCTGGACCACCTTGAGTAAGTGTTGAAATGATGTGTTGAAACCAACTTGTAGCTTAATTGGAAAAAAAGTCACTTAATGGTGTCGGAGGGCATTGTACTAGGGCATAGAATAATACAAGAATGAATTAAGGTGGACCCAAAAAAAATAATGGTCATCCAAGGAATAACCCACCAACCAGAAACTATCAAATATGTTTGGTCATTACTTGACATACTGGCTATTACTGGAAATTCATAGAGAATTTCTCTAAGATTGCAAAATTTTTGGTCGAGGTAATAAAGAAATATGCTTCCTTTATTTGGATTGTAGAGTGTGAGAAAGCATTCTAGCAACTGAGAGAAAAGCTTGTAGAAACTCCAATCCTATAAGCACTTGACTGGTCTATGCTATTCCATCTCATGATAGATGCATCAAATTATTCCTTGGAAGTAGTGCTAATGCAATTAGTTGTTGAGAAACAACCATACTATATCCACTATGCTAGCCGAAGCATTGTGGGTGCACAACTAAATTACACCACCATTGAGAAAGAATTGATGGTAGTGGTATTTTCTCTAGAGAAGTTTAAGCATTATGTGCCTGGATACAAGGTGCTTGTGCACATGGACCATAGTGCCATCCACTTCTTAATGAACAAGGCAAGGGTGAGCCCCCATGTCATACAGTGGCTGGTGATCTTGCAAGAATTTGATCTTATGATGGTAGATCAAAAGGGCACTTAGAATGTGATCGTTGATCACTTATCTCGATTACGATGGGATGAAAAAGAGGAAAAAATCCCTCTCTAACATATTTCTTGATGAACTTCTCTTTATTGGGGCTATAACTAAAAAAATTCCCAATAAGACAAAATGGTATGATGGCATTCTCACCTATCTTCTTACTTAGGTGATGCCACAAGGATTGGACCACTGGAAGAAACAACTATTTCTTTACCAGGTAAAGCACTTCATGGAAATCAATGAACATCTCTACAATGTGTGCATCGATGGCTTGGTTCATTGCTGTATCCTTGATGCTGATCAACCATGTGTTTCTCCAAGGCACTCATGAAGGTCCTTGTGGAGTACACTATGCTAGGAGATGCATGGCCATTAAAATACTAATGGTAGGGTACTACTAGCCAACACTCTTCAAGGATGCTTACCATTACATCTGCTCTTGTGAATGATGCCAATGAGATAATGGAATGACTGCTCAAATGGAGGGACCTCAACAATGAATTCAACCACTTGAACCCTTTGACATCTAGAGCATTAACTTCATGGGTCCTATCACGTCCATGTCAAATGGAAAGGCATACATCATAGTTATTGTTGACTATCGTATGAAATAGGTAGAAGTGGTAATCATTATCAACTATACATCCTCTATTGCTACTTAGTTTGTATAACAAAATGTTGTAAACAAGTTTGGTATGCCATGTGCATTAATTTCTAATAATGGAACTCATTTTACAAGCACTACTTTTTGGAAACTCATGTAACACTTGGGGGTTGAACATAAACTCACAACACCTTACCATCCCCAAGCTAATGGTTAAGTTGAGGTTACTAATAGGGAAATCACAAGGATACTAATAAGAACTATTAGCAAGTATAGGAAGGACTGGAGCACAAAACTCAACAATTCCCTTTAGGCTTATTGCTCAACATGGAAAATTCCTATAGGCTACTCTCCCTATGAGCTTGTGTACAAGAAATTACTAGCACTTCCTATTCAATCTGAGCTCTGTACACTCTTAACTACTTGCAACCTTGACCTTGACTTAAGTCTAGTCCAAAAAGAACAACTAATGAATCTCAACTTGCTAGATGAAAAATGATTAGTAGCCCTATCATCTAATGAGTTACACATGGTTTATAACAAAAAATGTCATCACTTGAAAATTAGAAAAGTCAAATTTCAACTTAGAGATAAGGTTCTTTACTAGAACCCCACCCACGTACCTCAACGAACTAAGTTCCAAATGTTGTGGGAAGGACCTTACTCCATTTATAAGACTTTTTCTTCTAGGGCCATGATGATCTATAAACCTAAGAGCCCAAATAATAAATAGCTAGTTATCATTCAACAAATCAAACCTTTCTATGAGCATATGCCAGCTAACACAAGCACCTCATCAGATGGACAACCATGCTCCATATTTTAGATCTCCTCCTTGCAACTTAGTTGTGGGGGAGATGGCCATCCATGCTAACCATACAAGTGGATCCTCAATTTTTCAACTTTTTGTTTTACACATTTTTTGTNGAACAATGTGTGGCTTCAAGGGGATTCAATATTCTTTGTGCTTTTTTGTTTGCCTGAGTGCATGTGTGTTTTCATGAACTTCTTACCATTCCATGANTTGATTGGCATGGAATGGTAAGAAGTTCATGAAAACACACATGCACTCAGGANCAATCAATAAAAGGAAGTTGAATAAGTCCTTGCATGGTATGGTTCTCATCAGAAGAAAAAAAAGGAGAGGATGAGAATTCAAAGCACATCCCTTGGACAAAATAAATGCATGTTTCTTTGTATGGTGTGGTTCCTATTTCAGAAAAAATTAATGATAATTTANAGCATCCACCCATCCAAAAACTCTATGGTTTTCCTTGTTTTGGAAATGTGAAATCCATTTTTCATTAATAAAACTTTAATAAATTTGTAACTTTGGTAGCTTCTAGAATTGGAAAGGATTCAAAGGTTTGAACAATGTGTGGCTTCAAGGGGATTCAATATTCTTTGTGCTTTTTTGTTTGCCTGAGTGCATGTGTGTTTTCATGAACTTCTTACCATTCCATGACAATCAATAAAAGGAAGTTGAATAAGTCCTTGCATGGTATGGTTCTCATCAGAAGAAAAAAAAGGAGAGGATGAGAATTCAAAGCACATCCCTTGGACAAAATAAATGCATGTTTCTTTGTATGGTGTGGTTCCTATTTCAGAAAAAATTAATGATAATTTAAAGCACACCCCTTCGATAGAATAAATGGGCTACAAACACTGGTTATGGGACTAGTCCCCTCTAACTAAAGCCCTTCCTCACTCTTTTGGGAGCACTCTTGTGTCTCAGGGGATGGATTGGTCTTAGAATGATGATGCAAAGTCATTGAATGTGATCGGTTTTGGTTTGGACTAACAATGGATCCTATTAAGTCATTTAATGACAAAATCCACAAGGGACTTCATGTGACCATAATTGGGAATTCCATTTCACTCTCTCTCATCCATCTATGCTTTCCATGTCTCAACTCACTATTAGTTTCATGTTCTGTTTCGATGTCTTGGTTTGATGTGTTAGAATTCTTAGTTAGTTTCTTTTGGGTTTTTGTACTTAACCCTCTATAACCATTAATCACATAGACTCTTTGGTTTGAAGTTATGAAAGGGCATAAAAGGCATATGCCTGCTTTGGGAAAGACCCACTTGCATATCTTTTGGTTGGGTTAGTTAAGTTCTTTACCCTTAAACACTTTTACAATCAAATTCTTTTTTGTTTACCCCATCAATGGCATCCATTTGTGCACATCTTCACAATAGTTTTCAATGCATTTTTATTTTTATTATTATAAATTCTCATACCCTCTTCAAATATTTCCTTGTGTTCAACTTTTTCAAATTTAAGGGACTGCTTATCTAATTTTCCCTATATTATCAACCTTCTCACTAACACTACTCAAGGAATCAATCTACTATCATCACAACCTAACCAAGTGTAGCCACCAATGAGACAAGGAATTTAATTGATATGTGTTACACATTGCATAATAATTCATGATTCTATTGTGATTGTAGTGGAAAGCATGGACTGGAAGTGGGACTATCTTCACCAAGGATGATGCAACAATACCACATAATGAGGACCATTCATGATCATTGGATCTTTTCTCTCTTTCATTCTTCTACTACCAAGAGGTGTTGGATGTTAGTGTTATCTAGGGTATTCAATTCTCTTATCATAAACACCCAATTTTGTAAAATTATAATTCTATATACTTGGGCACTCAAAGTCTATTTGTTTCATCTAAGTCAATTTGTGTATCAGTCAATAATCCCATGCCTACCCAATATGTTATGTTGTAAAGAACTTGTTTCTCCTTTTCTTCACTCAAGGATGAGTTTTCATTTAGTCATGGGGGTATGATGAACATGATTATCCCATCTACCATGATGTTGTGTACGTGATGTCGGGGTCCAACTATGACATCGCATATGTGACATTGGGGTATATACCCTAAGTCTATAAATACTATGCCTAGGCTCTAGTTTTCACATTAGTTTTTGGTCATTTTTCTGGTCAAAGTAGTGAAGCTTTTGCCATTTCTTCCTTTCAGAGTTAGAATATTTTTTGAGTGCCTACAAAAGGAGTCTAAGTGTATATGGTTCTTGGTTCAAGCACTAATGTACTTGAGCACACTAGTGTGACAAGAACAAAACAAACTCTTTAGACAATCCTTGTAGCACTGAGAATAGATTAATATTTTCTTTAATACATTTTACTTTCTTACTCTTTACTTAAATGCATTTGAATTAAGCAATTTATTTCCACCTGTTCATGAACATAAGCATGACCACTTTAAACATTCATATAGTACTTGGTAACCTAGCAATGCTAAATGTTTGGTAGCCTAGTAGTGTTATATGTGTTCAAGAAATTTTTATGTTAAGCTAGCTAGGTAGTAGATGAATTAGATCATCAATTACTTTACCTTTCATTCTTGTTATAGGCGATCAAACTTATAAAATATAAATGAGAAAAATCATATACCTCAATTACACTTAAACCATACCCTTGAGCCTCACAAGTGTGGTTGGGAAGACAATGAACATTCTCAACACCCATTTCACTTCCTAGAAGAGCTATTGCATTAGATAACTATAGGTCCATGGAATTCGACCAAATCACACATAATTCCTTAGTGATTCATATGGTTGGGTGTAGGGGTACCTCATTGCTCATCAATTATGAACACATTCGAACAAAACTTCTCTAAAGTCCTTTCTATATAATATTCCATATTTAACCATATATTTATTTACGTTTTTGAAGAAATCTCTTTTTGAACTTACAATAAAACTATTAGAACTTTTCTTGTAGTGAGAAATTCTAAAATTTCCTCATACCAATTTCCTTCATGAATCTGTAATATACATATTTCAACTTCTTTAAGCATTAACTTATCTAATCCCATTCCTTTAATAGTGTTACATACTTCCAATAAAAATTTTAAACCATGAAGCTTTATAAGCCATTTCCCTCTTTTAAATCAAATTTCATTTTAAGCCAGGAATTCCTTAATTGTAGGTTCTATTAACAAAATATGAATTAATGAGCTTTTCCAAGTAATATTTGAAATGTATAAGTGTTTTAATAAATAAAAATTCTTGTTTCTCTAAATTAGAATGATTTAGTTTATAACCTTTCACCTGATACCCTAAAAATCCAATTGGTTCATCTTGACCTTTGTCTCTTTGAGTTAAAATAGTCACAATTGAATCATGTGAGGCAAAAGCATATAACTAGAAATCCTTTTTCAATTTTGGTTTTACCATGTGTGGAGCTTCTTGAATAGCCCTTTTTATTTCTACTAGGGCTTTCTTAAATTCTAGTGTTTTCTTTACTAGGATATCTTTCTTAAGAATATGCATCAAAGGTTTATTAATTTTCAATGAATCCTAGGATAAATTTCTTAACAAAATTTATCTTTTCAAAGAAAGATCTAAGAGAATTTTTATTTGTTGAATACTCAATATTTTTTATAGCTTGAATTTGTGAGTCATCTATAGCAAAACCTTTTTGAAAAATTACATGACCTAGAAAACTTCCAAACTTAACCCCAAAAATATTAGGATTTAATGAAATACCATATTCATAACATATGTTAAAAATTTGTTGGAAGTCACTAACATGATCTTCCTTCCTTTTTGAATAAATAGTAATATCATCCAAATAAGATATGACAAATTTTCCTATTAAATATTTAAAATCCAAATGCATAGGTCTTTAGAAAGTAGCTTCAGCATTTGACAATCCAAATGGCATTCTTTTGTAAGCAAAATTCCCCCATTTGGTAATGAATGTTGTTTTATACCTATCATCCTTATCTACCATAATCTGATTATAGCCTGAAAAACCATCTAGGAAAGAATATACTTGACACCTTGATACTTTGATCAACACCTCATTAACTCTAGGAAGTAGGTATTTATCTTTTTCAGAGGCTTCAGTCAAATTTTTGAAATTCACACAAAGCCTGATATCACCATTCTTCTTCCTTATTGGAACAAGATTAGCAAACCATGTTGAATATCAAATTGGATATATGATTTTAGCTTGTAATAACTTCCTAATCTCAACTTCCATAGTTGGTTCAAATGATGGATTTAATTTCTTTTACTTTTTGTTTGACTATCTTAAAACCATTTACCAAAGGAATTTTATGTGTCATAACATTTGGTCTAAAAGCCTTCAGGTCATCATGAGACCAAGAAAAATCCCCTAAATTATTTCTCAATAGTAATAATAAATTCTTCCTAAAAACGAAATTCCTCTCCTTTGTAATGTTTAGAATTTTTGGCATCTCAGTAGATCCAAGATTTACTATTTCATAAGCTTGATCAACTTGATTCTATATATCTTTTTCCATCAGAAAATTTTTGTAAACTTGTGTTCATAATGAATCGCTCTTTTGGGAATGAAATTTGACTTGAACCTTAACACCATTTTAGGTATTATTTTAGTTTTCAATTCTTGTTTATTCTTTAGGAACCTGAGAAATTGATCATCATCTTCAAATACCTTTAATTTTTTTATGGTATTTGATACTAATGGCTAATGTTCATTCTCAATTACTATCCCTTAATAATTTTCTATCCTTGGAAAATCTAATGTTGAAGCTACCTTTACTAAATCATATGCTAAGTGGTTATCTTTCCTACATATATGTTCTATTTTCTAGTGATGAAACTAGTTCAACATGTTATTGAAAAGATGTTTATAAGGCTACAAGAATGATATTTTCTACTACATAATTGTCTTTAATGTGTTCATAAACTAGTCTTGAATCTTCTTTTTATCATGATCACCTTGATTCCTTTTTCCAATGTTGTTTTAATTCTAATACTTAAAGCTTCATACTCAGCCTTGATTTTAGTACAAGAGAAAGATAGATGAATTTCCTTTAAATTTTTTTGGAAATCATCATTTACTAGAACTACTCGACCTCTTACACCTTTGGAGTAATAAGAACCATCAAATTATAACTCCCACTTGCTCTTATCTTAAGATTTCTCTTTTTTCAAGTTATAAACTTCTTGAAGTGTGCAAATGTTGGACTCAAAAGCGTTTGTCTTAATAGCTTTGTTTTTCCCATTTGAATTAATGTTTTCAATCATCAAAAATTCACTATATATATGTATATTTTATTTTGTTCCCCTTTCCAAGATAGCCACATATGTGAATAATCTATTGATATGTAACTTGAGAAATATTTACTCCAACTTCTACTCAACAAAAGACTATATGAATCTGGGATATATGCTACTTGAATAGTTACTCTACCTTTTATACATGGTTTAGAAGTAATTTATAATAGAACATTTGGTAGTTGACCCACAATCTTCACTCTACTTTTTTCCACCTAAATAATCTTTTTATTTGATTTTCTAGGAGTCAACCCAAGTTTTTTACGTATAGATAATGGTATAATAGTAGATGTAGCTCTAGAATCAATTAAATATTTATCCTTTTATTTCATTTTCAAAATAAAAGGATGAGATATTTTATCAAAAGTACAATTATAGCTAGATTTTATTATCTTATCAATGTTAGACACATAACTTAACTCTAACTCTCCAACTCTCCTTTTTGCTTCAATAAGCTTCAAAGCTTTTTTCTACTAATCTCTTATCTATAGCAATTGATATATACTAATGTTGACCTTGATGTGTTTAATATCCTCAATTAGATTATATTCTCCATATCTATAAAAGCCTAATTTCTTCACCCATTTATTAAAATTCTAATTTTGAGTACTTTACTCTATTTGATCTTCTTCACTTTTATTTTTTTTTTCTTTTCCACTTGGTTCAAAAACCTTCCTTGTAATATATGGATGAGGAATGAAATTTAGAGGCTTGGAAGTAGTTAATTTTTATTTTGATCATAGATTATATCTATTTTCTTCATTGTTATTACACTCTTAATTTAATGATATATCCTCTTTAAAATTTGACAGAGAACAGGTATCACTAGATTCATTCTCAAAAGATTTGCTTGAGCAATGAACACTAGATAGCTCATTATCAGATTCAATATCAAGGAAGTTGGAAATAGTAACATCATGTTCATCCTCATCATCTTCTAACTTAGTATCTTGATGCTTATGTTTCCTATTTTTCTTTTCCTTCTTTGTTTTAACTTTTGCCAAATATTTTTCTAATTTCATTACATTGTTGGACAAGTCTCTCATTAACTATCCTTTTTCAAATTATCTACTTTCTAACTCTTGATTTGTTTTAATACAAGAATGCTCTAGAAGTACTTTATGTTGGGAAAAATTATACACAGGGATTAAAGTTTTCTCTTTCCTTTGTTAAGTTGTGATAATTTCTTCATTGTTTAAGTTTTTATATAGCTTCGCTAAAGTAATCATTCAGTGTTAGCAAGTTTGGAGATCTTCTTAACCAAATTGAAATGTTGGGATTCACAACCTTAAGATAAGTGTCTCTAAGCATTTCATATGATAGTCTATACTATCTCTAAATGAGCCTACAATTTCATTGAAATTTAATGTTGAAATCTCTAATTAACTCCTTAATTCTTTGCTTCACTTGTACTAATTCATAGTACAGTTTCCATTGATCCAGTTGATTGCCAAAATAGGCCAAGAAAAGGCTTTTCATATCATTCTAACTTGTAATACTATTGCTTGGCAAGTTTGAATACCAAATTTGAGCCATATTCTTTAAATTTTCTACAAATAACCTAGAAGCTTAGTCTTGGTTTTACATGAGCTAAAGCTAACTCAAATAGATGAAGGTATTCTTCAGCCAAGTAATCTTTTTTAGGAATAAAAGGCTTAAGAAAATATTTGTAAACTACCTTAGGAATATTCTTGTAATTTTGAAACCTTAATGATGTAACTCATTGCCAAGGATTCACTAGTTGTGAATTCACCATCCTATTAGGATTCCTTTTGATGGTTGAACTTTTATATTTCTTTTACCTTTCCCTAAACACTGATAAACCAAATAGAAGAGGTGAACTCCTTGTCCCTTTGGTTTTTACTCCACTACCTATCCTAAACTCAAAAGCCCTTTTCTATTTTTCTTCCAATGAATAATCAGTCTTATAATCAAAAAATTTGTTAGGACATTTGAAATCTTCTAAGTTACCAATTTGTTCGATCATTAACATAAAATAATAGCTAATTTTCTTACATTCCTTCTAATGCTAAAAAGAACTATTGGTGCACTAGGACTATCAGGCTCTTTGAATGTAATAAGTTATTAACTTATGAACTTAGGTAACAAATTTTCTTACCCTCATTCTAGTGTTAAAAATAATTGTTGGAGATCATTTAGAATCACCAATGTTTCCTTTAGTCTTGTGATAGGAATCATGGGAAACTAAGGTGTTCTTTCAAACTTGAGTTTAGGTGTTTGTTGGTCTTTAGAAAACACCAAGGCCTAGATACTTCCAAATAAACTTAGTGGTAATAGAGCAAACTAAGCATAAATGTGTATTTTTGTTGTGATTATTGAAATGGTTGGGCTTATGTATTAAATAGTAACTAGTTATTATAATAGAAATTTAGCTAACTTTGTCGAATACCATGTATCATTAAAGGCTTCCATTTTGTCAAGTCACGTATTCTATATAGTCTCTATTTTCTTCAAACAAATAAAATTTCACAAAAATTCTTAAGCACAAATTTGTAGAAATCTACTCCTAGTTTACCCCCAAAGAGAAAAGTCCACAAGAAAATTAGAGATAGAGTGAGATTCAATAGATTTCAAACGAAAAGAAGAGAGAATACAAATTTGTGTGGAATCTCAAATATTTAAGCAAGATAAATTGAACATGAGGAAACACTTCAAAATAAAGCTATTCCAAATCAATTCAAGGCGTTCGAAATTGTCCTAACCCTTTGGGCTCAACATGCAATTTCATAAAGGACACTTCTATTAAACTACCAAAAATGCTTTGTAAAACTAAAATACAAGCTATTATATGGCTAGTTAATAGATGTCAAGAATTGCAAATAATAGAGCTATTAGAAAAGATTTAACAATTTCAAGATTTAACATGAGAAAAAACCTTTAAAATTAAAGCTATTTCAAGTCAATTCAAAATATCAAAGATTTTCTAGACTCTCTAAACTCAAACATGCAACATAAAGACATTACTATTAAATTGCTCAAGATACTTTTCAAAGGAAAATATAAGCTCTTACATGGCTAACTAATAGAAGTCTAGAACTACAAGAAAATTGAGCTATAAGAGCAATAAAAAAATCCCCAAATTAAATATGAAGCATAGTACTATCTAGACTATTAGCTATGCAACTAAGACAAAGTGAGGAAAAAATAACTCACAAGATTTAAATAAAGCAGTTGAACTGATGTTGCAATTAGCAAGCCATCCTTATAAGTAATCTTCAATATGTCTTCTTAATTTCTCCAAAACACTCGTTAATTCATAACCTTAAATCTACATGTTTGCGTCTAAATTTTTCACCATACATTGTTTTAAAAATTCAATGAAAAATGTTTTGACATTATTGATAGATCACCTCTCTCTCTCTTTAAAATTTAAAATAACACATACCTAATGATAAAAATAATTCCTTTTCAATTCCTAATCCATTAAATGGCCAAAATATGCCAACAAAAGTGTGGAATGCTTTAGTAGTACATGCTCAAACGTACATACATGCCAAGGCTATTGCTACACTAAAGAAGAAAAACAAAAGAATTGTTTCAAAGAACTTAAGGTTGAATAACATGAAAAAGTAGAAAAATATGCTACAAAAAAAATTTATCAATTGAGAGAGAAATTTTCTAAAGTCAACCTTGATATAAGACAATTATCCTATGAGAATAGAAAATTATCAATGAAAGAAGTATGTGCAGCACGATAAAAATTTACAATTGAAATTAGTGCATGACCAAAATAGGCCAAAAAGCATGAAAGGCTAAAAGAACACTTCAAAGATGAAGTAGGCATGTACAAATAGATCAATGAGAAAGAAATCTAGTTAGTAAAAGCTAGAATCAATTTGATCATAGAATAGATACCTGATTGGCAACCTATCCTAGATAGTCTTGCCCATGTTCATCAAGATGAGATTAAGAATAAACACTTGTAGATTGAGGGTTTGATAGAATACATGGGATTAGCAAATCTCCAATATGCTAACTTGGCCATGTTGAAAATAGGTAGGCTAAGAATAGAACTAGAAAAGCAAGTGACTGTAGTATGCTTAATGTATGAAAAAGAGTTTGTAGATAGGAAAGATTCACAATAAAATCTTCACATAGAAAACTCTAAATTACAAGTAATCAAAGCTAGCTACCAAGATAAAAAAAATGTAGTAGCAAAGCTAGCAAGAAGAATGAGAGATTATTAGACATTGGAAATATTAGCTAGGGTTTTTGAAGAAGAAAGTACATAGTTTGTAGCATGATACATCAAGGAAAATAAGATGTTTTCATAGCTACCATATCCTTGGACAATACTGACTCTAGCCAACATCATCAAGTTCACATGGATGGTATATGAACCTAGATCAAAGGAATATAAGCTCAAAGGATTGTTGAATTAATATCAATTCTAAAAGCTAGATGACAAAGGAAAAATGTCAATGAAGGAGCCACCACCACCTAGAACTTGAAGACAACTACATCAAGCTTTGTTTTGTTTTGTTTTTTTTATCTATCATATATGTTAATCATGCATTGCATGATAATTTTGTAAAACCACTCAAACCACAATGTGACGTTTATAGGAGAGTTAGTTATGTAAATATGTGTCATAATGTCGAAGTCTATTTACAACTTTATAAAGAACTCTATCCTCT
>MNCI01019366.1:70026-87283 GCA_015680685.1 Gnetum montanum | reverse complement strand
TGCTCCCAAGGTTGTTGGGATCAAGGACTAGGGTTTCATGTCAAAGTTTGGCAATTTTGAGTCCTTCTAAGTTGTTTTTGGGCTTCTTCCATTTTTTCCATACTAGAGCTAGGATTATTAGCATGGAAAACTAGGGAAAATCATTTTGTGACCATTTGACATTAGTTTCTTAAATTTTGAAGGCTCTAAAGGATGTTAGTAGGGTCCTAGAGTGTATGCAAGTTTAGTTAATGTTGTCCTAAGGTATTTATGGATTTCAAATAGGTCTCCTTATTAATTTCCATGCTGAGAAGCATGGAGGGGAGGATCCCCAATTTGGAAACACTATAAAACATAGATCTAACATTGTTTTAACTTCAATTGACCATGCACGTATGCTTTTGGGGCTATCGGGGTTGAAGACTAGGGTTTGGAGTCAAAACCAATCAATTTGTAGGTTTGAGAAGTGAGTTTCTAGCTTCCCCCTATTTTTCCATGTTGGGGATAGTATTCTCAATGTGGAGAATAGGGGGAAAATATCTTTTTTTTTTTTGCATCATCTTTGATCATGCATGCAGGTCCTTGAGCTTGTTAGCAACAATTATCAATGCCTGGTGTTACAATTTCATTATTTTGAAGGTTAATGAGTAATTGTTGGTATTCCATTCCTTTTTCTACACTAGGGCTTCCATGATTGGTGTGGAATACTAGGGGAAAAGTGTTTCTAATCATTTTTGATCACTTTGGATCAAGCNTTCCCCTCTCATCCATGATAGGGATACCATGCCTAGTGTGGAAGAAAGGGGGAAGACTACATGAGGTACTTAGAAGTCTCCAAACTATTGGATCTTGACACCCAACATTGATCGTTGAAATCGACAACCCTATAGGTTGGCATGCATGGTTGNTTTATATGGTCAATTTGGCTATGCATGAGTGTCCACAAGATTGCTAGTATTGGTGGTCAGTGTCTAAGGTTAAAATTCAGTTATTCTAAAGGCTATGAGAGGGTTTTTAGGCTTCCTTCTTTTCATCCGTGTTGAGGGTGGAAGGATTAATGTGGAAGAAGTATCCCTTAGTGAAGAAAGTTAGATCTAGGCCAAATCAATAGCTGATCAACCATGCATGCCAACCTATAGGGTTGTCGATTTCAACGATCAATGTTGGGTGTCAAGATCCAATAGTTTGGAGACTTCTAAGTACCTCATGTAGTCTTCCCCCTTTCTTCCACACTAGGCATGGTATCCCTATCATGGATGAGATGGGAATGAAATTTTTATGACATATTTAACCACTTTTGGGGCTTTTGGAAGACCTAGAGGATTCTATTAGGGTCTATGGATCATCTAGCTTTGAAAAATGGCTACTAGGAAGTAAATTTAGGTCATTTTGACTTCCCCCCATTCATCCATGCTGATGGTGAGATGCCCAACATGGATGAAGCCTCCCATAGCATGAAAACACAAAATATTAAAGTTTCAAGCAGTCTTGACTCAGTTTGGTAAGGTTTTGGTGTTGTTGGAGATGTTTGGAGGGATTCTAGTTCATGTGAGGCTTACTTTAGGGTCAAGCATGGGCTAAATGGTTGATGGGAAATATGAATGGGTGTTACTCCACTAGTTCCATGTTGGGCACTATTGACCTAGTGTGAAAACCTATGGTAACTAGCTTCATTCATGTCTCACCTACTTTTGAGAATCGAGGATTAAAAAAGGTAGGTTTGGGTTACTAAAAATAGGAAAATATTTGTAATTCCAATGATTTTGAAAAATAGGAAGCATGTTTCCACACCAAGCATAGTATTCCTAGTGTGGATACATGGAAGTTAAGGTTTCCATAAGGTTTTAATTGTAAAAATTGGTAAAAATATCAGCATTGATGCAATTTTTGGTTAAGAGAGAAGTCGTAGGGTGGGGCCCAGAATCCAAGAACTATACTTTTCCTCCTTTTCACTTCAGTGCACTTGGAGTTACTGTGCATTGAATTAGCAGCTAGAGTATCAAGGTGTGCGTTTAGGTTTTAGATGAGTTTTATATATTTAGATTTTGCAAGTTTTAATCATAACTATTATTCTACAAAAAAAATTCATTGGAGAACAGCTCTAGGAGTGTTTTTTGTGGCAAAATAAATTTGACTTAAATGTGGAAGCCTTCCATCCTTCCAATACTTAGCATAGAACCTTCATCCTTTTCCTTTTCTAGCTACACTCAATGTTGAGTCTACCATGGCCCCAAAAAATTATAGAGGAAAGAGGAGGAACCCTATCATCTAGAAGATGAATGAACATGCTTGGGAGTTAGAAGAAGTACCCAAGCCCATCTTCATCCAGGCTTCTTCTATTACTACTCCAAGGTAGGTAGTCCTACCTATTCTTTGTGTTTATTTTCTATTTTTTTCCTCATTTTTTGTTTCCTTTTTGCTAAAGCCATTTTTTTTCAAATCTACTCTTGTGGAGGGGATTAAAATGGAATTCTAATAAAATCCCACCTTCTATTTTGGATACTTCAATGTAGATCTATACTTGTTTCATTTCTTTAGCTTTTGTAGATTCGATTTTGAAAATAGGGCATGTTATTTCATGCTTTTTTTATAACTTTTTTTGGAGTCTAGCTATTTTATCAAATCTAAGCCTTAGGATTTGTTATAATTAAATTTCAAAAAAATCATATCCCATTATTTTGGTGTAAATTTTCATGGGTTTCAATGATTTTGGCTATTTCAATTGTTTTCATGGCTATATGTTTTGACATGAATAAATAAGAAAGGTTATGTATTTTTTCTTAGGATAACGCCTATACATTTCTGAAATTGAAGGTTATTGGTTCATAGCCCTTAATTTAGGCTTCCTATGGATGTTGTCTCATTTAATTTGAATTCATAATAATGAAGTTATGGCTATTTTCCTAACATTGTGTAGTTAGGTTGGTTGTCTTGCTTTTCTAATTTCACATAAATTTGTGAATTTTTTCTAAGAAAATGACAAATGATATGACTATTTTTAGATTATGATTGAGGAGGCTTTGGCTTCATCTTTCCAATGGAGGTGGAATCATTTTAATTGAATGTAAACAAAAATTTCTACAAATTTTTTACTAAGCATGTGTAATCAGGATGGTTGTGCTATATTCAAATTATTATTCAAATTGATGAATTTGTTCTAGATAAATGACAAAGACTTTGAATTTTTCTAAGATGGATGTGTAGGGATTGATTTAATTCTTCAAATAGTTGTAAAATCACTCTTTTTGGAGCTCAAACTAATTTTTAGAAAAATGTTTTGCAACCTTGCATGAAAAGGGGTAAATGTTGATGGCTATGGTTTAAGCTAAAATTTGGCTATGTTTTATGCAAATATGGTTACACATTTTTGGTTATAATGGTTATGGCTATAAGGTTCATAGTTTTAGAATTCTTTTTGTGGTGGAATCACTAAAATTAGAGCCCAAATAAATTTTTTAATGAATTTTTTTGGTTATGGCTATGTGAACAAGGAAAAATTATGGTTGTAGCACATTCTCCATTTGAAAATGGAAGTGGTTGATATGTATAAATTTTTGTTTTCTTTTGTCAACATGTAAAATTAATGCTTAATTTTGTTTTTTTAAGAAGAGTAAAAGCTTTTTCTATTTCTAGCTAGATTTTACTATGGCTACATAGTTTTTTCTATATTTATGATGCTTTTTCTAAATTTGTGTATAGTTTAGATTCTTTTTCCAAATTTATGCATCCTTTGCATAATTTAGCTATTTTGTTCTAAACTGATGCTTGCTTTTTCTAAATTTATGCATAATTTAGATGCTATTTCCAAATTTATGCATAACTTAGACCAAGGTTTAGTTCTAGCTATAATGCTTTGGCTATGATATTTTGGTTATGGTAATAATGCTTTTTCGGAATTTCTTAAGCTTATTTAGATAAACATCTAAGAGCTTTTTATAGAGGTTAATTTTACATCTAACTTAGGTTGTTTCTTCTAAATTTTCTAAGAAATTTCAATTGTTCATGATGTAAGGCTATGCAAGGTTGTAATAATGTTTTCTTGTGAATTCCTTAAGCTAATTTAGATAAAAACCTTAGAGCTTTTTATAGAGGCTAATTTCACCTTTGACTAGATGTTTTGTCTGAATTTTCTAAATAATTCTAATAAGTCACAATGTTTTTTGCTTTGCTTCATACTGGGTCTTTTTTAGGCTTGTTCTCATCAAAGTGGAGTTGGTTGGTACCTTGTGCTACATTGGTCATCCCAAGACCAACATGCCATCACATGATATGCCTTTTGGAAAGCTCTCATTGTGGTTCTAGCCTGGGACAAGGGACTTCCTTTCCTACCTTCTTTGGAACATCAATGTGATGTTGTGGTCACACTTTTCTGTAGATGTAGGTAGGATTGTTGTGAAGACCTTGTTACCTTAGGTGTTTGACTTGATCATTAGATTTATTACTGATAAGTTGCCTCTTAAGTTAGTAGGGTGACCAATAGTATAATGTTAATAATACTCTGTTGTTGATGCATAGAGCTCACACATTATTTTAAAACTTTCCTGACACAGTGTATCATCTATACGGGTAGGTATGATTATTGTAATGATTTCTTGCTTCTAGCTTGACTACGTTCCCTAACTTCATTTGTTTTATAACTTCTTGAAAGTACAAGTTCAATGATCAGGGTTTGATCATCAATGATAAAATGTTGGTAGTGGCTCAAAATGCTTTGGAAAAATTCACCAAGAGTGCTCAAATTAAAACTATTGCGTATCAATAGTTAAGAGGGTACTTTGATGCATACACCTTCAAGTTTAACCATGTATATAAGAAGTATAAGGATGATGGGGCAATGTACAATTGGTGGGTAGATTTTGACAACTTCAAGGATTAGACCCTTGTAGCTGGGACCTCCACACCAAAGAAGAAAAGGAAAGGTAAACATAAAGACTATAATTTTTAGTGTTTCATGGCTTTAGGTATTCTATTTCTACACCTAGTTGTTAAAATTTCTCATGTTGATTCTAAACTTTTGGTTGTTTTGTAGGACCTTCGACCTTAGCTAATGTTACTATACCACTTTCAGGTTTACATCATGAGGATACCCTCATCCTAAGGTTTGGTGAGGTGACATTAGCACAAAAGTGGCTAAAGGGATAGGGGCCTAGTATGTTTAAGCAAACATCCAATGTACAGGCTTACTTGATGTATTCATGACACCTATCCCTTCCATTCCTACTATAGATATGTTGCATGTCATTGACTCCTTTAATGAGAAGGTTGGTCATTTTAGCATCATCATCCAAGGTATGAAGGTAAACATGGATGCAGTTGTAGGCCTCTTCCATGACTTGTTCAGTGTCCCTACTGACAAGGCAAAGGTTCCCACTAGGATAGTAAGGGAAGTGAGCCATCATGATGAAGTTCTAGAGTGGCTTAGTGCCAACATGGGCCAGTATGGAATTTTGATGGATAGCTTCATGAACCTTTATTCAAAGGAATCATATCCTTTGTTCATGTCTTATGCATTTCCTAAACTATTATCACAAAATAAGATAATTGGCCTAGCATAGGGATGAACATTTAAGAAAGTCCTTATGGAGGACATCAGATTTGATTAGGTAGCTACTTTAGCTACTAGGCCTTTGGAGGAGATCCTTAGACTCTATGTTAACACCTCTATGACAATCCATATGCACTTTGCATTTTTTGTAGGTTATTTGAAGAGATCTATAGAGTTTTTTGTGGTGTAAAAGAATGGATGATGGGTTTCCCAAGACCGAAGCTAAATTTCTAGGCCTTAGATAAAGCACATTTATTTAACAGTGCAGGCTCAGAACCCATTAGAGAGGATGACCACTAAGAATCTCGATGTTAGGCAGTATGAGTATCCTGATAGTACTAATGATGATGAGCCTATTAGGCTTTCTGCTAGTGTCTAGGATGCAAACCAATGGCATATAGATCCCAAAGTGGTAGCTAGGAAGAAACCCAAGAGTCCTATGGGAGAGGCACCCCTAGCATTAGAACAGCCTACCCCAAAGAATCCTAAGTTTAATATTGGGTCATCATAGCAGGTAGTTAAATGTATGTTTTATTTTAATTTGGCTATTTCATGTTTTAAAGTTTATGGCTACTTTATGATTTCATTTTTTAACTAGTTTTCTATGTGATATGGCTGTAGATAAGCGTCAAGCTATGGTAACCCAAGCTATCATGGAGGTAGAAAAAAGGTGTGTAGAAGAGGCACTCCTAAATAAAACTATGGTTGCAGGGCTTTTTGATGTAGATATAAATGATCTAGATGCATTTTTTGGTGAGATGGTAATAGATATATCCCCGTTCATCATCCTTGAGGAAGAGGAGGAGGAGTTAGGTATGCCTATGCATTAATATTTTTATTATCTCATATTGATGATTTTTATGCTAATAATAGTTCCTAAACCACTAGTGCAAGCTCCTATCCCTAAGTTTCATGTCAGACCATTGGTAGAGACTCTAGATAAAGTGAACTTCATGTGTGGGATGACTAAGGTCATCATTGATCAGTTGCATCAAGTTGCACACAAAGTAGGTAAGGAGTTTGTTTTATGTACTTTGGTCATAGAATTTTCTTGCATTATGGCTATCTTAGGCTATGCATTATGTTTTATGGTTCTATTTTATGATTATATAGTGCATTTTATGGAGTGGGACCCTAGTAGAAACATGGAGATAGACTCCTTGCCTAAGCTTCACTTTGATGTATCTAATATACCCATGAAGTTGTATGAGATTGCTATTGATTTAGCAATGTCATATGCAAAACCTTCATGGGAGCTATAAAGGTCCAATGAATCCCTATGGGAGGAAGTTGTAGCCTTAAGGGAAAATACTTGATGGCAGGAGGCTATAATTAGAGATCTCTAAGATCGTAAGGCCTTTGTAAAAATCCAAGTGGCTAGCTTAGGGGAATTGCAAACTAAGGAGATCATGTGGACCTACTACTAGCATGTCATTCAGGAAAACGTAGTGATCCTATAGGAGATGGTGGAACAATGTATGTAGATGTACCTCATCTCCCAGAAGGTTAAGGATTGAAAGGATCATTGCTCTTAGATTTTAGAGTGGGGCAAGACATAAAAGTTCCACAAATGAGAATACAAGGTAGATCTTGGGGCCTACCTAAAGTTTCTTAAAGAGGAGTTAGTTGAATGGAGTAAGAGAGAGTTGTTCATCAAGGGGATCTATATGAAGAGTATTCATCAGTTTTTTGAAAGTAATCTCAATGTGGAGTAATCCCCTACTCTTTAGATTACCATCGTCATAGGTGAAACCTCTAGAGCTACTACTTAGACTCCTATAGATTGGACTGAAATTCTCTCTAATGTTGCTCTTGGGAATGTTGATTAGGTCAACATTACAAAGGACCATATCCTTCATTGTTTGGATGAAGGTCTTCCCCATCCATCTTTAAAAGTTATGGAGCTAGAATCTCCATAATTTTGATGTATTTTATATTTTCTATACTTGTTTGATGTTAGAAATGCTAAAGATTAAATTCACAAAAATAAACTAAAATATTTTTTCTAGTATAGAATGAAATCTATTGCAAATCTATACTCCTAAGAGCTGTATTTATAGGTTGGCATGCATCCCATGATATTCCATACATGATCATGTAGTTAGTGCTACAATATTGGAGCTATGATATTAGATCTATGATATCGAATATATGATATTATAGTCCAAAAAATTGACTATATTAGAATTGAAACTTTGAAGTGTTAGGTTATGAATGAGAATGTTGTAGGTGCCAAAACCTTTTAAGTCAATTTCAAGCCAAAACATGGCTGTTTTGACCAAGGATCCATCACTGATGCTAAAGTTAAAAAAAAATATAACTCTAGAAAGTGATATGGAAGCCTAGAAATTGTATCTTTAGAAGTGATGTCGAAGGTGTAGAAGGTGTTCAAGAAGTATGTGAGTGCTATAATGGTGGTAGGTAATTGTGCTCTTGATCTCCTAAATTCTTACAAGTACTCTCAAATCTCAAAAGATCCCATTCAAAATTTGTGTTTCAAACTCAAATTATAGGCTCGATGTGACTAAATTTAACTTAGGCTTGCTAAAATAGAACTTGGAGTTAAGTGTAACTTATTGTTAAGTTCAAAATTAGGAATTATAATATTTGGTTCTAGCAAACCTAACCACTTATTAACGTGATGTCAACTCTAACACTGACATAGTGTTAGCATTACTAGCACTTAGATAAATTTTCATGAATTTTCTGAACTACTGAAAATGAATCTCTAAGGCTCTGGTTGACCTTTGAACTAATGCCACAAGGTGCCAAGATGATGCTAAAAAAGTCAAATGATAAGGAGATAGTGTTGAACACTAACATTTATCATGTTACATTGAGATTGACAACTTCAAAGATTCTAACATTGAAGCCAATGCTAACTCACTACATCAAGGTGCACTAGCTAGCCACAGTAGATAACTTCACTAAGATGTGCTAGCCAACCACACTATCCATTTTAAAGTGCTAGTATAAACCTTGACAAAGTAACACCAACACTGACATTAGTATTAACTTGGGTACTTGATGAGTGGCGAGGTACCCCTACACTCAACCATACGAATACAAGCGTAACACACGCGATCTGGTCGAACTACGCAGACTAAGTACCTACATGCGTCATGGAACACTTAAGATTAATTATTCATTATCTTCCCAGACTTACTTGTAGTTGTCATGGTGTATGGTTAAGTCTGAGGTATATGATTTTTATATCTTTTCTATTTTATCTCCTATGCTATTGAGTTGAAGGGTTGAAGAGATTAATTTCTAACTTTAACTAATTAACTAAGTCTAAATTAACCTAGCATTAGCATTCGTTCCCACTTACCGTACACACCCTAAACCAATGCAACCGTGGTTACCAAACACTAATCATTGCTGGGATCACCATGCATAACATAGGTGCTCGAAGCGGTCGTACTGAGGAAATTAACTAGGAGAGTAGGGTTGAGAAATATTTAATTCCTAATAAAGCATATAAATGAAAATTAATAAATAATAGTAAAGAAAATCCTAATTAGCCTATTCCATGCACTATAAGGTTTATCCAAGAAGCTCGTCTTTATTGCCATATACAAACTTGTGTTCAGGTACAATGTTTGCTCGAATAAAGATCCGTTTACTTTGGAGTTCCTACTATGGGCATATGGAAATTAATCTATCTCTAGAGTGGAAAAACTATCATAGTTTCACTATGGTCTAGGCCTAGATTAAGAAACAAAGGAGAGTTGCCTTTTATTTATAGATATGATGACCCACTGCGATATCACAGGGGAAGACACGATATTGCGTATGTGATATCACGAGGGATGCGATATTGTGATGGCCATGATATCACTTACGCGATATTATGGCCCATGCGATATCACGTCCCATCATACCCCCATGACTAAATGAAAACTCATCCTCGAGTTCTTTACAATAATATCAGGAAGGTATGGGATTATTGACTCAAAATGAAACTAATGGGATGACATGTGAATGAATCATCATTACAAGACACAACAAAACTGGTGTTCATGAAAACAACGGTGAACACCTTATTACATTGACATCAGGCCTCATCTGGTAGCTAAGAAAGAGAGAGAGAAAGAAATGTCGCTGCTGCCAACGCCAAGATTGCGCCTTTTGTTGTCCATCGGTAAGTGCACCATTGGTCCTGATCCTTGCATAGCTACTTTTAGCACTACTCCATTCCAAATGTTCCTTCCAGATCCCCTCCATTGTTTTATGATTACCATCTGCACACACAACACAATCTTATATTAGCAAGGGTAGATGAATTTCAACGCCATTGATACCTTGCTTTGATGTAAGTCCATTGGCTGAGTTATGGTATGGCTGATTGTGGATCTGGAGATGTGTTAATGGTGACTACCAAAGGTGTAGGGGTTAGGAAAAATCAAAAAAATCGGGGCTAGGAGAAAATAGAAAAAATCGGGCAAGGCCCCGTACCCCCATGACTGATCGTGAACCTCTGGTAGCATTAGAATGGAGAAAGAAAAGGAATAAGAGAGATAGATAAAAAAGGGACAACTATGACATCGATGAAATGGATGTCAAAATGAAAATGAACAAAATAAAATGGATTACAAAAATGTTAGGGAAAATAAGTTAACTGGTGCACCAGATAGGAATGTCAGTCAATCCTCCCCAAAGCAGGCTCATGCCCTTAATGCCCTAACATACCCACATTCAAAGAGTCCATAGGCTCTGGGAATGTCATTTGGAACAAGAGTTAAAGTATTAACCATAAGAATTTACCAAAAAGAAAACAATGCGTCGACCAAAATATAAACTAATGATACAACCAACAATGAGGTGACTAATAGAGAGAAGGATGGCGAGAAGAGAATGGAATAAAATCCCGAGAATAAGGTGGTGTACAACCCCTTGTGTAGTGCATGATTAATGTAATGTAGTAGATCCCATTCTAGGTCTGGCCTCAAACCAACCACTTCCAGTGACTTTGCATCAATGCATTCGACTAATCCATAAACTTGAGTAACAAGAATGCCTTCGCCCAAGAGCCACCTCCACTCCGATGAACAAAGGAGAGAACGGAAAGCAAGAAGGGCCTTAGTTAGAGGGAACATTTTTATTTTAGTTCCATAAATAGTGCTCGTAGCCCAAGGGATTATTTTGTCTAAGGGGTGTGCTTTGAATTCTCACTTTTCTTCCTTTATTTTTATTTTTTTTTCGTTTTTTGTGTTTTGTGCTTTTATGTGTGAGAATCACACCATGCAAAGACTTCTTATTTTTATTGACTTAGCTTCCCAATAATTGGGTAACATCGAAATGGTAAGAAAACTCAAGAATAAAACATCCAAACACCCAAGAGAATGGACAACACAAATGCATACAGTTCTCTTGAAGTCATACCCTTTTCAATCCTTGAGTCCTTCCTTAGTTTGAGAAATACCCAGTCACCAATTCGTTAATGTTATTATTAGAAAAGGACTGTACATTTCCAAGCTGAGAGAGACCATAGAAATTGATGGATGAATGGATGAAGTGAACTCATTGCCTGCCATATCGAAAGAACATACCTTAGTAACAACAGCATGACTTAAAGGTAAAGACCAAACATTAGCAATCAATATGAAAATAGTTCATACCATCATGAAGAACACTTATTGGGTGAAAAAATTACAGGGGGGATAACACACACACACACACAAAAATGGAAAAGTATAATGATGTTGAAAAACAAAAACAAGAAAAGTTAAAAAAAATTTTAAAACGAAAACATGTAAAACAAAAATGTGTGAAACAAAAACTAGAAAGAACTGAGGCCCCAAATGATTAGCATAGGCGGTCATCTCCCCCATGACTGAGTTGCAAGGGAGAGATCCGAAATAATGAGCGTTCGGTTGAATTTCGTAGAAGTGCACAATTTCTCCTAATTGATGTTCTTAGATTAAGGGGTGGAAGTTGGTGATGCTCATATTCCAATGTGTCTATGCCCTCATTGTTAGCATGAGTTGTTTCCTCAGTTCGTTCCATACTTATTGGGTTGCTCTTTCTAGTGGCTATCAACCATGGGGTGTCCACTACTAATGTAGTTGCTACATACAAGAACCTTTGAATTTGTGTTTCTTGGGCACACCGATTACATGGAAGAGATGTTGAACATTCTTCCATGTCATCACCCTTTGAGTCACTGTGTGTGATGCACAGAACTTTCTTCTTCTCGATCATTCCATATATGTTTACCTTAGATATCTCCAAGGAAAGATCACGGATCCTAAGGCATGCATCTATTATGCTTAGCCATGCTCTTCCCATTATAATTGGGAAGTCCACTTCATTTTTGTTAACTGCAATCACCAGGAAATCAGCTGGGTAAGGCCAACCACATACAGTGGTAATGATGTCCTCCACAAATCCGAAGGGAATGGTAATGGACTAGTCTGCTAGCTCTAGTTGAATGTTGCTCTTCTTAAGTTGGGGCAGGTTCTAGGCTTGATACATTTATTGTGAAATTAAGTTGAATCCAGAACCTAATTCAAGAAGAGCCTTATGTGATTCATTCCTAGTGACTTGGAGATAGATTAAGGGACTCCCAGGGTTAGATAGTTTCCTGGGAAGGTGGCCTACCTTGATCCAGTTAGTTACGGTATGTGTTAACATAACCATACATGTTAAGCTCTGTTCTTGGACTGAAAGGTGCTCCAAAGTTTTGGATGGTGGAGTGCACCTAGACTCAACCACTTGTTGTGAGAGCTTTTCTGCAATTTTGGTTCTAAAGAAAGGTCTTCTTTTCTTATAATTGTTAGAATTAGCAGTAGGTTGACTGTTTACAGCTCTCATAGTGTTGTGTTGCTACGATTGAGTGGGGAGTTCCCCTTGCATTGTTGGAGTAGGAGGTGTTATGGAAACTACCGGTGGAAGAGGTGCGGATGGAATAGGAGGACGGTAAGTATGTGTGGTGCCTCCTAGAGGAGAGGAGTCCTCCTAAAGTACTCCTGAACTTGGTAGTGACGTTGGGAGGTTATGTGACCCATGAAGTCACTTGGAGAAATCAGCTTCTACACATAATATCTATATGAGTTTGGCTACCGGTAAGGGTACTGTTGTTTTGGCAGTGGCATCCCCCATGACTATGGGTATTGCCACTACTAATGTTGTCCGATGGATTGTGATGGAGTTCCACTTGGATAGTACGTTAATGGTTGGTAGAACTGCCTTGGGTTACCTTGAGGATAAGGTAACTTTCAGGGTGTCTGCTATTGGTTAAGGCTCGGATTAAGTGCATACACCCCAGACTCCTATAGATGTGAGATGATTGGACAACATACCTTAGGATAGTTATAGTGGTAGATCTCACATCCACCATCATCGTCTGTGTTTGAATTCACAACCTCATCAGAGATAGTAATTTTCCCCTTACCCTTGTTATGTGCAAGGCCTAAATCTCTCGGCTTTGTCTTACCTTTGTCACTACTTCATTCTTCCTTAGACTCTTCTATGATTTTCAAGAAAATTTCAAGTTTAGAATCTAAGGAATCCCACAATTAATCTACCTTAGCTGATACTTCGATTGTTAGTTTTTGGAGCAACAAGGTTTTCCTGTTCACCAACTCTTCGAGTGGTGACTCATCCTCTTCATCATAGAATTTCACTCCCTTCTTTCAAAGAGAGGGATCACGGTTGTATTCTTCTAAACTTTCCTTTTTTTGTAGCTCCCCTTCTTCTTTGGCTAATTGTTCCAACAAGCAATGAATTTCATGGGATCTAAGTTCTGATAGTCTCCCTTGGGCATAAGTCCCAAGGGTTCTCCGAGTTTCATACCTTATCCCATATACGATGTGGCAAAGTTGATCTCGCTATGTGTAACCATGGCTCGGGCAACGATGTAACAATATGTAGTAGCGGCCCATGGCAGCATCTAAGGGTTTATGAGTTCCTTGCTTCCATCATTGGATTTGCTTATGCAAGTTTGACACTTTGGAGTACGTCTGATACTTATCGTTGAAGAGTTCTAACATTGTACTCCACCTCCTAATGGTTTCCGGTTCTAAGGACAGGTACCAACTCTCTGCTTCCTTGGTGAGTGTCCTGGGAAACAAATTTAGTTTCTACCACTCATTTTCTATGTTTTACAAGGCACAGGCATCGTGGAATGCCTATAAATGATTTTGTGGATCTGCATTATATCCCCCTTCAAAACCTAGGATGTTGTTCATGTCCCAATGCGTGATCCAACTATCTTTCAAATGCCTTGTTGGTATTCTCATTACCTCTATTATATTTAACACACTCTAGGTGGCAAGTAGGGAATTATCATGATCATCTCTTTCATGACGTCTATGATTTCTATGTTGTTCCCTACTTTCCCTTCATTCATACCCTTTTCCTCTCTCTCGACTCTCTCGTCGAGGTCTCTCATTTTGCCTACCTCTATCCTCACCGTTGTGCTTGTGATGGCTGCACCCAGATGTGGAAGGAGAGGATGAGTGATGTGAAGAAGGGGAAGAAGAAGGAGAACCATCACCATGATGATGTTTCCTACATTCTCTTCTGTGGCTTCGGCCTCGATCATGATGATGATTTATGTGCCCGTGCTTGTCATGTGTTGATGTTCCCCTAGTGAACAGTTGGCATTCACAGGGATTAGAACCAGGGTTATGTATCATGGAGTGTAGGTTCTAATACCCCACCTCCTGACTATCATTAGGAGGGGGAACATCCTTCGATAGAGAACCCATTATAGGTGGTTCACCATCTTCGATTTCACTTAGGATGTGCAAGACCTCTTTGCCCTTCAATAGTGTATGTTCGCTCTCCTACCTTGAGTCCCTCATATGTTGTGAAGTTGTGGGATGGTAATCCCTTGAGTCAAAATGTACTGCAATGTATTCAACATAAAGCTGTGTCATGCCAATTTGTTGCAGAGCACAGAGAAGCATGTTGGGGACTGCACGATTCGAAGGTAACACTATGTTACCTTGCAAATCTCTCTAGCACATCTGTTCATCCTGATGGAGGATAAAGGTAAAATTGGGTATATACTTATCGGGATGAGTATATTCCACCCTATATTGCTGGGAACTGGTGGATTTAGGTTATGTGTTTTTGATTTCCGACTGTTCTTTGTATGATCCCTAGGTGGTGAGTTGCGCTTATGAGAAGAAGAAGAAGACATGGTGTCTTATCGGTGTGCTATTTACCCATTATATAAATTTTAGTAATCAATTAATCCTAAGGTTCATTTAAGCTCACAACGATGTGAATGATCTCTTATGTTCTACTTACCACACAAACACTTAGTCCCTGACAACGGTGCCAATGATGACTGGAGAGGTACCCCTACACTCAACCATACGAATGCAACCGTAACACATGTGATCCAGTCAAACTCCATAGACTAAGTGCTTACACACCTCATGGAACACTTAAGGTTAATTATTCGTTGTCTTCTCAAACTTGCTTGTAGTTGTCATGGTGTATGGTTAAGTAAGTCTGAGGTATATGATTTTTATATCTTTTCTATTTTATCTCCTATGCTATTGAGTTGAATGGTTGAAGAGATTAATTTATAACTTTAACTAATTAACTAAGTCTAAATTAACCTAGCATTAGCATCTGTTCCCACTTATCATACACACCCTGAACCAATGCAATCGTGGTTACCAATTGCTAATCATTGCTGGGATCACCAGGCGTAACGCATGTGCTCGAAGTGGTCATACTGAGGCACTTAACTAGGAGAGTAGGGTTGAGAAAGATTTAATTCCTAATAAAGCATGTAAATGAAAAGTAATAAATAATAGTAAAGAAAATCCTAATTAACCTATTCCATGCACTGTAAGGTTTATCCAAGAAGCTTGTATTTATTGCCATACACAAACTTGTGTTCAAGTACAATGTCTACTCGAATAAAGATCCGTTCACTCTGGAGTTCCTACTACAGGCACATGGAAATTAATCTATCTCTAGAGTGGAAAAATTGCCAGAGTTTCGCTACGGTCTAGGCATAGGGAGAGCTACTTCTTATTTATAGATATGACGGTGCACTGTGATATCGCGTACACGATATCGAAGGGGAATATGCGATATCGTGTATGCAATATCGTGGCCCATGCGATATTGCATCCCATTAGTACTAAATCAAAAAAATTTGGTAATTCTCAAAGCCAAAATTTCTAGTCTCCAAAACATTAAAATTACATCCAAAAAGAGGTGTAGTAACCTCCCATAGCCACTAAGATACCTGCAATGCCATGGAATGCTACAAAATTGGTATATGGAATTATTCAGAGATGCTAAGATGAGTTCTATCATATTCCCATTTCCAAGTGATGTTGCTAGCTAATGAAGATGGTGTCTCTTCATAAAAAGTGTTATTTTTATCTGAACAAGACTCAAAAGGATAGTTGTAATTGAGACTCAAAAGGGCATGTTGTAATAATAGACATTTCTCTTAAGGTAACCTTTGGGAGTTTGACCTAAGGCATTTATATTTGGGGTTATAGGTCATGCTAGCATGGAGTGGTAAAGTTGGTATAGGCAAGTCACAGGAAGTTGGGTGAAGTAGGATAGGAAGTGGGCTGGCCATCCCTTCTAGTTGGGTTATAGGCCTAACCATGGTGGCAGTGTTGGATTGTCTCTAAGGGATAGATTCCAAAGGAAGAAAAACTTAAGAAACAATCCCGAAGCATAATCTAGGTTTTTCTGTTTCTACATTTTTCCTATTATTTCCTTTATACATAATGTTGAATATCACTTATATTTCGCATGTGCTATATTTTCTTTGTACACATAATGTCTAATATATCATATATTTGACATTTTCGATGACATCCAAGGATGGGATGTCACAAGTTCTGACCTTGCCAATGTCCCATACTTAGTCAAAAATGTCAATTTTCCAAGTTTTAGAAATAAAAATAAAAAAGTACAAATTTTGGAGGCTTCATGTGCTAAAACTAATACTAATGAGGCATTATAGCCCTAGGAGATCATTGCACATGTTAGAATATAGTTTTGGTAAGATTTAAGAGTCATAATGATGGTGGTATTAACACTAACACCAATGTTGTCATTGATGTAGCATCAGAGTTCGTAACAAAAAAAATTTTGACTTTTTCTGAGATTTTTTGAAAGCTATTGGAATTGATGCCAAAAAGTTGAGATATAACACCAAATGATCCTTGGTAGTCCTCTAGGTTAAAAATGTATCTTGAAAGGCTTTTCTTAGGGAATTTTGTGTTGTGATAATAAAGGAAACCCAATTTGACATTTCATCACCTCCAACACTTAGAAGAGTTTCAATCCTTCGAATCTTAGGGGTACTATCACATTTGATAAATTCAACTCTATTATGTTATGGGAGCCTAGGATGTATCATTTGCAGTTCTGCATGATGAAGAATTCTAGACAGCTTCAACACTTTGAAAACTCTTGATTCGCTCTAGCTCCAATACTTAGAAAAATTTAAATTTCAATGTTTTTTGGTGATCATGGAAAATTGAGTTCATTAGTTGGATTATGAACCTAGATGGTTCTTAATAGCTCTTACGAATTGATAATGTACCTTGTGATATTTATTTGAAGGATATGAGGGCTTAAATCCTCATTGAATGACATCGAAGCTACAATTAGTCTCGATTTGAAGTGAACCAAAAATGTGGATACAACTATAATATTATGCTTCACCCTAAGTGGAATAGTTAAGTTATTGAAACTAATTTAGATCCATTAGGTAGCCTTGTTTAGGTCACCCTT
>MNCI01019366.1:4627-68271 GCA_015680685.1 Gnetum montanum | reverse complement strand
ATGCCAGGCATGGAGTTGCAGAGATAGGATAGGCAAGTGATGAGAGCTAGGTGAAGTAGGACACAAAGGGACTAATCACCTCTTTGGTAGGATAGCCTAATTGTGGTGATAGTGCCAGATTGCCTCTAAGGCTTAAGTGGCATAGGAAGATAATCTAGAGGGTGTTACAGTACTCTCTTCTATTAATAAAATTTTTTCATTTTCCTCTTTTAATTATTCAATATCAATTATTTATTTATTAGTTAATTTATTTATTAAATATTTATAATGTTTCTAATATATTATTTAAGAAAATAATGAATGCAATAAATTAAGTGATCATATTTTTACAACATCCAGGAACAAGATGTCACATTTGGTATTGGAACAAACCACGATTAAGAAACCAAAGTGGAAGAAAAACCTTATTTTATTATTATTGTTATTATAAAACGCAAGTACATCTAAGAAAAATAAAAGAATGAAAAAAAATATTATTTTATTTTATTTCGTAATATAAGAAGAGTAAAAGAAAGTACATTTAAGTAGAATACAAAAAAGGAAGAATAGGGGAAAGAAGTAGAATGGAAAAGATGTAAAGAAAGCAACTATGATTATTTGTTATGACTGAATGACTCAAGGAGATCTATGACTATCTTCAATTGTGATTCCCTTTCTTCATCAATGGCATCCTTCTTACTAAGCACTACCTTGCATCTAACCAATTTGTCATACAATTGTTTGATGTATTTAGTTGTATGTCATGCTATAGCTATTGATTCCTCCTTTCTTTTAAGTTGGATCTTCAAAATATCCATCTATATTGATTGATCATCCATGTCATTTTACCATTTCTTCTCCTTTATCTACAAAAATAAGAATTAAATTATGAGTTATGAGAAAAGTAAGAAGAAAAAAAGGAAAGCATAAAGAAGAAAAAAAAAGTATTACATGCAATCGATCATTGTTAATTTGGAGGAACCATTCACAAGTCTCTAGATGGTAAGCATAGCATGTGGCACTCTCCAATTCCTCTAAGAGTTACTCTAACTCTTTTATAGTATTTGGTGCTTCCTTGGGAATTGGATGCAAGGATGATGGAACTCTAGCCTATATTAAATCATAATCTATCTTGAAATTTCATGATTGAGACTCCCGTAAGTCGTAGACACTCTCACATATAGATTAGGGTTTGTTATCAAAAATTTGTTAACTAATATGCCAAAGAAGCACAAGTTCTTCTTCCATAGCTATCACTATCTTTTCCATCGACTAAGGAGAACTTGAGATAGAGAAAGAAAAAATCACTAAAATAGATTCAGAAAGTGGTGTCAGTGCTACTTGTGGAAAGGTATCTGTTCCAAATGTTGTTGAAAAAGAAGGCATGCCTGGTGATCTAGATAGAGGAATGGAAGTTTATTTAGAAGTGGGACCTACATCATCTTTGTTGATCTCTTAGATAAAGTACTATCGCTCCATAGATAGTTGCAACATAAAAATTAACATCATATAAAGGAAAGAGGAAAGTATTTAAATATTAAAATAATTAAAAGTTACCTCTAGTTGCTTTCCCTTATCCTTTCTTGTACTTTATCAAGTCTTTTAAGGTTGTTGAGCTGCCTCTTATTGGGCTTGTTGTCTTATAACTACTAGACCAAGAAAACTTTGCCTCATACATTGCCTTTACAAAAAGAAATTTATTAGAAGAAAATAAATAAGACATTAAAATAAGTTATTGTATGTGTGTGTGTATATATATATATATTTAGATATATACCTTGTAAGTAGAAAATGTGATATGTTTTTGTGATTGAACCATACCAAAGGTTGAAGTACCTTGAACTTCTTTAACTTGTGTAGCTCCAGCACTCTACATCGGTTCATCATACAACCTAGATTGCACTATAAAATACATAAAATAAAGACAATAAATAAAAATGAAATAATAAAAACATAAAAATACCTTGTTGATTTCCTCCTAATTTTGAGCATGCTGTAAAGCCAGCTAACCTTTCTTGGCATCCACAATCTTACTCCTTATAACTCTATCATCTTCGAGAAATTTAGGGCATAATCAGGGATTGTAACAAAAAAAAAATTTATTTGGATGGTCATAAATTAGGATCAAACACATGGAAAATGGTACACAACATAGGATGTAAGATTTGGAGGAATTTTTCTAGGCAACATAATTCCAGTCATGGCATTATACCAAGCAGAGAAGTAAGACAGTGACTAGTCATAAATTCTACCGGTTATGGCACCATGAAGTATGAAAATAGAGTAAGAACTAACATGGGATTTCTATCTATACCACAAAAAATTACTATACATAAGTAGACATAAATCAAATTAAACCTTATTAATGAAATTGCCACAAAAAATTAGCTTTTGCCAAGGCAAAATCAATAACATAAGTAGATAATTCCTTCTTGCAAAAAAATTTAAATTTTGAGGAATAAGTTGAAAGAATTAAAGGATCCTCTCCTTGCTCAAGACCTAAGGCTATTTAAATATTAGAAGGAAGGATTTTTATTGCTTCAAAAACTAATTGGGAAGTAGAAATTCTCTTACTATTATACTACTCACACCATTCCATGAGAACGCTTTTGCAATGGAAGACTTTAAAAAATAGGGAAGTGGTAAGATACTGAAACCCCTCCTTCCCAAGTAAGCTATGAACATGATCATAAGTAGAGAGTACATTATTTTGATGTAAAACAATAGTGGCTAGTTGAGAGCTACCTAAAAGAGTTTGAGGTAGAGTTGAAGCTTGATACTTGGGGGCCATAATGAAGATGTTTAGAGTCCTTTGATCATAGAAAATATTTAAGCTTCTTCACTGTCAATCTTTTGCTAATATTGAGTTATGATGGGCAAGTCTTCCTTCTTCTCATATTTATAATAAAATTGTTAAAATGTTAGTAGAAGTTAAGAGGAAGTTGTAACTTAAGTTAATCAAAGACCTAATAAAGCTATCGTGCACATTTTTTTTAAAAAAAGTTAACACTTAATTTTTGTTTTAAAAAGCTAATTTTCAATTTTTCTAATTTTATGATCTTTTTGGTTTACTAAAATAGAATTATCTCTATCTTAACTCAAAGTGTTCTTTGAGATGATTTCAATGATATCAATTTCATCAAAATTTGACTTACAGTTTGAAAGATATGGTAATTCTTAAGTTATGTGCAGTTTTAAAAAAAAATTAATTTAAAATAAAAATGTTCTTTTTAAATTTTAATATTTTTTAAACTTAAATTTTAAATTATTTTATTTTTTTAAAAAAAAGGGAAGGGGGGACTAGGAGGTCTCGGGGTCAAACCTAAGCCCCAAAAAATTTTATAAAAAGGAAATTTGAAGGGTTGTGACTGACTGAGATTGTAGTTGCAGCTAGGCTACTACCAATCGAGCCTACAAAAGGACTAGCCCTTGGGCTAGCCCCAAGTACAACCAAATGCCATGTGTTTCCCCCCTTTTGCCATCTACTACTACTGTTGTGCCCTTTGTCATTTATTACCAATGCACTTGCACCCTCTGCTGTTGTGCCATGCATGTGCTTTTTGCCATTGCACCATGCCTACACTTGCAGACTCCATCAAGAAATTAATTGACCATATCATTTAGCCTTCAAATCCTACCCATGGTTTACCTAAGGAACAACATCAATATCCACACCAAAAACAACCCCAACTTTCTAGTGGATAGGCTATCAAAATCCTTGTTGTAGGTTATAGAGTAGAAATTGAAGTTGAGGGATATGGGAACTAGCTTAATATACTTAGAAGATCATTGATACAAGTTCATGTCAAAAAATAAAAATTAGATCATTATGATGGATCCCTTGGATCCAATGCCAACTCAAAGGATTGGCTTGATATAATGAAAAACTGCTTTGATGTGTTGAATTTGTCAAGCTAGTAATGTTTAGGAGTTATCTCCTTGTAGTTAAGAGGACTTGTAGCAACATGATGGAATGAACTGAGATATCAAGGTTTGATTATAAATTTGCTTAATTTTTGTTGAGATTTTAAATAGAAATTTGTACTTGATTCTTTCCTCAAAGAACACAAAATGAGATTTGATTCCTTAAGATTGGAAAGATGATCTATAGATGATTCCCACAAGGAATTCTATGATCTTCCTTGGTATGTAAGTTACTGAGATGAAAGAGATTAGCTTCAAAAATCATTGGTGGACTACATTCTTAACTACATCCCCAAACACAAGCCCATAATCCTCAAATGATTGATGAAGCATATAGAATTTTAAGGATGATGAGGAATCAAATTAGATATGAGCTACCCTTTGACAAGCCACTCTTCGAAAAACTACCTTTCCACAAGCAATGGTAGAGGAAACACCAAGCAAAAGAGCTCGATTAGGATTAGGATGTTTCATTTTTGGTTAAGATCATTTCAAATAAGAATGTCCAATATTTCAAGAAAAATTACAAAGGACCAATCAAATTAGGAATCAGAAACCCAACCCAAAAATGAACAAATGAAAAATCCCAAGCACCATCACAACTGTGAAGAAGATATTAGGTTTGTGTAAATTTTAATTTTTTGTATTAATTTTTGAAGGTTTAATTAAAGGTAAAAAAATTAAATTTTTGATTAATAATGGCACCAGTGATAACTTTATTTCTCCAAAGTTAATTAATTTATTAAAATTAAATTTACCTTCAAAGAAAATTATTAAGATAGAATTAGCATATGGAACAACCATGAGTAAGCATAGTAGGTATGGAGAAATTAACTTTACTTTCCAAAATATGCTTTACATTGATAAATTCTATGAATTTGAACTAGGAAATGTTGATGGAATCCTAGGAATGTCTTTTCTACTAAAATTTGATATTACTGCCCACTTTGAGACTTGTAATTTTAAAATCCCAACCATTGATAGAGTTAGGATTCTAAGGGGGGTAGAAATAGCAAAGAAAATTCAGAATTTAAAAGATTAGTAAAAAAAGGTACTAAAATGTTGGTTTTCAAAGTAACCCAACCTCATAGATCTTCAATACTGAGATTCTAAAAGAACTTAAGGAATATAAAGATTCAGTATTTGGTAAAACTAGAGAACTACCTCAAAAAAGAATCATCAAGCACGCTATTGATATTTTTCCTAGTATAGAACTTANTCCTAGTATGGAACTTGTTTTAAAAGCCCCTTATAGATTTTCTACTTCTAGCTTAAGAGAATTTAAAGTACAATTAAACCAATTATTGGAAAAAGGGAAAATTTAACCTAGCTATTACCTTGGGGTGTACCAATCTTATTCATTAAAAATAAAGATGGTACATTAAGATTATGCATTGATTATAGAGCATTGAATAAAGTGATGATTAAAAATACTTATCCCTTTCCTAGGATTGATGATTTGTTTGATTAACTTACAAGTGCATGTTATTTTTCAAACATTGATTTGAAATTAGGTTATCATCAAATAAGGATCAAGGAGAAAGATATTGAGAAAACTACATTTAGAAGCAAGTATGGGTTATATGAATTTTTTGTAATGCCATTTTGATTAACTAATGCACATGCAACATTCATGGCATTAATGAATAATATTTTTTGTGAATATCTTGATCAATTTGTTATAGTATTTATGGATGATATACTTGTTTAGTCTAAGTTAAAAGAAGAACATGTCAAACATTTGAAAATTACAATGGAAACTTTTTAAGAGCATCAACTAAAAGCTAAATTGAGTAAATGTGAACTCTTTAAGGAAGAAGTTTTATACTTGGGTCATATAGTTTCTAAGAAAGGATTGCAAGTAGATCCAACAAAAATTAGTACAATCTAGGACCAGCTTGAACTAAAAGATGTTACAGTGGTTTGTAGCTTCTTGGGTTTAGCTGATTTTTATTGATGTTTCATTAAGGATTATTCTACCTTGGTAGCCCCATTGACTGACCTTTTACAAGAGAAATATGTGTTCAATTTTGATGAAAAATGCAGGGAAGCTTTTCTCAAATTAAAGATGTTACTTACAACAACACCTTTTTTGAATATTCCAAATGAAGAATTACCACTTGAAGTATCCACAAATGCTTGTAGAATAGGAGTCAGTGTAGTTCTTTCATAATAAGATAAAGTGGTATTTTATGAATCTTGTACATTATGAGGAGTTAATGTAAATTACTCAACCTATAACTTAGAATTACTAGCAATTGTTCATGTTTTGAAAGTTTGGAGACATTATCTTTGTAAAAACAAGTTTGTACTAAAAATAGATCATAAAAGTTTAGAATATTTGTAGAGATAGTCTATTTTGAATACCCATTAAAGGTGATGGGTAAAATGATTGGTTGAATATGATTTTTTAATCAAATATACCCCTAGTAAGAAAAATGTGGTAGCTGATGTTCTTAGTCAAATGTGGAATTACATGATAGATGTGGTAATTACCCCTATGGAAAAAGAAATTAAGGAATAAATAAAAGAAGACCCTTATTTTAAAAATATTTTAATCAATATTTCCTATGAGCCTTGATATCAACTTACCTCTAACAGTTTATTGATGAAAGGACAAAGAGTATGCATACTAGAGGGAAACTGGAGACTAAGGTTGTTGTGTGAAGCACACGAAGTACCATACATAGGACACCTAGGTTATATTCAGATCTATATGATGATTTTCAAATCTTATTTTTGTTCTGGAATGAAGAATGATGTGCCCTCATACATCAAAAATTGTTCAATGAGCCAAAGAATAAAAGCTAAATAGAGGAAACCTAGTGGATTATTACAACCTATGGAAGTCCCAACCTAGAAATGGAAAGATGTCACCATGGATTTCATTGTGTGATTTCCAATAACCAAAAAGGGAAATGACTCAATTTTTGTAGTGGTTGATTGTCTATCAAAGATGGCACATTTTATAGTTTTGAAATCTACAAACACAGCAAAAGAAGTAGCACAAAAATTCATACACAAAGTATTTCAATTGCATGATTGTCCAAAATCTATCACTTTGGATAGAGATCCTAAGTTCATATCCAAATTTTGGAAACATTTCTACAAAGAGCTTGGAACCTAGTTGAAATTTAGCACAACTTACCACCCTAGGACTGATGGGCAATCCAAAAGTGTGAATAGAATATTAGAAGATATTCTATGAAGCTATGTTGGAAGTAGATAAAACATGTGGGAGAATTATTTGCACCTAGAAAAATTTTCCTATAATAACAATTATTAAGGTTCCATACATCAAACACCATTCCTAGTAGTGTATGAACATAATTGCTATACACCACTAACGTCGGTAGATATAACCTTAAGAACCGAATGGAAGGAAAAAGAAATGAAAATAATGAAAAACATTATCACAAGAGTTAAAAAAACATTTACAAGCTACCCAAGATAAACATAAAGGATATGTAGATCAACATTGATTAGAAAAAGAATTCCAAGTAGGAGATCAAGTACTATTGAGAATAAAACCTACTAGAAGTTCTCTTAATCTTAGAAAATATACTAAATTAACACCTAGATTTTGTGGATCCTTTGAAATCCTTGAAATAATTTGTGAATTAGCATACCAGTTGAATCTTCTAGCAAAATTAAAAATTCATCCAATTTTCCATGTGAGCTTGCTAAAGAAATTTCATGAAAAGATGTACCATATGTGCCGGATTGAAATATTTTACCATTATGATCCAATGCTAACTTTGAAGTTAGACCCATTACTATTAAAAACCAATGAACCAAGAAATTACGAATAAAACTATGAGTGAAGTAGTTGTTCAATGGTCAAATTGTGATCAATAGACTTGGGAAAATAGAGAGTTTATTTCAAATGCTTACCCCAAAAATTTTTGATCATCATGATATTAAATAATAAATTGTATTTATTATGGATATAATAAATTATGTTTTATAATTTATAATATTCTATTTGTATAGATGATAATGAGGAAAATAAAGAAAATGAAGCTGAGAAGCATAATGATGAAGTAGTAGTTGAGCATCTAGACATAGAAGAACTGCTTAAGGATGAGCTAGATGGCTAAGGGGGATAGATTGCAACATCTTATCCCTTGTTAAGGGTGGAAACAATTGTAAACAATGTAATTAATGTTCAAATGAAGGGGCACATTGTTATGAGGAGTTACAGTTATTCATGTATTCCTTAGGAAAGGGTGTGTCCTTAGGAAAGGGTGTGACCTATGTCATTTAAGGTCAAGGTTAGAGGTTATGTCAGGCATGGATTTGCAAAGTTGGGATAGGCAAACAAGAACTAGGTGAAGCAGGATAAGAAGGGACTAATCACCCCTTTGGCAAGATAGGGTGTGTCCTTAGGAAAGGCTGTGACCTATGTCATTTAAGGTCAGGGTTAGAGGTTATGTCAGGCATGGAGTTGCAAAGTTGGGATAGGCAAATAAGAACTAGGTGAAGTAGGATAAGAAGGGATTGATCACCTCTTTGGCAGGATAGCCTAACCATGGTGGCAGTGCTAGATTGCCTCTAAGGCTTAAGTGGCATAGGAAGAAAACCCAGAGGGTGTTATTGTGCTCTCTTCTATTAATAATTTTTTTTATTTAATTCTTTTCATTATTCAGTATCAATTATTTATTTACTAGTTAATTCATTTGTTAAATATTTATAATGTTTCTAGAATATTATCTAAGAAAATGATGAATGTGATAAATTATGCAATCATATTTTTACAACATCTGGGAATAGGATGTAATAGCATTTATATAGATAAAATAAGCTATTTCATCAACATTAATATGCCAATATAACAAATCCCACATCAATGCTAATGTGTTGACATAAATGACTTATTTACCATTCATGAAAATGCATATGAAATTATTGCTAATTTACTAGCTTTCAAGCTTAAAAAGCATATCACCAAATTTGTTAAGTAAGAACAATTAGATTTGAATTATAAAAGATTCATTTGGGATAATGCTCTAATAGTCACAAAGGCTTTGACTTAGACTAAAGAGTCTTGGCAATGTTTCTTTCTTCTTAAAATGGATTTCACTAAAGCATATGATTGAGTTGAATGGCCTTTTGTTTTTAAAAATATTAAGCATATGTAGTTAGGAAGCTCTTTTGTTTATCATGTTTTACTTCTTGAAAATATTTTGGCCAAAATCTCTATTAATGAGGAATTATTTCATTCATTTTTTCTACAAATATTTTTCACATAAGATTGTACTCTTTCCTCCTTTTTATCTATTATTATAACCAATATATTGGGTTATTCCTTTGATTTTGAATCTAGAATAAATAATATTTGTGGTATCTCTTTTCCTTTCAATTTGGATTGCATAAACATTAGTCAATTTCTAGATAATGCATTTCTAACGCTACAAAAATATTTTTCAAATGTTTAAAAGGTTATTGGTATTATTGAAACTTATTACAATGCTTTTAGGCCAACAATCAACCAGGAAAGTTTTAGTGGCTTCAAATATTCTTATAGACCTCTTAATTCTAGTATCCTAAATGTTTGTTAAAGATACATAGAACCAAATGAAAGCTTTAAACTTGTTAGCATACCTCTTACTTTTATTTCCAACAATTTACAATTATGAGGTTTTGTTATGCATAAAGTTACACAAAAAGTTGAAAAGTGGTTTAAATACCATCTGTTTATTTCTGGAAATCTAGATGATGGTGATGTGTCCTTTCATTTTTCTTCAAACTCTTTAAAATTTGACAAACTAAAAATTGACCATGAGTTGTGGTTTAAAATTTAGAAAACCATGAGTCATTGTGTTATAGTACAAATTGTGTTGAAGATACCATGGGCTTACTATGGGTTGTGGTCTATGAAAACAAAGAAGAAATTCAGAATGAGGATGTAATGAGTGAATAATAAGTCATGTTATGATAAACTCTAGAATTTTAGGATTATGATATGCATCATAATGTTTTCACAAGTTATGGTGAGTTTACCTTATAAAATTATTTATCATGTATTGTGGTTAACACTATGAGGTAAACATGACTAAACCATTAGTCATAGTTGATACCATGAGCTGGTTACTAATTATGATTAATAAAAAATAAATACCTGCAATACCACAAGTCATGATTAACTTATGATCTATTCACTACGAAACCATGACCTGACCTTCAGTGATGGTTAATTTTAATTTCTTAATATTTGCAAATCAAAATCTGATGAAATTTGTATGTATGGAATCATCTTGATGAGCTCTCTAGTTTGGAGTAATAATATTTGATGTATGATGTTAGGAAAAATGGTAGAAATCTTAATATTAGATTATGACTCTTCAACTTGTAAACTTGAGATTGAGACTTGTCAATTGATACTACTAATCTTGCAAGAATTTGAATTAAGCATATGTGCTAGATTTAACTAAAAAGTTACTTAATATAGATGGATTAATTAAAAATATTGCAGAACTTCAATGAGATTCATAGAGATAGAATAATAGAAATTCATTGGAATTAGTAGAAAATAAAATGTTGAGATGATAGTAATGAGAAAAAGGAATTGAAATGAATATTGGAACTATAAATTTGTAAATCCACTTTATTCACATAAAATGAAAACTATTATAAGTTGGAAAGACCCTCTTATTTATAGAAAAACATTAGGGCCATACTAGGAAACATGAATCAACCTTGTTCCATTACTTGGGGCCTTTAAAAATGTGAAAAATAAGCGAATTGAGGCTATTTTAAGGTACATCCATCCATCAATTAATAATAATTCAAAAAAAAAATTTGATTTCTCTATTTTGTCTGCTTTTATCCTAAAAGTGAAATAATAACTTAACATAGTTTTGACTACTAATTTACAAGTCATAAATAATGGTTTTTTTTTTTGGTCTGTATGGCCTTCTTCTTTGGATGATGATGATGTCCTCTTGCATATAATATTAAAGTTAACCAAAAGAATCATTTTTGTAAAGCACATTCTTTCTTTGACTCATGTTTACTACTCTTCTTTCTCAGCCTCAAAACAATGCAACTATGATAATTGGAAGAATTATTACGAGTTATATTTCACAAAATAATAATTTTAGTTGTGGCTTTACTAGAGTGAAGTGGAATATATGTAATCTTTCCAAAGATGAAGGTGGTCCTCAAATTGGAAGCCTTTAATATTGATCATTGCCTCTATGTGCAAAATAAATTCTTAGCATAATGGATGGTATGGAGAGTTGGAAGAAGTTAGTTAAACTTTGTTTTCAACAAATAGGTTATGCCATTTCAACAAATTAAGCTTAGTTAACATTCAGAAATGGAAATAGGGTAGAGGAAGCAAAAGCAAGTTGAAGTTACTTCAAAAGTAAGGTTCACTTATTCCTTATCCATAAGTTATATATGATTTGAACATTACTCTTGTTCCAATCATAGTCTTGTTCCTCATCCAATGATTGTGTTTGACGGTAATAGTTTTATTCCTCACTTAATAGTCTGATGTTCAGTGTAGATTCTCTTAGCGAAACCATAATATATATATATAATATGTATCTAGGCTAATTAAATAAATATATAATCTTTAATAAAGCTAGAATTGTAGTTAACACTATGGCTTGCATGCTTTGCACTTGGAGGTAAAGGTTCAAACCCACATACTAGTGCCTTAAATGCTTTGCAAGCCTTTGTTCATAGGGATTTTGCATTAAATTCATCTATGGATTAATTCTCGTTCAATTAACAAGTGTTTTTGAAATATAAAATTGTTAGCCATATGTATATAAATTAATCCTCATCATGCATCTTTAAGCTCTTGCTCACTATGAGAGAGTGCATGATGCAAAATCTTTCTTTAATCAATTGTTGAGCAATACAAGGATGTCTAGGGAACACCATGAGTTCCTCGAGGTAAATCTACAAGTTTTGTTCTTTATATGGATTTTACATTGACTTTTGTCAAGGATAACAATTTGGCCCTGGCAAAATGTTTACCACAAAAAGTTTGTAATGGTCTAAAAATTTGACGTATTGGTATAATTTTTAAAATTGGGATACACATTTTCATGAACATGTTTAACAAACCACCAATCCTACATGTGTATATAAATTGTGGTAATGGAAAATGTTTGTTTTTTAATGCTAATTTTTGAAAAAATAATTTTATTTGAATTTTGAAAGTTTGACATGTTTTTTAAAGAAGAAAGATTACTATACTTCCAAATGGACTTAGGTTTGTTAATTGATATAATGAAAGAATTACTAGGCATGAAAATGAAACTACTGTAAGTTAACATAAAAGTAATAGATTTTTAGAAGTCAAAGACAAAAAGGGATTATTCCTTGGAATGTTGGATTTTTCATGAGTGTTCTTCAAGAATTTAGAAGAAGCTTTCATAGTTTACTATGTGGATAGATACTAAAAGTTCTTTACCTTTGCAAGGCTTTGTTTAGAAGGATTCAACAACAAATTTATGGGTGTTCTAGAAGATGGTGGATCTTAATTACATTATATCCCAATTAGCTCATTCTACAACATGCACACCTTATTTTTCACGGTGGCCATAGTACTACATGTGATGACTGAAAATGTTAGTGGCTAGAACACTGAGAGGTTACTGGGTGAACAGTTTAACCCTAGATTCATGTGAGGGTTGTGCTGGAGGAAAATGGAAATGGGCATCCTAAATGGTCTGGCCGTTCAGATAGGGACTTAGTTGGTGTATCTTAACCTTTCGTAAACCTCATTTTGAAGGCAAGACATGTAAGGTAAGTCAATGATCAATAAATGCAAAATGGAGAAAATAATTTAAACCAACAATAACAATAAAGAAATAGCAGAACAAACTCAGGTAAGAAAATGCACTGCCCCAAGGTCATGGATTTGATTCCTTGCTTTGTTTAAAAAGTGTACAATAGGTCATGCAACTTCAAAGACACATAGGGAATTCAAGGGTAGCTAGAATGCTCAATGGGAATGCCAACTATGCCTTTTGGAAGCCAACTGTAGCAAGAAACAAACTCTATTTTCCAAGAAGCCAATCAAGAAGTTAACCAACCAATGCGGAAAGCCAACAAGCCAATCACTTTTTGTTAATGCAAGAATGCAAACTCTTTCTATGAAAAATCCAACCCCTTAAGAATTGTATGTTGAGGTATTTATAGGGCCAAGAGTAGGTGAGAAATGAGACCTAGATGCCACATGTCTTGGACCCCACAAGATGTTGACGTGCCCGTACCATGGAGGTGTGCAATGCCAGATGTGAACTTGACTATGCTATGAATATACTACCAAAGCAGTGTGTGTCGAGATCCAGAGTGCTCACAACACAAACAAGAAATGGGGCTTACGCTTTAGGACTACGTCTTTCCTACTCTTACAAGTAGGGTCAAGCATAGAAACAATGTTTTGGAAGTTAACTAGGGGATGTGCAAGAATGGAATGAAATTGCTAATTCTGCTTGGGAGATTCTAGAGTGAGAAAGATGATTGTCAACAAGTTCTAGAGTTTCCTAAAGATGTCTTGATGCTTCTCTACCAGTGTTGCGTTGCTCACGCTGTTTGAGTATATCGACATAGCGTAAGTGGCTACTTGGTACACTATGCTATGCTACATAGCATAGCATAGTGTAGCCACTGGCTTGAAGTGAAATTTTTTTTGAAGCTGAAAGCATTCATCTGAGGCTTGGTCATGTTAACAACTGTGACTTTTGCTCTTTGTGACAGGAAGCCTTTGAACTTGCTGAACTCATGTTTGGAAAACTTTTGCTGCTTTTGTATTATTGCTACACTGTGCTATGCTACATAGTGTAGCACAACGTAGTAGCCAGTGTATCCTGCTTTTTCATTTAATGCGTCATTTTCTAGCAAGAAATTTTCTTCAAAGTCTGGGGCTAAGTGTGACAATCGTTTTTGTAGGACAAAGTGCTACTGAGTGCGACTTTCTTGTTCAAATCAGCTGACAAGATGGGGATTTTTGTTCTGCCTTTGCTACACTGTGCTATAGTACATAGCATACCATAGCATAGCATTTTGTGCTAACTAAATCCTACCTTATCTTCACAATCACTTTGCCAATTTGCACTTGGCCACTTGAGCAACTATTTTTTCAAGGCTTGCTATGCTGTGTAGCGTAGCATACTTCTTTACTAGAAAACTTGTCAAACTATTTTGCTCATCCGAAATACTTTTGATAACTCCTAGCCTAGTTTCTGCATAAATTGTTAGCGAGGTCAATTGTCCAATTGGGTAGGTTGGAGAGTCTGGTGAGGCTATTGACCTAGAAGGTAGAAAACTTGCTAGAATGGACCCTTAGTGTGAACTATCATGATGCTGCACTTGTGAAAATCCTTGCCTAAATTTCAAGACTTGAATGGAACATGAGAGTCCTAAAATGTTATGGTTTTTCATTGGCACCTCTTTGTCGACGTCTAGAGTATTCACCCAATAGACATCGACAAAGAATAAAAAACACCATGAAGAGCAAGACATCGACATTTCTCTTCAGTGGTTGCTCAGATATTTTTTTGTTGTGCTTGGGAGTACCAAGATAGCTGTGTAGTGAAAAGGATGGAAATGGTGGATTTGAGGGGATAGGTTCAGGAGAAGGAAAGATGAATTGCTGCACAAACCCTTGTCGAAGTGCTTTTGAGGGAGATAGCACATGTAGGTATCTTTCTTTTGTAGGCTTCTGACCTCTCATTGGTAGGCTTAGAGATTGTCATTATAAAATAGCTAGTATGCCATTTATTTTGGGCACATGCTTTTGTTTTCTCTTCCTTTTTTTTCGAGATCTTTTATTTTGAGCTCTCTTACACTTGTGTGCTTTTCTTTTGCTGTTTAGCCATATCCATTTGCAAACAACCTTATTGTTTTAGAACAAGTTTTTCCTCCCCGAGATGAGTTGTGTTACATCCATGTGGGACTTTGACCTGCCTATAGATGCTTCCCATATGGCGAGTTACGTTACGCGTGTCATGGACTTTGCGGTTGAGCATATGGAAGGGCTTTACATGTGTCGAGAGAGCTGGTAAAAGGGGTTTGAAAAGGGAAACTGCAAGTCTAAGGTACAAGATGATGAAGGTTAAAGGAGAAGGATAGAATGTGCACTCCCAAGTAGCTAGGCTAGTTAGAGTAGTTACCTCGAAGAGATGTGGTGTCCTTTCCTCTTGGCAAAACCCATGTCTCACCAATGCCATCTCGGCTCGTATCCTACAAATGCAACAAAAAGTAGACCAATGAAATGTAACGATGAAGCATAGTTAGGAAAAGTTCTTACTTGCTTTAGACATCACCAAAGTGGTAAGCATTGTTGCTAGGGCATGCGACGACCAAAGTAGGAAGGGCAGCAGTGGTCCTGATAGTGGCAAACTGAAGGGGCTAGCACCGAGGGGGCTAGGAGTTGCGATAATGAGAGTTCTCAGGAGTCCCTGCCCAAGGAAAACATCATGCAATTCAACTATAAGTGGGATGCTTAATAGCTAAACACATATTGAGCTTGGACTAAGGTAGGGGCTAGAGGACAAAAACCTTGTGGCTAGGCCACAATAGTGCTGGGACTCTAGTAGCAAGTGCTGACAACGGAAGCAACTACTAGGGCGATGAGCAATGGTAGAGGTAGTTCCAGAAGGTCAATAGGATGTCCAATGACATCTCCAAAAGATCAAAAAGATGCTAGGGGTAGTGGCATTGCATATATTTTATAGGATGCTCTCTTGTCATTGTCAACTATGTTTTGGAACTACAACGCTCCACCTTGCATCGGCACTATGCATGCTCACTTGTTTGGATGGTGAAAGATGCGACTAGGGAACGTTATGCCATGAACCTAGTTTAAGGTGCTAGTAGACCATCTGGTGTACTGGCTTAAGGTCCCATTAGACCATTGCGCTAGTTTATCATCATAGTGGATGGTGGATTGGCTAGTTTAAGGTTGTAGTAGACCGTCTGTGTCAGTTTAACATCATAGTGGATATTCTGTGTCATTTTATCGTCATGGTGGACTATCTGTGCTAGTTTATAGTCATGGTGGACTATGGATTCTTGTTTATAGTCATAGCAGACTTTGGATGCTAGTTTATAGTCATAGCAAACTTATGATGCTTACTTTTCTTCAGATGAAGTACAGTTGTAAGTATAGGTGGTTTATAGGGTTTGCAAATTCTCTACCATCCATGTTTGCCAACTTGAAGGCTTTGTTCTTGTATGATTTTTTGACTATGAATGGACCTTCACAATTTTCCAAAAGCTTGTCCACATGTTCATGCTCAGCTTTGAGGACTAGGTTCCCCTTTTTAATCGGTTGTCGGTGTAGGTTTGAATGATGCTTTTGTCACTTCTTATCTTGATACCATTTGATACAACTTAGTGTTTGTGCATGCTCTTCCTCTAGGGAGTCAAGATCAATGATCCTTGACTCATTGTTCTGTGTCTCATTTACAACACTTAAAAGGATCATCTGCAGTGATGGTACCTATAATTCAAGAGGTAATACTACTTTAGATCTGTAAACTAGGCTATAGGGGGTGTTACCTGTAGCCATCCTACATGTCGTATGGTAGGCGCAGAGTACATAGAGGATTTTCTCATGCCATCACCTCTTACTATTGCTAAGAATTCTTTTGAGCAAGCTGATGATGGCCTTGTTTGTAGCTTCTACCTGTCTATTAGCCTATGGGTACTATGACGATGAAAAAGATTGTCTAATGCCAAGATTGCTACAAAAGGTTCTTTCCACACTACTAAACTATGGCCTGTTATCCATCACAATAGTCATGGAAAGACCAAACCTTATTACGATGTTATCCAAGATGAAGTGGAAAACCTGTTGAGACATAGTTTTCCTAAGGGGGATAGCCTCTACACACTTCGTAAAGTACTCGGTGGCTATAATAATGAAGCTATGCCCTGCGGATGACTTCGGTGTTATGGGTCTTTTGATATCTAGTCCCCATTGTTGGAATGGCCATGGATATGTGTAGGGTGAAACACGGTAGGTGATACATGCATGAGATTTGTGTGTCATTGGCACATGTCACATGTATTAACTTTAGGAAAACAATCTTGCTCCATGCAAGGCTAGTAGTACCCTAGATGTTTGATCATAGCCGCTATAGCCCTAGGAGCTATGTGTCATGCACGTAGTCCCTCATGGACTTTACTAACGATTCTTTGTGCCTCCTCGGCACCAATGCAAGTTAACAGTATTCCATCAAAAGAGCATTTACATAAGGTGTTATCTCCTACGAGGACATACTATCATGCTCACTTTTAGATTGCATCCCCTTGGAAGGATGTCAAACCATGTGGCAATTCACCATGCTACAGGTAGGCTTTCACGTTAGCATACCACTTTTGGATGTTGGTAGCATTTATAGAGGCCACATGTACTTCTTGGAAAATAGTGTCTATGCACTCTATTATTGAGGCAGGTAGAGTTGCAAACAGGTGTGGTGGCACATTTAATGCTAGCGTAGCTAAGGAATCGGCTATAGTGTTTTTGCCACGTGGCACATGCTGGATGTCTATTGTGGTGAACTGCTGCAACAATTTTTTGGCCAAATCATAGTAAGGCTGTAAATGTGAAGCCTTATAGGCATAGACCTCAGTGATTTGATTGATGAAAAGCTAGGAGTTGCCTAGGACTACCAAATGTAGAACTTTTAATCACTAGGCTACTAAGAGGATTCTAAGGAGTCCTTCGTACTCAACTAAATTTTTCATACAATGGAACATGAAGCAGTAAGCGAAGGGCCCTTGAGGAGAATGTGATGATAGTGGCAGCATTGCCACCTCCCATGGTTGAGGTGTTGTTGAAGTGCAAAGTGACCTCAAAATGTAATGGTACAAGGTTGACGCTGCTAACATGTTCATTAGGGAATTCGGGTTCTATGATCACCTAATCATCAATGGGTGAGGTTGCAAGGTGAGTAGCTATCGATTGTCCTTTCGTTGATGATTAGGCTACATAGTGCAAATCAAATTCCACTGTTATAGCTTTCTATTGAGCTATTCTACTACTTTCATACAAGTTTTTTGTGATAGCCTAAAGTATGTTGCTTTTGCATATGATGTTTACTTAGCTGTAAAATAGGTAGTGTCTCCACTTTCTTAGTGCAAACACTAAAGTGAGGCAATTCCTTTCCACTTCGTTGTATTTGGCTTCATATGCTATTAATGCGTGGCTCAAGTAATAGACTTGGATCTCAAAGCTATCTTCTCTTATTTGGCATAACATGGCTATGATATATGTGTTCGAGGTTGCAAGGTAGATGTAGAAAGGATTATCCCTCTATGGTGGGTACACAGTTGGGAGGTATAAAAGCTCTTTTTTTAGGTCATCAATGGAATGATTAATAGCTACCTTAGACTTGACCGCTATGTCATGCACGTAATCGTTGAGTCTCTCTAGGAGGTAGTCACTAAATATGTAGGTCATGGCTTGTTGGTAGGTTGCTTTGACGTTCTTTAGATCAAAAGGCATCATGGTGTAAAAAAAGGTACCCCAAGGGGTCATGAAAGCGGTTGTCAACTGATGCTCTAGATTTATGAGAATTTGGTTGTAACCAGAGAACCCATCCATGAAGGATAGTAAAGCATGCTTGACCGTAGTGTCAATAAGTTGGTCGATGCTTGGTAGTGGGAAGTCATTTTTAATCGTTGCCTTTTTCAAATCCTAGAAGTCTATATAGATTCGTATCCCTCCCATTTTCTTAGAGACAACAATGATGTTTGACACCCATTTCCAGTAATTGACAGCCCCAATGAAACCTTCTTGGTATACCTTAGTGATTTCATCTCGAACGGCTAGTGTAATTTCTGGTTTAATCTTGCGAGCCTTTTATTTAACTAGTTTGACATGTGGGTCTAATATAATTTTATGTTGTATTAACCATGGGTCTAATCCTGGCATATTGTTGTAAGACCATATGAATACTTTAATGTTGTCTTGAAGGATCTTGGATACATCATTTTGCATATGTTCATCTAGGAGGGAACTTAGTTTTAGTGTTTTTACTTCTCCCTTGGATGTTGTTATCAGTGCTTCGATGAGAGGGTCCTTGGTCACATCCCGGACCTCTAAGTCTAAGGCTTGGACCAAGTGATCGGGCCAATCTAGGGATGTTTCTAGGGATGATACAGTGTTATTGGTTGATGCCTCCTAATCTATTAACTCTAAGTTTGGGTATCTTGCAAGCTTGCCATGAGGACCTGTTAAAGTTAGTAGTGAGTGTAGATCACATTGCATGGCCATCAACCTGCCACAATAAGAAGAAGCCTGATCAAGTGATACCTAGTTGAAGCTATAGTATATAATAGTAAATATAATGAAACATGCAATGATTTTCAAACATTTGGCTACATTCGCAGATTACCAATTTAAGGTCTTGGCGGACCATAAGTGGATTTGAACATGCAACTGATGCTAAGTCTACTAGTTTAAGGTCATGGTGGACCATTAACAAGTCGTAAAAGGTGGTGTTACTATTTTATGGTCTTTGTGGACTGTGGTGCATAGGTTTTTGAATGAAGTTACTAGTTTAAAGTATTTGCAGATCGTGGTATATTTTTAAGTGAGGTTGCTAGTTTAAGATCTTTGTGAACCATTAACAGGTATTTTCTTTTTTTTTTGGGTAAAGTTCTTAGTTTAAGGTCTTTGCAGATAGTGGCATGTAGGCTTTGCATGGGTAGGCTTCTAATTTAAGGTGAGGCAAATTTTTTAGTTGGGCCTCACCTATTTGTGAACAAGAATGCTACACTATCTCAAATGTATGACATGCTAGTGCTATGCTACATGCGGCATCCCACATTACTTGGGGTGCAAAAATGGCAAGTTCCTTTTCATTGTGTTGACTATAAATAGGGGTTTACCCCTAGTAAACTTCTCATTTTCATTGTTAGAGCACAGAGCCCACACCTAGAGCATAGAGTGATTCTGCTGAGAGAAAGTGAGACAATGTAGTGTAGCAGCGGACAGCATCTGCAAGTGAAGTGATGGCATCCAAAGGCAAACATAAACACTGAGTGCTTGCTAAAGTGGATGAATTCAAGGACACTTTGGGGCACCTAACTCAGGCGTGGGTTGTAGTGAAAGAGGAGACTCTATCTACTTGATAAGTTATTATGTTACCTTTGTTATTCAGATTTTTGCAATTGATATTGATGAAATCTATGTCCTTTTCCATCCTTTTAATCATCATTTTGGCTGCTACATTACCACCATTATTGGTTGGCCACAGCGGCTGTATAGATGTTATGCTATAGCCGCATGCAGCATCGACCTGGCTGACATTGTTGTGAGTACCTTGTCACAGGGGTTTGGGCGGGCCTATGCGGCTTAGTGCATGGTTAGCATAGCATGTTGTTGTCAAGAGGGTTTTAGCCTTCTGTGCGATTTGAAAAGTGAGACATGTGTTCAATGAAGTACAACATGAGTTATTTTGTACAGCCGAATTATATTTGGGATAACTACAGTACAGTAAAAACTTACTATTGCACTCTATAATGCTTTTTATTTTGGCATGCCAGTATGTTGAGAGGTTTAGTAGGCTTGTCATGCTGTTAGATCTGCAACACCGTCATGTTGCCAAATTTGTTAAACTTGTCATATTGCCATGCATTAATTATGTTGTGTTGCACGTTTGCCTATTTTTGTTTATTTTCTTTAGTTCGTTGTTGCTTTCTGTAAGGTTTAACAAGCCTATCATGTTGCAAAACTTGCTTTATCATTTGTTTACATATATGTGTTTTTTTATATGTATTTTTTTATTTGCGACTGTGAAACTCTGCCATGCCACAAGCAATGAGAATGCTATGCTATGCTATATGTAATGAGAGTGTTATGCTACGCTACATGTAAACTTTGCTTTGCTATGCTACATGTAAACTTTGCCTTTGCACAATGCTAACATTTAGTTATTCATTGGTGCAGTGTTACGCTAAAACCCATTTTGATTATCCTAGAAATCGTAGGAGTCTTGTGCTGCCTAAGTGAACTAGTGGCCAATGTGCCTCCTCCCCATGCACGTGTGGAGTGACAAGTGATCTAGTTCTGAGAGGGCACGTGGGACTTCCTACAGTTCCTCCTCTAGTACTTTAGTGTGATTTTTTGTTCACATTTGTCTATGGAGATAGTAGCCATGATTACAGAAACCCTGTTGCCTGGGGTGAATTAAGGTATTTTAAAATTTTTGACTGATGGGTCAATTGGGGGCAGGCAAGTAGAAGGTTCCAAATAGCATCTAAAAAGCCTAAGATGCTTGAGTTGGATTTGGGAGATGCCAGAGTACAAGTTTTACCACTTATACAATACATTGTTCATTGGCTGCCACATGGGCACCTACTTTCAGAACCCACCTGGAACCGTTTATTTTGCCAATGGGTGAGTTCTACAAAAGTATTTCGTTGTGTAGTCTGTGCTATGCTAGAGACATGTACTAACAGTGTATTTATGCATTTTTATGCATGTTACTAGGTTTTTTACTGATAAAAATGGTCTCCATGATGACATAGATGCATTGGCATTGGCACAAATGGCCCTGGGAAAGTTTTCCTCCACTCGGAATGTGTGCACCGGTGTGATAGGCCAATTTGGGGGTGAGTTCTGAACCTACCTGACCCAGTATTCTCAATTTTATGGGAAGTGTAAAGGAGCTAGTTTGTTGGATGGGAAATGGGCCTACCTCAGACTGCTCACTGTTGAAGATGTGTTGGTGGATCTCCCACCATTTCCCATGCCGTTCAAATCTAGTATGCTAAAATGCAATTTCACTACTAAATTCTTGAATAATGTTTATGTTTTGCTAACAATATTTTTGTTTTTTTTTGTTGAAAATCATTGCAGTGAAGAAATCCTAGGAGGTGACTGTAATTACCTCTGGGCATGAGAAGAACAACCTCTTCTTTAAGTACAGGGAGGTGGAGGAGACCCAGTGCTAGCTCTGTAATGGGGCCCCAACCACGCTAGTCCATAATCTTCAGGAGGCTAGGCTTATGGACTTGTTTTTGATGGTTAACCTAAGTGTCTCACCTACTGAGATTCTTTCCATAGTTGATTCCTTCTCCAAAAAAGTGGACTGCTTCTACACACATATTCATGGTGTGCATGTGGTAATTGATGTCAACAATCAATTATTCGTAGATCATTTTGCTGTCCCCTCTGATGGTCTCCTCATGGGGAAAAAATCCAAGAGAGATGCACACAATCAGGAGGACATCAAAGAGTGGCTAGGGGCTACCAAGGACTAGAAGGGGATTTATATGAAGAAAGCCAAGTTATGGGTTGCCAAAATGGTTTACCCTATCTTCTATGCCCATGCCTTTCTGAAGCTGTTGTCCCAAGGAAAAATCATTGGGATTGACAAGACTTAGATAATGAGGGAAGTTATGGAATAAGAGACCTGTTACAATTGGGCCAAGCATCTTTGCAAAGGCATGTAGGCTGAGATGGTAAAGCTTCACAGGAAGCTTGAGTTCAATTTCAATGTGCACCATGCCTTTTTCATAGCCTTCTTATGACATTTCATGGAATTCTTCGTAGTTTGAGAGAATGGGGTCTGTGTACTACAAGATCATTACTAGATTTCCAAACCATGGATTTGCCAAGTCTTCCTTATCACCCGATCTCAGGATTCTCCGAAAGCTACAAGGAATCATTCTCGATGACGATGAGGGATCGGGTGGCATGCAACTTTTGGGCCAAGGACAGCGTGAGAGAGGCACCTCCTATTACCACCGACAGTGTGACAAAGGGGGAATGCCTCATTGTAGAGACAATGATGATAAAATTATAGTGCAATAGGTCTCTTCCTGGTGAGGAACCACCCCGTATAGATGAATAAAGAGGGAAGAAGCTGCGACTCAAACTTCGGAGCATGTAGCCTCCAATTATTGATTTTTTTTTGGTTTTTTCAATTTGTAGTTTTTGGTTTGTTTTTTCATTTTCTACGCTGTGTTATGCTAGGTAGCGTAGTACAACATAGTAACTATTCCAAATTAGTGTTATATGCTCATTGTGATTGCACTCTGTTAGCTGAGGAAGAAGAGGAAGGAGATGAAGAGGTAACAACACCTACTATGCAGGAAACTGGCAAAAATGTGGATGCTATGGCTACCGAGGAGGGGGACCCAGCTCGTGAAGAAAGAAATCCTACTACAGAAGAGAGGGCCTCAGCTGATGAAGAGGAGGTCTCCACCAATGAAGAGAAGGCCCCTGCCAAAAAAAGGGGCTAGCCAAGAATGAGGAGGCCCTTGGTGATGATCCTTTAGTAGAGAGCAGCTAAGTGCCGGAGGGGCACACGAGCATCGAGGATGCTACTATTCTATTGGGTTAGCTAGAAGGAGAGGTGCTCCATTTGGATGCTGGTAAGTTTGACCACATATTTGACAATGTGTTGATGGGTGACCCCCTTGCTATCACCCCTAAGGGTTTTCTAGGTAGGAGCTTGACATTGTCATTTATGCTATTCATCAGCCCTATTATGGTTCTCTCCACTTTAGCTAATATGTCTTATCATGAAGTTGATACCACCATTGGCACCTCTAGCCCATCCTCGATCTACCTACAACCATGGATAGAAACCCCTAATAAATTTACTTTCATGGAATGTGTGGTCAATGACATGATCGACTGTGTAAGGCAAGTTGACTCGGAAGTGGGTAGGTTAAAGTGCTATGCTATACTCTACATTGTTATTGCATTCACTACACTTTTGCAACTAATGCATTTTTTTGTGTGTGGTTGGAAGCTTCTCATCTCAAGTGGGACCCTAAATGGACTATTAAGGCCGATGTCATGCTTGCATTTTTGTCGGAGGTGACCGAAGTACCTTGTTGCATATACAATGAGGCAAGCCAATGTGCCTTGTACTCAGCATGCTCCTTGTGGGAATGCAAGTGCATGAACAAACACCTTTGGAAATGCATCCAAAGGCTTGAGAAGGAGAAGGCCAATTTGACTACCAAGGTAGGAGATCTTCACTCCAGGAATGAATTCCTATTGGCTTGAGACACCAATGATGGAAGTTGGTGCATGGCCATCATTGACTACGCGAGGTACTAGATGGCTGTGTAGTGCAACAATGAGGCCATCCATGAGATAATAGAGAAGTGCATGCAGATGGACCTGTTATCCTAGAAGAATCAAGACTAGAAAGATTACAACGCCAAGGTTTACGAATGGGGGCAAGCACAAAAAAATCATAAGCATATGTATAAGCTAGAACATGCCACCTATCATAACCAATATAGGGATGCCTCAGTCAAGTTACATACTCATGAGGTATTTCTTGATATTATTGGCACTTTTAGGACTTACAACAAGTTCATGTAGTAGGTTATAGTGAGCGAGTCCCCCAAAAGAGAAGTAACTTTCCCCATGGGTGAAACTGCCATTGTTGCCTTTTCTCTAGGACCCCCAAGATGGACATCCATAGAGAAGGAGAAAGTTACTGCAAGCACTGATTTGGGCGATAGAAATTGGGCTGATATCACTGAAGAGAAGGTCTTGCATCACTTGGCGGTAGGCCTAGACTGGATACCTCCCGAAATAGATGCGTGGCTGTCTCGGGTCAATCACCCTTTAGTGTAGTGGTAATTTACTTTGTTGGAGTCTTCACTATAGCTTTAACTGACTAATATATTATTTTATGGTGTAGGATCTAGGTGAAAACATGGGACTTACTGAAGTAGGAGATGATGGTATGGGCAAAGGGTCATAGTGTAGCAGCTGAGCCTTTTATTTGAATGAATGATGTAAACATTATTAATTTATGAAAGATAGATTAAAATATGAGGAGATCTATTTTTCTCATGTGTTACATGTTGTATCTAGTTTTATTTTGTTTTATTCGATTTTTATTTATAAATTGAATTTGTTAGGAATGTATTACTTTAGTTTTAGGCTATTCTAGGCCATCATGATAGTTTTAGGCCATTTCGGGCTATTTTAAGGGAAAATTTTGTCAGTTTTAGGCATTAGTAGGCCATGGTGTATTGCAGATAGAGGAAATGTGAGAGGTTTAAAGAATAGACTAGAAACTTAGCATAGATGGATAAATGTTAAGCAAAGAAGGAATAAATGCATAATGGGCGTTAATTGGGTAAGAAGTAGTGGAGTTGTTATGCTACATGAGTAACAATTATCCTTGCAACTGCTTTCTAACCCATCGTGGGTTTGGTAACATGAAAGGCTGAGAGGCTTTGTTATGGTATTCTTCTACTACTTGAAAAGGTAACTCGGCCCACACAGTTTTATTTTCTAAGCCAGTATTTTGGACCAGCTCTGTTGTCAAATAGTTAGTATCGACGAAAACAGGTGCCTCGTTCTCAGAGGTTATGACCCCTAAACCTTGCTTCATATCTATGTTATTTATTGCTCAGGTTGTCACCTTGTTACCATGTATCACCACCTCCCTATTTTCATAAGGTAGATGGATTTCTTGATGTATGGGTAAAATTACAGTCCTGAGTTGGGCTAACCATGATCTCCCTAGGATCAGGTTAAACCCGAGCATCTCTTCCACCATGATAAATGTTGCACTTGTGGGGAACTGGTACCCTACCACAAATTCAATGTGGACAATGCCTTTCACCACTACCAGCAACCCATTAAATGACTTCATACATGACGTTTTTGTGGGATTGATTTGGTCTACCAAACCCAGCTTGTCTAGTATCAAGAATGGGATGAAGTTTGTAGTAGCCCCGTCATCAACATGTACTCTTTGGATCTTATGTTGGCCAACCTAAATTGTGATGAATAAGGGTGCTGTGGTCACCTGAAACTTTTCATGGTCTTCCTTAATGGACTCATCATAGAATGTCAATTGTGATGGCAACGATTCTTTGGGCGTAGGAGGAAGCATGAATGAATGTATCACTTTCTCTTCTGTTGGCATGTTCTTGTTAACTGGCATGGATGTTAACATGCTAACTAGGGCCTCGTGATGTGTGGTGGAAGTCATTACCAGGTCGTATAGGCTCAACGTTGTGTTCTTTTGTTTTAGAGCTTATTTTACCTAGGTAAGAGCACTTAAGAGGTCGTGCCCACCTTCTTGTTATTTACTATCCTTCTCCTCCTCCATTCATCCTAGAAGACGAATTTCCTAAGGAGGAGCAGTTTTGGGTTTAGGGTTAGACCCTTTCAGGCGAGGTGGTGATGACTATGCACACGTAGCAAAATTAACTTTTGGTGACGAGGTAGGCATATATGTAGAGGATGAAGCAGTAGGCTTGGAAGGACCTAGGGTGTTACATTCCATAGCCATTTCACATGTTATACACTCTTCCCATTTCCTTGAATGAGAAGGCTGCAATTCCACCTTATGGTGGTTTTGTGGGACGGGGGTAGCTGAGTGTTTTGGACCCCTAATGATGAATGGTATTTGTGGTGTCAGTGCAGGTGGTGGTGTAGTTGTGATTATAGAAGGTGTAGAGGCAAATGTTCGAGGAGGAACCTTATGGAAAAATGGTTGCTGTGGTGTCTTTCATGCCATTTTTGGTGTTTCTATGCTACGTTGAGGTACGTGAACTACAAACAGTTGCTATGGCGGTTCTGGATTATCATCCATGCTAATGGTGTTGATGATGTACCTCACCTTGTTAGCATTGAGGGGGTCCTTGTAAACATGCATGGATTAATTCTCAGGGTGGATGGGGTTGCTTTCATCTAGCACCAACTTTCCCTAATTAATCATCCATTAAATGTCATCTTTTAAGGCTAGACAGTAATCCGTAACGTGACCACAGAGTTGGTGGTAGTCATAGAACCATTCTAGCCTAAAATTCTTAGGAATTGGGGGCTCACTGGGCATAGACAAGGAGAGGTTCCTAAGGAGTTTGCAATACTGTTGATGTCACTTGGTTGCCTCCTCTAACATCTCCTTTTGTTGAATGTACCATTCCCCTATCAATTGCTTCAGAAGTTCTGAAGGTTTGATAAGTAGCAGGGTGTACTTCGAGTGATCTTTATGCTTGAAGTTGGGCTTAGGCAAGGTGGATGCTTTAGATGCCGACATGGAGGGTTGGGTAGCATTTCTTGGTCTAGGAATAGGGTTGTTGTTTTGGCCACTTTCTTGTTATTGTTATTTTTTGGCTTGGCCTCATTTTCCATGGCGATTACCATGGCCTTTGCGGCCTTGCCCTTCTCATTGTCATTTTTAGTATGTACGTTTTTATAGGAAACATAGGTCAAGTTCCTATTGGCTTCAACTTCAGCTGCATCTTGAATTCTTTTCATCTATGAAAAAGATTAACTTAGAGAGTGTAGGGCTAGATAATACAGCTTGGATTTGATAAAATCATTCACCACCCCCTTGAAGATGGCCAACAAGTGGGCCTCCGTGATAGGCTTGCGGATCTTGTTTAACGTGGTGCTCCACCATTGTATAAGCCTCTACATCGACGCTAGTGGGTCTTGATTAACTCCCATTAATTGATCCAGCATGACTTTGGGCTTCAAGTTATATTTAAATCAGGCCACAAACTAGGTCAGTAGCTCCTCTAGTATTGAGATAGAGGTGTGTGGGAGTGCTCGGTACCAGTCTATAGCTTTTCCCATCAAAGACATAGCAAAGACACGAATGATGGTATGCAGCCATTGTTGTAGTAACAACAATTTAGATCTGAATGTGATGAGGTGTGTGTTATGGTCACCCTCCTCATTGTATTTTGTAAATTGGGGGAGTAGCATCCCAAGGGGTAGTGTAAGCATGGGAACTGTCGGGATGATGGGGTTGTTATGGTAGAAGTCCATGACCTGTACCATGTCAGAACCAGTGGCTTTGAAGTATGTAACCTCTTCAGTAAAGGTCTGGATATGTTGAAACACTTGATCCAGACTTGGAGATGACGTAGATGGTTCTGGGGTTATAGGGACAACCATCGTTTGCAGTGTAGCAAAGGTAGTGGCTTAGGTCATAGGAGGGACCATTGGGGCTATCCTTCTAATGGCCATTGCTTGTGTGGTCCACCACCCAGTGGGTGGTGCCACTGGAGCAGTGGTTGCTAGTGGTATCGCGAGGTTGGTCATTTGCATGACCAATGGAATAGGCCATAGTCTCATGCTTGGTTGTGACACCTATGGGACTTGGTATGCTTGGTGTTAAGGGTATTGTGACATCTAGTGGGGCTGTGAAGTAGGGAGCAAAGTAGTTGGGGTCCACCACATGATTGGGACTGGTCCTACCACTAATGGTGGAATAGATGCAAATGATGAAAAAGGAGTCGAGGCCCCAGGTATCTATGAATTAGATGTGGTGTGTACATAGGGTACCATGGATGTGACTGGTGTTTGATACGAGGATGGAACAGAATAAGGAGGGAGAGTGCTTGGGTACAAAACTAAGGGAGGCACCTTTTGATATGATGAAGATGTAGGATGACTACCAATGGCTGATGAAAACATGGATTGAGGCAGATTCATGGTGATCACAAAGGGAGTTATCACAAAAAGTAGGTTTGACCTAAGGGTCATGGTGGGAGGGATGGTTGTAGGGTAAGTCTAGCCACCACCCTTAGATTGGGAGTCTAGATCTTCTTGTCCATCTTGAAAAGCTTCATCATAATGAGAGGTCGTGTCCTGCTTCCTAGGCTTTGTGACTTGTAGCAGCTGATCAAAGATCCACTGATACGTCTGTGTCAAGGGGATGGCAATGTCAAGGTTAGGGACAAACTCCCTTCCATTCTAATAAAGGAACTCAAAACTACATTTGTACTTGAGTTCTTGGTGATCCAGTGGCATATTTTCCTGGATTTTATGCAGATATAGTCATAACGCTTTGTGTCTTATGCCAAGGACTTGAGTGACAAATGGTGAATCCTAAGGGAGTACTGTGGCACCATCACTGGGCTAGGTGGCAGCTCAGCGCCCATGGTGCTTTGGGCCAAGAAAGGAGCCTCAAGGCTTGAGGTAGAAACAACGATTGTTGTCAAGATCATCTTGCATATTGAAAAAAAATGGAAATTGCAAACTAAGAAACATGGAGATTAAGAAAATATCAGAGGCTTTTCATCCTACCATATTCTAAAGGAACTATCTTTGCAACCAATCTACACCACACGATGCGTAAACAACCACAAAAGGGTATCACGTTTATGCTTGTGCGTGAAGGGATATAGAGAGCATGTAGGACTACCTGTAGGACATAGAAAAGGCACCAAGGCCCTCCTTCTAGTGCCAAAAACTATGGCAACTGAAAACATCGGTGGCTAGAACACTGAGAGGTTACCAGGTGAATAGTTTAACCCTAGATCCGTGTGAGGGCCATGTTGGAGGAAAAGGAAAATGGGGTGCCTTGAATGGTCTGGTCGATTAGACAAAGACTTAGTTGGTGTACCTTAACCTTTCGTAAACTTCATTTCAAAGGTGAGACATGTAAAGTTAGTCAATGATCAATAAATTCAAAATGGAGAAAATAATGAAAAAGATGATAAAAGTAAAGAAATAGAGGAACAAACTCAGGTAAGAAAATGCACCGCCCCGAGGTCGCAGATTTGATTCCTTGCTTTGTTCAAAAAGTGTACAACAGGTCATGCAACATCGAAGATACATAGGGAATTCAAGGGTAGCTAGAATGCTCAATGGGAATGCCAAATATGCCTTTTGGAAGCCAACTTAAAAGCCAATTGTAGCAAGAAACCAACTCTGTTTGCCAAGAAGCCAATCAAGAAGCTAACCAGCCAATGCGAAAAGCCAACAAGCCAACTGCTTTTTGTTAATGCAAGAATGCCAACTCTTTCTATGAAAAAGCCAAACCTTTGAGCATTTTCTACCAAGGTATTTATATAGCCAAGATCAGGAGAGAAATGAGGCCTAGATGCCATGTGTCTTGGACCCCACAAGATGCTAACGTGCCAGTACCGTATAGGTGTGCAATGTCGGACGTGAACTTGACTACACTGTGACTATACCGTCGGAGCTGTATGTGTCAAGATCCAAAGTGTTGACAATGAAAACAATAAATGGGGATTATGCTTCAAGACTATGTCTTCCCAGATATTACAAGTAGGGTCAAGCGTAGGAACAATGTTTTGGGAGCTAACCAAGGGATATGCAAAACTGGAATAAAATTGTTGATTCCTCCAGGGAGATGCCAGAGTGAGGAACATGGTTTTCAACAAGTTCCAGAGCTACCTAAAGATGTCTTGATGTTTCTATACCAGTGTTTCATTGCTCACACTGTTTGAGTATATCAGCATAATGTAAGTGGCTACTTGCTATGTTGTGCTACGCTACGTAGCGTAGCATAGCGTAGCCATTGGTTTTAACTGAAATTTATTTTGAAGCTAAAAGCATTCATATGAGGCTTGGTCATGCTAAAAACTACAAATTTTTCTCTTTGTGATAGGAAGCCTTTGAACTTGCTGGACTCACGTTTGGAAAACTTTTGCTGGTTTTGTATTGTTGTTATGCTGTGCTACGCTACATAGCATAGCACAGCATAGTAGCCAACATATCCTAACTTTTTGTTTAATGCACCATTTTATAGCAAGAAATTTTGTTCGAAGTCTGGGGCTAAGCATGAAAAATGCTTTTTAAGGAAAAAGTGCTACTGAGTACGGCTTTCTTTTTCGAATCACCCAACAAGATGGGTATTTATGTTCTGCCTTTGCTATGGTGTGCTATGCTACATAGCGTAGCATCTTGCATAGTAAGAGAATCCTGCCTTATCTTCACAATCACTTTGCTAATTCGCACTTGGCCACTTGAGCAACTATTTTTTCAAGGCTTGCTACGCTGTGTAGCATAGTAGAATTCTTCACTAGAAAACTTGTCGAACTGTTTTGCCCATCCCAAACACTTTCAACAACTTTGAGCCTAGTTTCTACATACATTGTTAGTTGGGTCCATTGTCCAATTGGGCAAGCTGGAGAGTCCAGCAAGGCTGTTGACCTTGAAGTTAGAAAACTTGCCAGACTAGATCCTTAGTGTGAACTATCATGATGCTGCACTTGTTGAAATCCTTGCCTAAGTTTCAAGACTTTGCTAGAACATGAGAGTCCTGAAATTTTATGGTGTTTCACTACATACCTATGTTTTTTAATGGAAGTGAAGATGTGGCATATAATTAAGGTGTAAAGCTACATGTTATTAAATAAGCTGAAAAGAATCATTTTCATTGTCCCTTGACAAAAGAAGTCTTTACTAGTTTGATCATTTGGAATTTTACTTTTCTCCATGCATTCATATGCTATGCCCATAAACTTTGAACCTAGGTACATGACATTTGCCAATTTTTGTTGAAATTTTTTTCTTAGAGTATGAATTTTATATGGGAATACAAAAGAAGTGCATGAGATTCCTCATGGGTACTTATAATTTAATTTTTAATTAAAACATTCTACAAAGTACTTTAAATTCTTAAAATAATTTTATTTATAAATTTTAAATACATAAAATGAGATTTAATGAATAAAAAATAGTAGAGAAAGCAAAAGAATGGTATATCTTATTATTGACTTCTAATTTTCAAATTTACTTCAAATTAATTCTTATTTTATTTTCAAAAATATAAGTTAAATATTTTATAATATTTTTTAATTCACTCATCCACCATAAAAATAATTCCCAACCTTTGTAAACACTCACATATCCATGTATATTTTCAATCATGAATCTTTAAATTCATTTGATGCATAACTTTGAAGAAAAATATCATGGAAATTATGAAAAAAATATGTTTTTAGATGTGTTACATCTAGTGGACTTAGAGCTTCCATTGAATGTGTCATGTTATATTCAATGACCTTGTTTTTCCCATCAAACAAGATGTGTTATGTTTAGTGGGCTTTGCACTTTTCCACTGAATGAAGTGTGTTACATTCAAGTGGACTTGAGAGTGGAGCATGAAAGAGAGATATTATATGACCATAGTGCATGAGTGTTAAATATATGTTAACATTATATTTTATGATTATTTTACTAGGTTGGGCTCAAGGAGTGGTGCTAGATGGAGGATGATGATACAAGCTTTCTTGGCATAGTCGGATAAACTCAACAAATCTTGCACATCATGGTCATGTGATTTTTAACATTAAGTTCCTTTACAATGTTAGATTATTTCATTATCCTTCCTAGGTAGCACACTTAGCAAACTAATATCATTGATAATGATGTTAATGATGAGTGGTGAGTATACCCTATGCCCAATCATTCAAATCACAAGAATTCACTAGTGATTTGATCAAATTTCATAGACTTTAGTTCTATAAATGCACACTAACCAAGGTAGTGACCTTAAGGATGCAATTTTTGTCTTCTTGGTTCTACTTGTGTATGCACAAGGATATGATTAAGTGTAACCAAGGCACATGATTTGTATTAATTTTTTATTTTAACTAATTTTTCTAAAGTGTGAAACAGAGTAATTAAGTATTAATTAATCTAACAAACTATCTAATCTCTTTAGATATTTCCTGAAAGATGTATCTAGTCCCACCTACTATACACATTTTGAACTCATTAAGTACACTATTGGATTATCAAATGTTAAGTTACTGGGAAAACAAAGTGATAATAGCGATAGGATTACCAAGTGTTAAGGTTATGTTTGAGGTGATCATACTTATGTGGATTAATTATTAAGGACATAAATGTAAAGTGCATGAATTCTAAATTACATTAAAGCAAACATTATTCTATTTTCAAATGTTGCAAGAAGTTTCAAGAATCTTATATCGATTGCTATCACATCAAAGTGTCTAGGTACATTGATGCTTGAATAATTATCCATATGATTCTTGAGTCCTACTGTGGGCACTTGGAAAATATTCTAACTTTTACAAGAAGAAACTGAAAAACCTTTGCTAAGCTACTGACTCTATGATGCCATAAATGTGATGCATATTCACATTTATATAGGCATACATAGATCTTGTGTCGATGAATCAATGCATGCCCATCGAGGTAGTCTAGGAAATGATGATTCATAAACTATAAAGCTATTTCATTTTCTAATCCTTGTGAAATCAATTGCAACTAATGATAAGTTTAGTATGATTTCAAACATCTTAGAAAGAAAAATAATGCAAGATATGGATGATACAATGAACCAATTTCATAATGGTGGAGGAGAAAGATATGACCAAGCTCATTATTTCTAAGTGCATCACTTAGTGTCAAGCCTATAAGTACACTCACATACTCATTGGTTTTCTTTCCATTAAGGGAAATTTCTTAGAGAAGATCTCCCAAATGCATGGATAAGATCTAGTTAATATTTGTGTTGAAAATCATCCTAATGAAAGGTAATAGTACTCTATTTTCTTTTGACTTAGTATAGTCATGAATGAGATACTATCCTTGGAACCTTAACCTTTCAATGAAAAACTACTATTTTAAGAAAAAGAACCCTCAAGATCTTTCTTAACCATCATGAAGGAATGAAGTATGTGAGATCCATTCTTGATTTGCTCCACCTCTTTGGTTTCCAATTGGAAATATGAGACAAGGGCATTTTCTTGTTTATTAGCTAACTATTTGGATATTGATAAAGCAAAAACATTAAAATCTAAGTTGATATATATCCACATATTTATCTACATGCCTCTAGATGTTATGATCTATATGGAAATATAGCTTTAAGATACTCATCATAGGAATACGCAAAAGGTCATTATCAAGAATTTTATGAACTACTACGGTCACTATCTTAAGAAGGCCATATTGGTAGGTAGTACCTAAAGTTATGAGCAAAGAAGCCCTAGTCTTTACAAGAGAGGCCACAAACAATAATAGTCCAAGCTCATGGATAGATAATTGGTAATTAAAACCATATTGAGGTGGAGAATCCTCTTAATAACTATTTCTTTAGCTTTCTTCTCAAGATTTGCCTTTACTTGAGAATGAAGGACCTTCATCTCTTGTAGAAAATTACTACTTGAACTTCTCTATCAAAGCTCCTCATATTTTCTATCAACTTTTGACAAAACCCATAGTTCTCCTCAAATTAGCACTTACAGTTAACAACAAGAACAATATTCTTATAGGAAAATTTGACATGATAAAACAATTTTTTCCACCTATTAAGCTATCCATCATAAAAACATCTTAAAATATTCAAAAAATATTTATTAATCAATTTAGTTTAACCATTAGATTATGGATGATACAAATAGAAAAATTTAATTTTATTCCTAACTTTTTCCAAAGGAACATCTAAAAGTGACTAGTAAACTTGAAGTCTATATTACTAACAATACTTAGGAATCTCATGCAACTTCATAAGATGTTCGAAAGTAAATTTATAACATGATATTCATCAGTTACCTTTTTACATGAAATGAAGTATGCCATTTTGTAGAATTTGTCTACCATAACAAAAATAGTATGATTTCCACTTTTGATCTTTAGAATCTAACTTATAAAGTCTATTGATACACTTTTCTATAGATCCTTGGGAATTAACAAAGGCACATATTATCCATCACTCCTTTTCCTCCTTTGAATTTTTAACTTTTTAAATACTGCTTCACAAAAATAGGGCCTAGCCATAGGTTCGAATGTCTTATCATTGCCCATATGACCTACCATGCTACTATGATGCTTTTCAAAAACATTTTCCTTCTAAAATCATAACTAGAAACACATATCTTCTCATTTTTGAATAATACTTCATCTTGAATATAATAGTTCCTTCATTGGTCTATCCTACTTAACACTAGTTTGTTGAGGCTTCTCCAAACATGCTAAAAATGATAATTATGTTCTTACAAATTAGTAAAATCACTTGTACAATTTACATGAGGTACACTAAAATTCACCACATGTACCCTAGATAATGCATCATTCATCACATTGGATTTTTTATGTCTATATTTATGTCTTGATTCATTCAACTTCTCTAAAAATAAAGTAACATGTCTACCTTCTTATTAAAGTACCCCTCTGATGAGACACGATTCGCATGAGCCGCAATATCGCAACAGTCATGATATTGTGGTCTGCCGCCATATCTATAAATAAGAGGCAGCTCTCCCTTGTTTCCTCATCCTAAGTTAGAATTAGGGAAACTCTGGTAGTTTGATCACTCTGGAGATAGAATATTTTCCATGTGCCCTCACTAGGAGTCCTAAAGTGAACGGATCTTTATTCAAGCAACATTGTACCTGAACACAAGTTGTGTACGGCAATAAAGACGAAGCTCTTGGATAAACCTTGTAGTGCATGGAATAGGATTTTATTTATTTTTTTCTCTCTCACCCTTAAACTCCTAGAATACAATATGAGCATGACTTGATTACAAGCATCTAAGGATGTGTACGGATAGTCAAGGAATCGACTGCTCATCTCAATGTGGTATGAGTACGACTTGATTACGAGCATCTAGTGTGACTACTTGGTAACCTAGTGGCATATTCATGATCTGTGCTTGGTAATCCCAGTGGTAGTCATGCACCAAGATGTGTACGGTTAGTCAAGGAATTGGTTGCTCATCGCACTTAGGCTAGATTAGATTCTCTCAACCATTTCCTCCTAGTTAAGTACCTAAGTACAACCACTTCGAGCATGTGTGTTATGCGTGGTGATCCCAACAACGATTAGCATTTGGTAGCCATGGTTGCATTGATTCAGGGTGTGTATGGTAAGTGGGAATAGATGCTGACGCTAGGTAATTTACACTTAGTCATTAGTTAGAGTTAGTTAGTTTCTCAACCCTTCACCTCGATAGCATAGGAGAAAAATATAAAAGTCCATAAAAATCATATACCTTGGACTTACTTAACCATACATCGTGACAACCACAAGTAAGTCTGGGAAGACAATGAATGATTAACTCCAAGTGTTCTATGGGGCATGTAGGCACTTAGTCTACGGAGTTCAACCAGATCGCACATGGTACGCTCATTTTGTATGCTGGAATGTAGGGGTACCTCGCCACTCATCATTGGCACCGTTGCCGGGGACTAAGTGTTTGTGCGTTGAATAGAACATAAAGGATATCACTCACATCGTTGGGAGCCTAAACAAACCTTCAGGTTAATCAAATAAGAAAAAAAAATTTATAACGGTAATTAGCACACCGGTAAATAACAATTTCTTCTTCTCATAAGAGCAACTCACCACCTAAGAACAATATTAGAGACAGTCAGCAACATAAAACACATAACCAAAATCAGCGAGTGCCTCAACAATATAGGGTGGAATATAATCATCCCGATGAATATATTCCCAGTTTTACTTTTATCTTCCATCAAGATAAATAGATGTGCTAGAGAGATCTGCATGGTAACATAGTGTTACCCCTAGATTGGGCAGTCCCTAACATGCTTCTCCATGCTTTGACATAGATTGGCATGACAGAATTTTATGCTGAATATGTTATGAATGATTTTGACATGAGATATTACCATCCCAAAGCTTTGCAACTTATGAGGAACTCAAGACAGGAGAGCCAACATACACTGTTGAAGGACAAGGGTTCGCACGTCCTTAGCGAAATAGGAGATGATGAACTCCTTATAACGGGTTCTTTAGCAAATGATGTTCCCCCTCTTAATGATGGTGAGGAGATAGGATATTAGAACCTATGATCAACGATACATATCCCTGGTTCTGATGCCTGTGAACACCAACTATTTATAGAGGGAACAACCACTCATGCTAAGGACGGGCACTTAGATCATCACGATGATCGGGGCCGTAGCAGCTGAAGAGAAGGCAAGAAACATCGTCATGGTGATGGTTCCCCTTCTTCTTCCCCTTCTTCACATCACTCATCCTCTCCTTCCACATCTGGGTGCATCCATCATGAGCATAACGAAGAGGATAAAAGTAAGAAAAATGAAAGACCTTAATGAGAGAGTCGAGAGAGAGGATAAGGGCATGGAAATAGGGAGAGTAGGGAACAACATAGACATCATAGGCGTCATGAAAGAGATGATCATGATGAGCCCCTACTCGCAACTCGAAGTATGCTTTACATGACAGAGGTAGTTAGGATTCCCACAAGGAATTTAAAAGATAGTCAGATAAAATGTTTAGACGTGAACAATATCCTAGGATTTGAAAGGAGATACAACACAGATCTACAAAATCATTTACAGGCATTCCACGATGCCTTTGCCTTGCATAATATAGAAAATTATTAGCAAAAACTTAAGTTGTTCCCTATGACACTCACCAAAGAAGCAGAGAGTTGGTATCAGTCCTTAGAACCAGAAACCATCAAGAGGTGGAGTACGATGCTAGAACTCTTCAACGATAAGTATCAGACGTACTCCAAAGTGTCTAATTTACGTAAGCAAATCCAAGGCTAGAAGCAAGGTACTTATGAACCCTTGGATGCTGCCATGGCCCACTACTACACATTTTTACATCATTGCCCAGGCCATGCGTACACTCAGAGGGATCAACTTTGCCACATCGTGGATGGGCTAAGGCATGAAACTAGAAGAACCCTTGGGACTTATGCCCAAGGGAGACTCTCACAACTTTGCGCCCATGAAGTACATCGCTTATTGGAGCAAGTAGCAAAAGAAGAAGGTGAGCTACGAAAAAGGGAAAGTGTGAAAGAATATAACTGTAACCCCTTTCTTCGAAAGAAGGGAGTGAAATTTTGTGATGAAGAGGATGAGTCACCAATTGAGGAGTTGGTGAATAGAAAAACCTTGCCGATTCAAAAGTTAACAACAGAAATAGCGGCTAATGTAGATGACGTATGGAGTTCCTTAGACTCTAAAATTGAAACTGTCTTAAAAATTGTAGAAGAGTCTAAGGTAGACCAAAGTAGTGACAAAGGTAAGACAAAGTGGAGAGATTTAGGCCCTGCACATAACAAGGGTAAGGGAAAAATCACTAAGTCTGATGTGGTTGTGGATTCAGATATAGACGATGACGGTGGATGTCAGATCTACCACTATGACCATCCTAAGGGATGTTGTCCAATCATCGCACATCTACAAGAGTCTACGGTGTATGCACTTAATTCAAGACTTAATCAATGGAAAACACCCCTTAGGTTACCTTATCCCCAAGGTAACCCAAGGAAATTCCAACAACCATTAACGTATTACCCAAGTGGAACTCCACCACAACCCATAGGACACCATCAGCAGTGAAAATACCCACAGTCATGGGGGATGCCATCGCCGAAACACCAATACCCTTACCAGCAGCCTGACCCTTATGGATATTATGTGCAGCAGCCAATTTCTCCAAGTGACTCTATGAGTCACACAACTCCCCACTATCACTACCAAGTTCGGGAGTACTTCAGAAGGACTCCTTATCCTCCAGGAGACACTCAATACCCATACCATCCTCCAAATCCATCCACACCTCTTCCACAGGTAGTTCCCATAACACCTCCTACTTAAACAATGCAAGGGGAACTTCCTACTCAACCGTAGCAATGTCATGCTACGAGAGATGTAAATATTCAACCTGCTACTGGTTCTGAAAACTGTAAAAAGAGAAGACCCTTCTTTAGAACCAAAAGCCCAGAAAAACTCTCACAACAACAAGCGGTTGAGCCCATGTACACTCCTCCATCATCTAACACTTTGGAGCACCCTTCAGTCCAACAGAGCTTAACGCATATGATTATGTTAATGCATATCGTAATCAACTGGATCAAGGTAGGCCAGCTTCCTAGGAAATTAACTAACCCTGGGAGTCCCTTAATCTATTTATAAATCACCAGAAATAAACCACATAGAGCTCTTCTTGACTCAAGTTCCGGAGTTAACTTAATTTCACAAGAGATGTATCATGCCTGGAACCTACCCCAACTTAAGAAGAGAAACATTCAACTAGTTCTGGCAGACTAGTCCATCACCATTCCCTTGCAATTGGTGGAGGACATTGTTACCACTATGTGTGGTTGGTCTTACCTAGCTGATTTCCTGGTGATTGGAGTCAACAATAACAAAGGGGACTTCCCAATTATAGTGGGAAGGGCATGGCTTAGTACAGTAGACGCATGCCTTAGGATCTGTGATCTTTCCTTGGAGATATCTAAGATAAACATTTATGGAAAGACCGAGAAGCGGAAAGTTCCATGCATCACATATAGTGATTCATCGGGTGATGACATGGAGGAAATACATCCATGTAATAGGTGTGCCCTTAAAACTTTACAACAAAGATGCCTGTATGTAGCAGCCATACAACTAGTAGTAGACACCCCGTGGTTGATAGCTACTCGAAGGANTCTTTTTACATTTTTTTACACATTTTTTTACACGTTTTTATTTTACAAATTTCTTTAACTTTTCTTGTTTTTGTTTTACAACTTTCTTTAACTTTTCTTGTTTTTGTTGTACAACATCGTTATACTTTTTCCATTTTGTGTATGTGTGTGTGTGTGTGTTATCCACCCTGTAAGTTTGTCACCCAATAAGTGTTCTTCATGATGGTGTGAACTATTTTCATGTTGATTGCTAATGTTTGGTTTTTACCTTTAAGTCATGATGTTGATACTAAGGCATGTCTCTTTTGATATGGTAAGCAATGAGTTCACTTCATCCATCCATCCACCAATTTCGATGGTCTCTCTTAGCTTGGAAATGTGCATTCCCCTTCTAATAAGACCTTTAATGAATCGGGGACTGGGCATTTTTCAAACTAAGGAAGGACTCAAGGATTGAAAAGGGTGTGACTTTAAGGAAACTTGATACTTTTGTGTTGGCCATTCTCTTGTGTGCTTGGATGTTTTCTTCTTGAGTTTTCTTATCATTCTGATGTTACCCAATTATCAAAAGTTGAGACAATAAAAATAAAAAGTCTTTTCATGGTGTCGTTCTCACGTGTAAAAACACAAAACATAAAAAAAAAGTGAGAATTCAAAGCATACCCCTTAGACGAAATAAACTTAGGCTATAAGCACTGGATATGAAACCAAAAGTGTTCCCTCTAACTAAGGTCCTTCTTGCTTCCCATTCTCTCCTTTGTTTTGTCGGAATGGTGGTGACTTTTGGAGCTTCATTCTTGTTACTTAAAGTGGATGGTTTGGCCAAATGCATTGATGAAAACTCACTGGATGTGGTTGGTTTGAGGCCAGAGTTGGAATGAGATTTGCCAAATCACATTAATCATGAAACACACAAGGGGATATACACCACCTTGTTCCTGGGATTCCATTCCATCCTCTTATCTCCATCCTTCTCTCCATTGTTCACCTCATTGCCGATTGTATCATTAGTGTATATTTTAGTAGATACATTGTTTTCTTTTTGGTAAATTCTTACGGTTAAGACTTTAACTCTTGTTCCAAATGACATTCCCGGAGCCTACGAACTCTTTGAATGTGGGTTTGTCAGGGCATTAAGGGCATGATCCTGCTTTGGAGAGGACCCACTAACATTCCTATTTGGGGCATTAGTTAAATTATTTTCTTTAACATTTTGCAATTAATTTTATTTTTTTCATTTCCATATTGACATCCATTTCATCAATGCCATAGTTGTCCCTTTCTATCTATCTTTATTACTCCTTTTCTTTCTCCATTCTAACGCTACTGGAGGTTCACGATTAGTCATGGGGGTATGGGGCTAGATTTTTTCTATTTTCTCTTAGCCCCAAATTTTTTCAATTATTTCCTAACCCATACACCTTTGGTAGTCATCATTAATATATCTCCAAACCCGTAATCAGCCATACCACAACCTAGCTAATGAACTTTCACTATAGCAAGGTATGAATTACATGATGATTCATTTACCCTTGCTAATATAAGATTGTATTGTGTGTGTAGATGGAAATCATGCAACAATGAACCAGATTTGGAGGGAACACTTGGAATGGAGCAGCGTTGGAAGTAGTTACGCAAGGAGCAAGATCAATGGCGCGCTTACCAACAGAAAATGGAAGGCATAATCTTAGCATTGGCAGTAGCAACACTTCTTTCTCTTTCTCCTTTTCTCAAGCTACCAACTAAGGCCTGATGTCATTGTAATAAGGTTTTCACCCTTGTTGTCATGAACACTAGTTTTGTCAAGTCTTGTAATGATGATTCGTTCACATGTCATCCCATTAGTTCCATTCCCCTCAATAATTGCATACCTTCCTGATATTATTGTAAGGAACTCAAGGATGAGTTTTCATTTAGTCATGAGGGTATGATGAGACGTAATTCGCATGAGTCGCAATATCGCATACATGATATCACTTTGTCCCCTACGATATCACATACATGATATCATGGTCCGCTACCATATCTATAAATAAGAGGTGGCTCTCCCTTGTTTCCTCATCCAGATTTAGAATTAGGGAAACTCTGGCAGTTTGATCACTCCAGAGATAGAATATTTTCCATTTTCCTGCAGTAGGAGTCCTAAAGTGAACAGATCTTTATTCGAGCAACATTGTACTTGAACACAAGTTGTGTACGACAATAAAGACGAACTTCCTAGATAAACCTTACAATGCATGGAATAGGATTTTATTTATTGTTTTCTCTCTCACCCTTAAACTCCTAGAATGCAGTATGAGTACGACTTGATTACGAGCATCTAAGGATGTGTACGGATAGTTAAGGAATCAGCTGCTCATCACAACACGGTATGAGTACAACTTAATTACAAGCATCTAATATGACTACTTGGTAACCTAGTGGCGTATTTAGGATCTACGCTTGGTAATCTTAATGGTAGTCATGCACCAAGATGTGTACGGTTAGTCAAGGAATCGATTGCTCATCACACTTAGGCTAGATTAGATTCTCTCAACCCTTTCCTCCTAGTTAAGTACCTCAGTACGATCACTTTGAGCATGTGTGTTACGCATGGTGATCCTAGCAATGATTAGCATTTGGTAACCACGGTTGCATTCGTTCAAGATGTGTACGGTAAGTGGGAACAGATGGTGATGCTAGGTTAATTTAGACTTAGTTAATTAGTTAAAGTTAAAAATTAATCTCTTCAACCCTTCAACTCAATAGCATAGGAGATAAAATAGAAAAGATATAAAACTCATATACCTCAGACTTACTTAACCATACATCGTGACAACCACAAGTAAGTTTGGGAAGACAACGAATGATTAACCCCAAGTGTTCCATGGGGTGTGTAGGCACTTAGTCTATGGAGTTCAGCTGGATCGCATGTGCTACGCTCATTTCATATGGTTGAGTGTAGGGGTACCTCGCCACTCATCACTCTCTAATGATAAGTCCAGTTATATCGATCTTCACCTAAAAAAGCTTATGAAAATTTGGTATTGCAAGCACTAATTCACTAGTTATTTTTACCTTCAACATGGCAAAGATCCTTTAGGTTTCATCATTCTATTTAAATTCCTTATTCTTCTATACTAAATAAAGATAGACAAAGAAATACCACTGCAATTTTTTATGAACCTTAAATGAAGACATGGTAAATCAAGAAATGATCTTACCTCTCCAAAATTTTTAGAAATTGACCAATTTCTAATAGCCTTTACCTTAGTAGCTTCCATTTGAATTTGATTTTTAAAAATCACATGTCCCAAGTATATGATATTTCTCTTAAATAAATAACATTTATTATTTCTCATAAAATGTGCCTTATTGATTTTAAGAAACACTTTCCTTAACTAATCCAAGTGCTCCTCCTTTTTAGAGTTGTACACCAAAATATCATCAAAGAAGATAATGTAACACTTATTAATCAAGTCTTTCAGTGCATCATACATTGACCTCATGAATGTAGTAAGTGTATTTGTAAGCTCAAATAACATCATCAACCACTTAAAAAATTCATAATGTGTTTTAAAACTTGTCTTCCATTTACTATTAAGATTGATTTGAATTTGATGATATCCACTCTTGAAATTACTTTTGCTAAGAAATTCTACATTGGTATGGACATTAGGGATATAATCCATCCATGGAATATGAAACCTATGCCTCACTATGATCCTATTCATTGTTCTTGAATCAATGTAAATTCTCCATTTATCAATATCCTTCTTTACCATAAGTACTATTGGAACTACACAAGGTAAAATGGATTCTCTCATAAAGCCATTTGTAAGTAACTCATGTACTTGCCTTTATAAATATGCTCACTAGTTTATTTCCATATAGGGTACTCTCATTTAGATTGGTAGCACCAATGATGAATTTGATTTGGTGTTGTACATTCTTTATTAGTGCAAATTCATCAAATCCCTACTTCAACATCTTGAAAAATGGTTCCTTCAAGCTTATCACACCTACTGAAAGTTCTACTTGCACAACATCATAGTTACAAGCAATAGTTGATACAATAATAAAACCAAAACCATCATCATCATGTTCCTTTATGTATTCTCTTTTTCCTAGAAGAATTGAGAAGGAATTAAGTGAGCTTTTCTACCTCACTTATTTAGCTATCATAAGAATCAACTAATGGGTTCCATCAGGTCTAGATACACTCAATACATTTCTTGCTTCATCAAATTAAGCATCATTATTAAGATTCCAAGGCCTTCCAATAATTAGATCAATACAATCAATTAATTATACATTAAATTTCATAACATCATGATGACTTCCAATTTTAAATTTCAAAAAAACATTACTCTCTCATCTTCTAATAGAAGTCTCTTAACAACTAATGTATCTTAAAGGGTTTTGGATGAGGATTAGTTACTTAACCCACTCTAACAACTATCATACATCAAATAACATTTTCATGGATTTCCCCATCAATAAAAATGTAAATCCATTCTTCACTGAGTACAAATCTAGCCCTAATGAGAAATAACAATTTTCCTACAAGATGATCTTCTCCATTCACATTTCTCATGAATGCACAAGAGTTTCATTGCAAAACCTACATAATTTTTGGATCACTAGGATTTCTTCTTTGATGATCTTGGTTTAATGTCTCCTCTACTTTCATGATTTACACATCCTCGCTCTTGACTTCATTGCGAAGTAGACATTTCTATTACTTGTGTCTTTATTTTTCAGATTTGAAGCACTAAATCTTGGGTGAGTGATTGCTTTGACCCTTGCCTTCCTTACCTTGGTTCTTCTTGTACTTTCTCTTGTTATCATAATAAATGAATATAATCTTGTGACAAAATGATTTTCTTCTACTAACCATCTTTGTATGAGTTAATAACATTTTTCTTAAACTTACTTATTTTAGATTTTCTTTGACTTTGACATGGAGAATAATTTTCCTCATCTCTAATGGAATTTTAAACGTTCACAAAAAAAATATTTATATCCTTCATGATAGATATATTTTCACTCTTAGGCACATTTGTAATCTACACCTTAATTCTCTCAATAATGCACAAGGCCTCATTAGTCACACAGTGTTGTATATCAATTTAACTTTCCATGCTTAGGGCATGTTCATCATGGCATGGATGATGATATTGTGTATCTTTAGTAAACTTGGGTTTATTGAACCTAAGTTTCTTAAGAATAAAATAGAAATGGCTATATAATTTTATGTTTTTTGTTTTTTCCATAATCTAGCATTTTAAAGCATTCTTCCTTCACTTGACATAAAATTCATTAATAAAATTTTGTATATGGAACTATGATTTTTGTAAGTTCAAGTTTCCATGATTTAGAAAAGCTATGCTCTTATATATAGAGCAAGGTTCATAAAAATAAGTGAATAAATGATTTGCATTCAAAAGCTACACTAGTTTCAAGTTCAAGAAAACTATAAAAAGAGCTTGGAGAAGACTCATGTTAATTGCCTTACATCCTATACAAATTAGAAAGCCATTATTTTTCTATTGAATCCTATCCTACTTAGCATAAATTTACATGTTCTTCCAAATCCTTTGGCTCCATATTTTCTTGAAACCATCATTTTTGTTAGGGCACAAATTGTATGAGCATAAGAAAGAAGGATAACAACACATTGGAAGTCATGATGAAGGGGAAAACTGAAAGGAAGTCCTGAGTTCCTACTAAATTGGAATAAATGCTCAAGTAATTAATTCTATTACTTTCAACTAAATTTATACATATGGTTTTATTCCTAATCATTCACCTTGATAGATAAGGTTAATGGTTATTATGTAACTATTATTTACTAGGAGAGAAGTGGTTGGTAATTACATCGATGTGATATGTTGGCATTGATAATATTCCAACAATCATCCCCTCAATGTCAACATGAGAAACAAAGAAAGATGTATCCTCTCAACCAAAATATTATTCTCTTGATGTGTGTACTATTCAATTTTATGCCACACATCATTTACAAGAATATTTCATTTTTTATCAAGACATGATAAGATTGGTTTTGTTCCTCTTCCAACTCTTGTATAACAAAAGAGTTTTGAAAATATGGTCTCAACAAGGACTATCTTTAATTCTTTTTTCACTCTAGTTCATTATCTTATATATTGGAACATGGATCATATACTATGTGCATATCCTTTGCTTACTTTGGGTTGCATATTATAAAAGCTTCTTCACCAAAGGATTCTTCCATGCTTCTTACATGTGGGCATCTCTAACTCCTTTACAACTTAAAAATAAATTTCAAAGGAAATAATAAAGAATAATAAGATGTTTGAAGTTCATTACTATGGTCTAGATACCAAAGACCATTACTATTATTGTACTTTATCTTAGAATAATGCATGTGAGTTGGTCCTCATACATGAAAGTGATGCTAAGAATAACGGGCAATGTTGGTCTAGGTGCTTTATGTGTGCATCTCTAGAGGCTAGTTAATAATCATCTAGCTCTTCTATCTATGTTGCCCTATAATGGCTATGCTATTAAAGCTCATGTACTCTAGAATCATAGTAATTTTTTGCACCACATTACCATGGAAGTAACACCTCCATAACCACCTTTAAATGAATATAAGACCTAGCCTTTCATAGTGACTCATGAAATCTCTCATGTTGGGTGTGCCAAAATCTATTGTGACACTCACATGTCTACTATGATGTCACTCTTACTTCTTGAATTGGTAGTAGTACCTATTCTTTCCATGACATAGAATCAATAAGAAGGACGTACTAATTTACTCCAAACCTAGTTTCATCTCCTACATCTCCTTGTTAGAAAAAATGTTTTGGCTTTTTATTCATGTAGGTATCCATCATGATTTCACTTCTACCAAGCATATGGATTTCCTATTCTTCAAAAATCTTACCAATGGCTTCCATTACCATAATGCTATGTCGGTCTATGTAACTATCCACTACATATTTTCCTATAACTTCAAGTATACATCAAATTGGATGGATATCATGTATTGCACAAGTATTTTCACTTATTTCCACACTGTGTTAATTAGTTCTTTCATCATAGCTACTACACTTTGCATAAGGCCTTGCACAAGTTAAAAAATTATTAATAAGATTTTTCAACAAGTATTAGAATGAACAAAAATTTTTGATATTTTGATTTTTAATCACCTTGTTAGAACTTCTCAATCTTCATCATTTACTTTCACAAGATCTTAAGGTAACTCTTGAATTGACTTGGTTTTATATTCTTATGAAGGTGTTGATTTTATTAAGGAGTTGAAAGTTGGAGAAGATATAGTGAACTCTTGCCATCATCATGTTGAGTTTTTGTTGTAAATTCCAATTATTTATAAAAATAAGAATAATTTTTTAAAATATAGATGCACCCCAAAAATTAAGGGAAAATATATGAATATAACACATAACAAAGGGACTCTTGAAAGATGACATAATGAGCTTAAACAAATTTTTCTTATAGTAGCTAAGCAAGTTATGCACTTATAATAACAAGATGCTCAAAAGACTTGGTTTGATGAGGATTGTATACAGGCTAGGTAGAATATTAAGAATGCAAATAAGTGTCACCAAAAAATTTTATTTAAGGCATATAAATACTCAATTATAACTAAAAGAAGGAAATTTTTCAAGGAATAATAGGAATGTTTTTCTTACACCATTAAAAAGAAACGTAATTAGTTTGATAATGTTTTCATTATAAAGCTTCTCCATCCTATAATTTTTCTTTTTAAGATATTTACTCATTTTACAATAAGCTATTTACAAGATAAGATGATAATTCTATTACTATTATATAGAAAGAACCTCTTCAATTTGCTCTCAAGGAAGCTATAGAGGATATTAAAAAGCTAGCATTTGGCAAAGTTGTAGATACAAATTTTTTATATGTAGAGTTATTAAAGTGGGTAGGATCTACTGTTCATATTAAAATTTGGTACACATTAAATTCAAAAATGGAGCAATTATTAAATTAACATTAAAAATTATTAAATATCTCATTATATATAAAGGACAATAAAAATAATTTAAAAAATATCAAATGATCATTGTGAGTAAAATTTTTGCTAAGTTGTTGGACACTCTACTAGAAAAGAGAATCAATTTTTAGGCTAAAGGTAATGAAGTTAAAGTAAGATGTCAAATATATTTTAGATAAAATCATGCCACTATTAATCACTAGTTACACATAGACACTAATGGAGTTTCCAAAAATGCCCAGTAAAAAAGTTTAAATTTGTTTTATTGCTTTTGTAAAAACAAATGATTCACTGATCTATACAAAACTATGGTTGCACTTGCATAAAATTTGTTTCCCTTTAGATGTGATTGTAGAACCTTAGAGATTGTATGGAAAAGTGATTATTGAAAATATAGATAGTAATTCAAAGAAAAAATTTCAATTCTAGAGAAAAATTGGAGTTAAGCAAAGTTGTCATCTTTTTCCAACTCTCTTTGGTATCTTTATTGGTGAAATGCAAGAATGGTTGTGCAATGGGCAAGATAGTCATGCTATCAAAATTAGATCCTAAGAAGTGAATCTTCTTTTATATGTAGATGATGCTACCTTGATCTCCACTATTATAGAAGGTTTGAAAAATATGTTGCAAATTTTAGAAAATTATTGTTGTTGATCTAGTTTTCAAGTGAATGTAGATAAAACTAGATTGATGATTCTCAAGTACAAGAAATAACTATTATAACTTCCATTTTGTAGGTACCAATGCAAAAATAGTAGATTGCTTTAAACATTGTGGTCTTATTTATATGAATAATTATATGTTGGAAAAGTAGATTAATGTAAAAATAGCATGAAGTTTCAAGGATTTTTCTGCTTTCAAAATAAGTGCAAGGATTTAGAACTCTAGGCTTGGAAGGTCAACAAATAAAATCTTTAGACTATCATATGTTCTATTGTATTATGTGGCTATATTATTTCTAGACTTGGACTCGATACTAAACTTTTAGAAGATAATGAAAGAGTGAAAAAGATGAATATTCTCAATGAGTTAAAGGTTAAGATGTAAACACCTTAGTTAATATTGTTATGTAAATGTGATTTATTAACTTTAGAAGTAGAATTCTTATATCGATTCATTACATACACTCATAGCTCGCATGTATCAAGGCATAAAAAATTCTCCAAAGTAGCTCTTGAGAATTCGTAAGAATGTGATTAGTATTTTTATGGGATCCAATGATTGAGCAAATGGAATATCTCCCATGAGGACATACAACAAAATTCTAAGCATATTTACCAACTAGCCAAGTAGAAGGCTTTAATATAGATGTGGTCTAATGTAGAAGGTGATGAGCTGTGATATTGGGGTCACAATATCACGTCCGCGATATTGGGTCCACAATATCGGATCCTTCCAAGAGATATCAGACATCTGATATCAGGACCTATCTCGTTGCCTATATATAAGTGGTGGGCACACTTGGTTTGGCAATTATTTCTTAGTCCCTTACCCAAACTCTTGCATTTTCTCCCTCTCAAAGTTAGAATTATTTCTAAGTGCCCATAGTAGGAGTCATAAAGCGATCAGAACTGTATTAGAGCATTGTGTACCTAAGCATACCTTGTATCCAGAAATAAAGACAAACTTTGTGATAAACCTTACAACATTCAGAATAGCTTATCTCTCACCTCTCAATACTATTTACATTTTTTAATGCTTTCATTAGATAATTAATGTTCCCTTTATTGATTTGTTAATTTTCACAAGTAATCACACTCAGTACAACCACTTTGAGCATGTGTGGAACACTTGATAATAGAGTAACAATTAGCATTTGATAATTCCAGTAATGTTGCATTGGTTCAGGATGTGTATGGAAAGTGGGAATGGATGCTAGTGTTAAGACTAGTTAGGACCTAGGTGATTAGTTAATTTAAATTAGTTATTCAATCAATTCAATTCTTCCCTCTTAGCACAAGGACATAAAACATAAAAATCATAAAAATCATATACCTCAAGTTTACTTAACCATATAATCATGCGATACAAGTAAGGTTGGGAAGACAACGATCGCCTAACCCCATCCTTGTTTTGTGAAGATGCATAAGCACTTAGTCCTTGGAGTTTGACCGTATCGCACGTAACGCTCATATTCATATGGTTGAGTGTAGGGGTATCTCACCACTCATCATTGGCACCCTTTCCAGGCACTTTCTTTTTTATGTACTAATTAGAACTTAGGAATCTTCCCATTATTGGAATGAACCCTTAGTGTTGGTTATCTTAAAATTATTAGAAAAGAGAAGATTAAAGTGTCACACAATAAAGAATTAGTCATGTCTCATTCTTCTTACAAGAGTGTTTCATTGCCTAGGTCTAACACAATGAACAATCGAAGGCATAGTACACATTATGACCCGCCAATGCCCCAATAGTTTCGTGTGGTATATGTTCATCCCAATGAGTATATAGCAAACTTTACCTTTATCCTCCACCAGGATGAACAACTGCATTGGCATGATTTAGAAGGGAACATAGTGTTACATCCCAATCATTCAGTTCCAAGCATGCTTCTTTGTGCTCTTACATGAGTTGTTATGCAACACTTATAGGTAGAGTACGTTGTGCATGAACACAACTTGAGAGAGTATCAACCCATAGAGCTACAATGTCAAAGGGACTTATAACAGGAGAGACATCATAAATCTATAAAGGGAAATTGGTCTCAAGATGTTCCGTATGTATTAAGTGAAACTTAGGATGGTGAACCTGCCTTAGAAGGTCTTCCAAAAAATGATGTTCCTCCCATTAACTTTGGTCAATGGGTTGCGTATCAGAATCTTCAGTCAACTATCCATAACCCAGATTCTAGTATTGACAAACACAAAGGGTTTGAGAAAGGAACACAAAGACATGACAAAGATTGACATTCTAATCATAACCATGATCAAGGTTGTGACCACTAAAGAGAAGGTAGTAGGCACCATCATGGTGATAGTCATCCTTACTCTTCACCTTCATCATCTCCTTCCCCCTCTCCTTCAAGATGAAAACGTAGTCGTAGAGGGAAAGACTGTGAGGAAAATGGTAAGTGAAATAGGAATAATAGATAAAATAGTCAAGAAAGGGGATGAGGACATTCTAGAGAAACACAATGCAAGAGGAGGGAGAGTAGGGAACAACATAGGCATCATAGACACCATAGAAAACATGATCATTATGAACCCCTACTCACTACCCAAAGTACGCTAGATATAATTGAGGCTATTAGAATCCCAAAAAGGCACCAATAGGATAGCAAGATCAAAAGATTGGACATGAAAAATATCTCATGATTTGAATGGGGATACAAAATTGATTCTCAAAATCATTTGCAAGCATTTCACTATGCATGTGCCTTACAAAACATAGAAAATGAGTGGCAGAAACTCAAGTTGTTTCCACAGACACTGATCAAGGAAGCAGAGAGCTAGTACTAGTCCTTAGAATCGGAATCCATTCACCGATGGAGTACCATGTTAGAACTGTTCAATGATAATTATTAAATGTACTCTTGAGCATCCAACCTACGAAAACAAATCCAAGGATGAAAACAAGGAGGACACAAACACTTGGATGTTGCTATGGGCTGATATTATGCATTATTACATTATTGCCTTGGCCATGGTTACTCATAGAGGGAACAACTATGGAATCTTGTAGATGGACTTAGACATGGAACATGAAGAACCATTGGGACTTATGCCCAAGAAAGACTATCCAAGCTTAGATCCCATCAAGTACAAATATTGTTGGAGTAAGTTGCTAGGAAGGAAAGAGAATTAAGGAAAAGAAAGAGTGCAGAGTAATAAAATAGAGATCCTTCCCTCTAAAAGAAGGGAGTTAGATTTTGTGAGGATGAAGAAGCATCACCACTTGAAGAGGTGGTGAATAGTAAAACCTTGCCGATTCAAAAACTTGGATTAGAAGTATCAACAAAGGTGGACCAAATGTGGGACTCCCTAGATAATAAATTTCAAACCATTCTCAAAATAGTAGAGGAGTCTAGGAAACCAGGTAGTGATTGAGAAAGGAGAAAAAAGAAAGAAATTGAATATGCATGTAACAAAGGTAAGGGAAAAGCTGCCATTGTGGAAGATGTTGTGGATTTGGATACAGAAAATGATGGTGAATGTGAGATATGTCAATATGACCATCCTAAGGGATGTTGCCCAGTAATCTCACATCTGTAGAAGTTTGGGGTGTATGCACTAAATCCACGATTGAATAGATGGCAAACACCCCAAAGGTTACCTTATCCTCAAGGTGGCCCAAGATAGTTCCACCAACCCTTGATGTATTGTCCAAGTGAATCTCAACTAGAACCAAATGAATAGTATCAATAGTGCCAACATCCACAATCATGGGGAATATGTGATCTTTCCTTAGAAATATCAAAGAAAAAGACATTTGGAAAGATCGAGAAGAAGAAAGTTCCTTGCATCACATATATAGAGGTTGTAATTACATGTAGAAGTCCTAATTTGTACAATGTTTAACATTGCCTACATGCAACCAGTGTGCACCAATAGCTAACATACAAAGATTCCTGTATGCAGCAACCACAGGATAGGAAGGCACCTAGTGGCTGACAGCTAACCAAGAGAACAATTCAACTATATGCATGGAACCAACTAAGAGCTTGAATTGCACCTACATTGATAGCATAGATACATTAGAGCAAGTCCATTGCCAACTTCCAAGTCTTGACATCAAAAATATCAACTAGGGGAAGTTGGAAATCTGTGATGAGTTCAAGCAAAATCCCCTTAAGTTAAAACTATTGCCCACCAGTATGGAGTATACATTTCTCAAAAATGGAAAATCGGTAATCATTAATTCTAAGCTCACTCCTCAACAAAAAGAAAGACTAATAAAAATGGTAAAAAAATTGTTGAAAGACTTTACTTGGTCATATCCCAAATTAACCAAAATAGATCCTAGGATATGCCAACACAGAATTTACATTGACCCCTCCATGAAACCTTGACAACAACTGCAGAGGTGATTGAACCCAAAGCTTAAGCAAGTGGTTAAAGAAGAAATTGAACAACTTCTAAAAGCTAGGTTCATCTATCCCACTACTGATAGTGAATGGGTTAGTCTATTAGTCATTGTGCCCAAAAAGAAAGGTAAATGGAGGGTGTGTATAGTCTTTAGGCTATTGAACATGCCAACATTTAAAGACCGCTTCTCATTGCCATTTGTCGACCAATTCTTAAATATCATTACAGGGCATTACTACTACAATTTTATGGATGGCTACAGTGGATATAATCAAATTCAAATAGCACTAGAAGACCAATCCAAGACTACATTCACTAGTCCTCAAGGAACATTTGCATATAACCATATGCCATTTGGCTTATGCAATGCCCCAACAACGTTTCAATGTTTGGTTCTAAGTATCTTTCAGTAGCAAATAGGAAATGGTGTAGAGGTCTTTATCAACGATTTCACCACCTATGGAGTGAACTTCGAACATGCATTGGATTGATTAGAGCAAGTACTGAAATGACGTGTAGAAACCAACTTAAGGGTCAACTAGAAAAAATGTCATTTAATGGTCTAAGAAGATGTTGTATTAGGGCACAAGATTTCACAAATAGGGATAGAAGTATATCCTGAAAAGATTAAGTTCATCCAAGAAATCACTCAGCAACCTGAAACTATAAAACACATTTCACCATTCCTTGGACATACTAGCCATTATAAACATTTCATTGAGAACTTTTCAAGAATTACAAAACCTTTGGTAGAACTAACAAAGAAGGATGTACCTTTTGAATAGACCAAGGAATGTGAGCTAGCCTTCCAAACCTTAAAATAGAAGCTTGTAGAAACACCTATTCTACAAGATCCTGGCTAGTCCAAATCATTCCACATAATGACTAATATGTCCAACTTTGCCTTAGGAGTTGTACTTATACAGTTAGATGACAAAAAACATTCCTATTACATCCACTATGCAAGTCGAAGTATCGCTGGTGCATGACCCAATTACACCAAAATAGAAAAAGAGTTAATGGTTGTGGTATTTACACTAGAAAAATTTAGGCACTATGTATTAGGTTATAAGATATTTGTATATATGGATCATAGTGCAATTCAATTCCTAATGAATAAACCAATGATGACCTCTTGCATCATACGATGGCTCATGATCTTACAAGAGTTTAATCTTACGATGATCGATCATAAATGCACCGAGAATGTTGTTGCTGATCATTTATCTCAGTTGCAATGGGATAACAAAGAGGATGAATACCCAATGTCTAATCGTTTCCCTAATGAACTCCTCTTTGCAGGTGTGATAAACATTCAATTAACCACAATTACAAATTAGCATAGTATCATTCTTACCTATCTTGTCATAGAAAAAATACCAGAAGAGCTTGACATTAAGAAGAAACAACAATTTCTTCATAGAGCCAAATATTTCATAGAAATCAACAGGCACCTTTATAAAGTGTGTTCCAATGGCTTGGTCCGATGGTGTGTTCCCGATGTAGATTGATTATGAGTTCTCTAAGATGCTCATGAGGGACCTTGTGGTGGTCATTACATGGGGAGACAAAAAACCATTAAAGTATTTCTTGTAGGATATTATTGGCCTACATTGTTCTAGATGCTCATCATTTCGTCCAATCTTGTGAGTGTTGCCAACGTGATGGAGGAATGAATGCTAGAATGGAGGGTCCACAACAATGGATTCAACCTTTAGAACCCTTTGAACTATGTGGTATTGGTTTTATTGGGCTTATTACACTAATGTCCAATAGAAAGGCCTACATTGTAGTTGTTGTTGACTATTTTACAAAATAGGTAGAAGTAGCCACTGTTATGGACTGTACATCATCAACTACTACACAATTTGTTCAATAAAAAATCATAAACAAGTTTTTCATGCCTCGTGCACTTATTTTTATAATGGTACACACTTTATAGGTTTGAATTTTCAAAATTTAATGCAACTCTTATGAGTTGAACATAAACTGACTACACCATATCATCCTCATGCAAATGGTCAAGCCAAAGTCACCAATGGGAAGATCACAAAAATATTGACATGAACCATTAGCAAGTATAGACGAGACTAGAGCACCAAATAGAACGATGCTCTTTGGGCATACCACTTCACATGGAAACTCCCTATTGGCTATGCTCCTTATGAGTTAGTGTACAGTAAACTTCCAATGCTTCCTATTCAAGCTAAGCTCCATACACTATCCACAGCATGTGACCTTAACCTTGACCTCAATTTAGCATAACAGAATAGTTAATGAACCTTAACTTGCTAGATATGAATTGACTAGCCGCCTTGTCATCTAATGAACTACATAAGGCCTTTAACAGACAATGTCATGACCTAAGGATTAGGAAAGTAAAATACCAACTGCGAGATAAGGTTCTTTATTGGAATTTCACACATGTACCACAACAAACTAAATTTCAAATGTTGTGGGAAGGACCTTATATCATTCATAAAAATTTTCCTTCAGGGGCCATGATGATCTACAAACCTGAAAGCATGAATAAGAAGTTATTGATCAACATCTAGCAAACCAAACCCTTCTATGATCCTAAAACAACTAGTACTAATACTACCTCTATTGGTGGATAACCTTCCTCATTATTTCAGATCTCCTCCTTCCAATTCAATCATGGGGGAGATGGCCACCAATGCTAATCATTCTAAGCCCTTAATTCCTTTGCCTTTTTTGTTTTACACATTTTTGTTTTAGACATTGTTCATGTTTACTTATTTTTGTTTTACACCATCGTTAACATGTTTACTATTTCTTTGTTTAACTTATTCTCATTCATAACATAATAAGTGCTCACGACAGTGGGTTGTATTATAATAACTATTGATTGCTAATGTTTGATTTTTGCCTTTGAATTTCAATGTTGATGCTAAGATATGGTTTTTTTTTATAAAACAGGCAATGAGTCCACGTCACCCAATTATCTGTGCAACTCTATGGTCTTCCTTGTTTTGGAAATGTATTGTCCCTTTTCTAAGAAAATTTATTAATGAATAAGTTCCTTAGTACTCTTAAAACCAAGGAAAGATTCAAATGGATGGAAAAGGGTGTGACCTCAAGGGGATTCCATGCGTTTGTAATAGTTATTCTCTAGGGTACTTGGATGTTTTTCATAAAGTACTTTGCCATTCCACTATGGACTAATATATCAAAAAGTTGACTAAATCAAATAAGTCTTTACATGGTGTGGTTATCACAAAAAAAATAAAAAAACAAAAAAAACAAAAAAAATTGGTGAAAATTCAAAGTACACCCCTTAGACATAATAAAGAAACATGGGCTACAAGAACTAGTTATGGCACTGGAAAGATATGTTACCCAGGCTTGAAGGTTCCCTCTAACTAAGGCCCTTTCTCACTTACTACTTCTTCTCTTGTTGGGATGGTGGTGGCTCTGTGGATGCATTTTTATTACTTTGGGAGGATGGGTTGGTCAAGTGTGTTGATGCACAATCACTGGATGTGGATAGTTGATTTTAGATTTGGACAGAATTTTATTAGGTCACCTTAACCACATATTACACAAGGGACTTTACACTACCTTAATTTTTGGGACTCCATTCCATTCTCTCCTCTCTTTCCATATTACTTTCCACATTCCACCTCATTGCTAGTTTTATGATGAGTCTATATCTTGGTTGATGCATTGTTGGTCTTCAATAAAAATCTTGTGGGTAAGTTATTAACCTTTATTTCCATATTGCATTCCGAGAGCCTATGTACTCTTTGGTTTGTAGGTTTGTTAGGGCATTTATGGCATGAACCTACTTTGGGGAGGACCCACTAGCATTCCTTTTTGGTGCAATTGTTAAGCTCTTTCCCTTCAACATTTCTTGCAATCAACTATTTCTCATTCACCCCATTATTGACATCCATTTTTACTTTTTTTTTATTGGCTTCACCATTGTTATTTCTCTTATCCTTCTTGTTCTTTAAAGTTTTCCATCCTATTGCTATCGAAGGTTCGCTCTTTGTCATGGGGGCCTTATCACAAATTTTTCCATTCCATAATTATCTTACCCCTACACCTTGGATAGTTATTAGTGATAAACTTCTAACCTTGTATCTATCATATGCACAACCTAGCAAATGTGCTTTATATTAAGGCAAGGTATTAGCTACATTAGGTTTTATCTACCCTTGCTAATCCATGAGTGTGTTGTGTGTGCAAATGGTGACTGCATGAACAATGGAAATGGATAAGAGGGAGCATTTAGGATGGACTGGAGCTCAAGCATTTATGCAAAGAACAAGTTTGCACAATTTTGACATCAGTAGCAACACAACTCTTTTTTTTTTCTCTCTCTCTACAAGTTGTCGATTGAGGGTCTGGATGTCATCTATGCACAATGTTTACCATAATGGGCATGAATACCAATGCTGTAATATATTTGTCGATTTGTTCCCTGGGCACTCTGAGTCTATCATCCCATGTCATCATTAGTTGTCATTGAGTCAATAATCCCATACCTTTCAAATATTTTGTAAGGAACTTGAGGATGAGTTTTGATTTAGTTATGGGGGAATGATGAGCTGCGATATTGGGGCCATGATATCGTGTCCATGATGTCGAGTTTGTGATATCGGATCTTGCCAAAAGATATCGTAGCCTCAATATCGGGACCTATCTCGTTGCCTATAAATAAGAGTCGGGTGCACTTGGATTGACAATTAGTTCTTACTCCCTTATCCAAACTCTTGTAGTTTCTCCCTCTCAAAGTTAGATTTATTTTTGAGTTCCTAGAATTATTTTTGAGTGCCCACAGTAGGAGTCATAAATCAAATGAATCTTTATTAGAGCATTGTGTACCTAAGCACACCTTGTGTCTGGAAATAAAGATGAACTTTGTGATAAACCTTGCAACATTCAGAATAGCTTATCTCTCACCCCTTAATGTTATTTACAGTTTTTTAATGCTTTTATTAGTTAATTAATGTTGCTTTTATTGGTTCGTTAATTTTCACAAGTAAGCACACTCAGTATGACCACTTTCGAGCATGTGTGGAACACTTGGTAACCTAGCAAAGATTAGTGTTTGGTAATCCCAGTAGTGTTGCACTAGTTCAAGATGTGTACGGAAAGTAGGAATGAATGCTAATGATAGGACTAGTTAGGACCTAGGTGATTAGTTAATTTAAATTAGTTATTCAATCAATTCACTTCTTCCCTTTTAGCACTAGGACATAAAACATAAAAAGCATAAAAATCATATACCTCAAGTTTACTTAACCATATAATCATGCCATATGAGTAAGCTTGGGAAGACAATGATCGCCTAAGACATCCTTGTTCTGTGAAGGCACATAGGCACTTAGCCCTTTGAGTTTGATCAGATCATGTGTAACACTCATATTCATATGGTTGAGTGTAGGGGTACCTCACTGCTCAACAGAAGTCAACAAGCCATTTTATTTATATTATAATAGATTTAATAAACTAGATATAGAAGTTGCCTATCTCTCAGTTACTATTTCCACAAAGTATCAAAATGTTATTAGCAAGCTTTACTGAAGTTCTCATCATCTTAGAATTAAAAGTCGAAGATGGATTCAACTCTCCCAATAAGAACACATTTGTAGGTTGTGTAGATTAGGAGCCCTTAAAGATGTGTTGCAGATATTTTTTTTCTTATATTATGCCTACCTATTTCAAATAGTTTTGGCCGAGAGGCCAATATGTCTCACACGATGGGGGAGGGGGGAGTGTATTTTGTCGCACTCCATGTCACATGCCACGTAATAGCCCACAATGGAGAAAAACATAATGAAAAGTTCACACCATGGAAAAAAAATGCAATGTAAAGTCCACACCATAAAAAAAAAAGAAAAAAAAAACACTATGAATCACATTAATAGGCATTTTCACAAAAATTATTATTGAATAATGTAAAGTCATTTTGATTTTGGTTTTTAATATGAACATCAATTCTCAATAATCAATTCGAGATTTTATTAATTTGTAAAATATATAAGATTCTATCACCCAAATAATATATATATATTATAAACATATAGCTAAACTAGTGTTATAGTGTTATAACAAAAAGGCTGTATGATTTATTTTTGATGCCCCATTGGTGCTTGGTCAACTTGTAGAATCTATCTTTATTTTTTCTAAAAATGTAACATTTGTCTAATAGGTTCAATGGGTATTTAGACTTCATTTCATTTCATTTCAATATTTTATTATGCACGCTATGATGAATATGGTGCAACCTTAGGAAAGTCAAAACCAATATGGAATGCTTTACAAGCAACCTAATAAAGGAAAACCTTAGCCATCTCTAATCTAGATATTTTTTAGCTCTCTTCTATAACACCTCAATTATATTAATGAAAAATAAAGACTCTAACAATTCAAATGCTAAATTTCATTTTAAAGATTTTTTGAAAATCTCAATTATTTTTTTAAGGGATAGTCTGGTCATTTATATAATGACAGGGATGAACCCTCCAAATCAGCAATTACAACATCTGTACCATCATGGAGGGTAGAAGATCCTTTAGCAAAATAGATAAACATCCAAACTAATCAAAAAGCCTAAGGCATTCCTATAAGCCATCAAAACCAAAAACTTAAAAATAATCATGCGCAACATCATAAAGTTCTTTTAAAATGGAAGGTATGTATATTTTGAAAGCAGAACACACAATTTACCAAATATATTATTATAGCATATTTTATGATTTAGAATAATATCAGCAATTATTCAATTTTTTATTAAAAATAAAAAATTAGATTTTACTCAATGTGACGGTTAATTTTCCCGATGATATTGGTGGTCGCTGTCACCACGAGACAAGAGAAAGCAAAGGCTAACGTGGCATATCAACGGGCACGATGGACTTCTAATGTCAAGTCGGAAGTCGGGTACAAGGTGGAAGGGAAGGGTCTGGAAAATGGCTTCTACTTTGTAGCCCGATTAAATTGCCAACGACTCGCTTAAACCCACGGCTTTAGAGCTTTAGGATAACCGATGGTGCTGCCTACACCTAAATTATGCATCAAGAAACCGGAAAATACAGAAACAGGGAAAATACGCCAAGAAATTATGCACACATTTGCAAGAGAAAGTGAAGAAAATGGTTACCTTACACTGGTCAGCATTGTTTTGGCGCACACATTATGTACTGGAAAAACAGGGGAAAAAAATTTAAAACTAAATCCCTCACATGGACAAACTACGTTTAGTGGCCTGCCGGAGTGGCTTGATGAAATTTCCGAAGTCCCAAATCTACCGTCAGCCTCAAATGAAAGATAAAACAACAAAGAAGGTACCCATCCATCAACTATTCAAACCTGTTAACAAAGACCAAGTATCCACTTCAAGGGTTCCACTATTTTTCGAGGTTTTTAAAAACTGCCATTCTTATTATAATCACTACCCACCTTTTCTGACTATTCGAAACACCTTATTCTTCTTCTGTGTACCGTCCATTCAAATCAGTCAGGACGTGTTTCCGTTCCAGATTTCCAATGAGACACCGCGGCGGCCATAGCATTCCAGTAACTGCCACCTTTTTACAAAGCTTCACAGGCCTCCCTCTGCAAAAGAGGGCACTCACAAAAAAGGGTTTTTAATACCAATGCAAAATAGGGCTTTTAATAGAAATGCAATTTGTACGAGTGGTTGGAGCGATGGATAGCGGAATCTTAAAATAAATTTTTTTAAAAAATTCTTCATTCCATGTTAAAATGCAAATGATTTACATCAACATTTTAAAGTGATGGTGAAATCTGAGAGTTTTAAAACCCGAGTTATTGACAGATAAAAAAGGGCTTTTAATGGTAATGTAATTCCTACGAGTACCTGGAGTGACGTGAAATATCTGCCATTCCTTCTATACGAAATGATTGAGACAGGAACCTGTTATTGTTGCAGTAAGAATGTGTCACTTATTCGTATGCGAAATGATTGAGAGAGGATGCTGCAGTAAAGTAAGGATAGAATCTCAAAATATTAAGCGTACTTCAAAAATAACTATGCATAAACTGAGAAGTTTTGTTCATGTAAAGGATGGAAATATAGTTATACGAGGACGCATCTACATGGAAAGACAGTTTAAGATGGGGATGGTAACTTTTATTGAAAAGAAAAACTGAAAAGAAAGGAAAGAACATACCTTCAATATATATCATTTTCTTTGACCACCCTCACCCACTTTCTCAAGTATGACCGATTCCTATGATGTACGGTGACTGAAATGCTACTGGTTAATGCTATGAAAAAAGGTAATAAATTATTTCTTGATTAGCTGAATTTTTAAAGGCTAATTTGGTTGCGTGAATCCTCTTGGGTAAATAAGAATCTAAAAAATAACATAATTGATGTAAGTTTCTCCACGGCCTTGCAATATGCTACTGGCTAATGCTATGAAAAAAAGGTAATAAATTACTTCTTGATTAACTTAATTGCTACTGGCTAATGCTATGAAAAAAAGTAATAAATTATTTCTTGATTAACTGTATTTTTAAAGGTTAGTTTGGTTGCGTGAATCCATTTACATAAATAAGAGTCCACAGCCTTGCTATTGTTTCCTCTTGGGACCATAGCCAAACTCTAACAAACGCAAAGAACCGGGTTCACGCACAGTAAAAATTAGAAAGTTTATCCTCACCCTAAAGTTAGCGAATAACAAGCTCAGCGACTATATGGCTATTGCAAGACTACAGATATTTTTACGTCCCAAGAATTATGTGTTCCGTTCAATCGCTGATTTCAGAAAGCACCAGCAGTGTCTCTGAGTGAAGTACTTTTCAAGACCTATATCAAACAAAAGCGACTTGTTTTCTATTATACATTTTTATTACGGTGCTTCAGTTTCAACCATCTTTGACCTAATAACAGTATGTATTAATAATGTGTTAATATCAAACTTACTTGGAATTTGTAGAGTATGCATGCCTTAACCTACCAATCATACGACTTTATAGGTTCAAGTTGGATATTTGACACCAATTACGATACACGTTGACGAGACACCAAAAATTTATGGAACAATTGACAAATTCCCTTAAAGATATTCGATGTGTTCCTTGTGTAAAGTAATTAATTGTTTAATGGGTTTGATACTCCCTTTCTTGCCTATTCATGGAATAGGATAGGGTGATTTGTAATTGCATCCAAATTACATTGCTTTTCAACTATTATTTTTTAATTTAAATTATAATATTTAATTTGACTATTTATTTTTAGTAGAAGCTTTTTTGGTTTTCAATATGTTATAGTGTTACTTTTGAAAGGATCGTATAATACCACCTTTGACCTTGAAAGGATCGTACAACACCTACAAATATATTTAAGAGGCATAGCACCTATTAGATATTGGCTAGAAGTATAATGAATATGCCTTAGGCATCACTTGCACATAAGACCACAATACATCGAAATGTATGCAACACCACAATAAGATTTACAAAATGCATAAGAATTTCATCACCACCATAGGATGATGATGATGTAGGATGATTTGAAAGATGGAAAGAGAATATAGAAAGACAAAGTAGAATCATTTACAAAAATAAGAACAACAAACAAGGGTTAGAACAACAAAATAGAATAATTAAAAATGTAGCTTCAAAAAGAGTTAAGCTTTACAGAAATAGTGGTGAAAGAAGAAATATTTCCTCTACCTTGAAAGATCATCTAAAAACAAAGTTTTAACAAGAAGAGTAGGTTTGATCTAAAAACTTTCCAAAAATCCACTATACATAACCATGAGAGAGAGAGAGAGATGCATAACTAATGCCAAGAGAACCAACCTTACCAAGTATTTATAAGCACAATCTAAGGTTTAAAAAATTCCAAGACTAATAGTCTAATTTCTAGATCAGGTCTAATTTCTTTATCTAAAAGATATATTGTTAATACCATATTACAACGATCTTGTATGATATAACTAAGTGCACCCACAAAAGGGTTGAAATGATCCACAAGTAGCTATCTCATGGGTTTAAGCCATCAAGAAATATTAAAAGAAGTTCACATTGCCCAAGAAAGGATTCTTAATTCCTAAAGAATAAATAAGAAAATAACTAAAATAAACCCCAATTTAATATTTAACATGCCTTGAGACCATATTCTAACAATATTTCAAAAATCTTAGAATAATATAAAATGAGCAAATATGATCATTTATGGTGGATTTGAGGTTTTTTCATGGATTTGATTTTTTTTTTAGTAAAAAAAACTTCTCCAATAAATTTGATGTTTTTCAAGTGAATCTAATTATTTTTCATTAGATCAAATGTTTCTCTAGTGAATCTAGGTATCTTTCAATAAATTTGATTTTTCTCTAATGGATTTCTTTTCTCTAGGATTTCTCATACATATTACTTCTAGCTTCTTCATCTAGTGGTAAAATTTCTACTTCTTGTATTAATTTGGAAATTTCTATAGATTCTTAAAATGCAAATCTACAAGATGGTAAGAAAAAATTATAATGCTTTCTTCTAGTAATGTTGATGTATCTATGACACTAGATTTTATTCTTTTTTATAATGTATACAAGTCATTGGTTGTTGATCTTTCATCATAATATGTGTTCATTCAAATTTTAGGTTGCTTGCCTCATAATCAAAGTTTTGTTTCATAGTTAAATGATGTGATAATAAAACATGACATCCAAGTCCTTCATGCTAGCTATTATTGTCATTTTTTTCTAGTTAATGAGGTAGGCAATGCTTTGATAATACAACATACTCTAGATATAGGGTGTTTTATACATGAGCATGTAATGTTAATAATTCATCAATGGGATTCAAATTTTGATGTCTAATTTGAAGAATATACTTGTTAGAGTTTGGTTTTACATCTCTTAGACAACTCTAATTATGCAATGATCTTAGTCCATAAGAAACTTGATACATATTATATTATCCTAACAAATTCATAACTCTTGTATCATTCTTCTTAATCATATTACTTAGAATTCATTACAATCAATTGTGGACTTGCATTACACTTGACTAATTCATTATGAACTTAGCTTTCCTTATGTTTATGAGTCATAATCTTAATTCACTAGGCTTTATAGAAGAATTTTTTATAACTATTTTTCTTCTTTAGCATCATAACCTTCTGAATGATCTTCTCTTTTTATTTAATAAATAGGATCAAGCTACATACAGCATAACTTGGACTTTCTCTTTCCCTTTAGGAAATTATATCTTGTATCATAAGGATTGTACATGTCTTTGATAGCACTTGCTTCATAGTTCATGAATCACTTTTTTATCCTTTTGTTTATGATGCTTGGGTGTTCATTATGAACTTTTTGTTTCATACAATCTACTTTATATCTCTGATTTACTAATTGCTTTAGGTTCTTTATTTATATACATCATGGTGTATATGCTTCTTTGGTCCTCTTCATTTATTGATCCATTTATTCATTGATTCTTCTTGAGTTCTGATTCATCTACTTTTGTTCCATTTATAACTCAAATGTTGGTTGATGATATTTTGTAGAAAGGTTATAACTATTCCTTGGTTATAAGTCATACCTTTTTATTAAAAATTTATTAAGAGTGATTATGAAA
>MNCI01019365.1:10574-23636 GCA_015680685.1 Gnetum montanum | reverse complement strand
CAATTGGTGATAGACCTAAATTAAGTGCTCCACTAGTACAATAGGTCTATAGACCTTCCATGAGCCCTTTATAGCAAATTGCTAAAACCATATGTGAGAAACTAGGAAAGATTTTGCAATGTACAAAGTAAGAGACAATTTTGTAAGACCTACAATATTAGTATCTCTATAGGCATGAGAAATAAAGACCAGGCAGAACAAATTTCTAGGAATACTTCATCTTTTTGCATCATGCTAGACATAGGAGAAGGAGCCATGGTTGTGGTGATGCAACACTAAGATGTAGTAGAAGAAGCAAAATTGACCATAGATCACATGAAAGAATCATTTAATATTTCCATCGTATCACTAATAGATATTACTAGAGCTAAAGATTCTAAAATGTTATCTAGTACATCCACACCCCTAACAGAGTATGAAGATATCATAGATCAACTACTGCAAATAGGCCAAGTAATGCACAATCTCTTTGATATCCCTAGCGATATCATTGTAGTTTAGTTAGATCTAATCTCAACAAAGGGCAAGCTGGTAATGGCCAAAAAAAGAGTTGAGCATGCAAAAGATGAAGCGAAGAGATTGCAAGCCGAATTGACAATCCTCAAAGTAGAAAGAAAAGATCCTACACAATACATAGTGTCAAACTAGCTTGATAAATTCAAAACTAAACAAGTAACTTAGTTGATATTCATGAACATCTAAGTGGAGATGGAAACAAAAAGCAACATGAAATGCATATGTGGCAAAGGCTCAAACATATGCTCATGTTAAAGCAATAACTATCCTTAAAGAAAATAATAAAATTGCTACAGAAAACATAAGGTTAACAAATATAGAGAAATAGAAGAATGTTCTTTAGAAAATCATCCATCAGCTTAGAGAGTAATTTGCAAGGGTCAAACAATATATGAGAAAATTGGGTAAGAAAAATAGAATCCTATTAATGGAAGAAGTCTACGCTATCCACCAAAGGTCAACCATTGAGAATGGTGCATAGTAGAATGAGGCCAAAAAGCATGAGATGCTCAAAGAATACTTCAAAGACTAGAAAAGATTTTTTAGATAATAAGGATGCACAACAAAAATTGCATATTGAAAACTCTAAACTTGACAGAGTAAAAGCTAGCTATCAATATTAGAATGATGTGGTAGAAAACCTAGGCCATAGAATAATAGATTATCAAGAATTTTAAAAAGTGGATAAGGCATTTGAAGAAAAAATAAGATAGTTTGCAACTTGATATGTTAAAGAAAATAAGATATTTTTGTAGCTACCATATCCATGTGAAGTACCAATACCAGCAAACATTGCAAAATTTTCCTAGATAGTACACGATCTTAGAACAAAAGAGGAAAAACTTTGGGTGCTACTCAACAAATATTATATTTCAAAGCCTAGTGATAAAGGAAAGAAGTCAATGGAGGAGCCACCATTGAGATTATTTCTCATCATTGTAGCATTTTACTTGGTTTCTTTATTTTTTCTTAATCATTTTCCTTACTTAGTGATGAAGCGTCATTAAGTCAATGCATCGACTGGGCCGCGTATACGGGGCCATGTATATGCAGGCCCATCGATGTAGCCTTCCTACGTCGATGTGGCCCCGTTTACACAGCCACCTATCTCAGCCTATAAATATGAGGGCCTTTTGCCTCATTTAGGAATCTTTCAATTAGTTGTAGCGAAGCTCTTGTAGTTTGTTCCCATAGGAGATAGAATATTTTCCAAGTGCCTGCAGCAGGTGTAAAAAAGTGATCAGTTCTTTATTCGAGCGTTGATGTATTTGAGCCCATTGGCATGACGACAATAAAGATGAACTATTCAAGCATTCCTTGCAGCATTTGGACTTAGCTATTTTATGCTTTCAATAGTTTAAGATGTTCATGCTTTGTTAATTACTTGTTAAGTACTTAAGTTTTTGTTATTGATATTTTAATTGCTATAGCTAATTCGTAGTTCATAAAGGCCATAAGTACGACCATCTTGAATGTAAATCAAACACTTGGTAAACCTAGTGACACTTAAGGTTCGGTAACCCAAAAGTATTAGGAGATGCTTAGAACGTGCTCGAAAGATGGGATCAGATACTTATGTTAGGAATAGTTAAGAGTATAAGCTAGGATAATTATAGATTAGATAATAGTTTATTTCTTACTTTTCATACCTTAAATTAGCCACCAAAAGATATGAAAAAAGATATAAAAATCACTAGCCTTAACTTCACTTAACCATTGTAAAGAGGAAATCAAAAGTGAGATTAGGAAGATTGCGACCATTCTAACCCAAGGTTTCACTGGTTAGGGCTTGGTGTATGTTAAGTGCTTACAGTCTATGAAATTCAACTGAGTCATGTGTGAATGCCCATGATTCATATGGTTGGGCATAGGGGTACCTAGCCGCTCATCATTGGCACCATTGTTGGGGACTATTAAGTCTTACATGTGTCATCTAACCTTAGTGAAATTATCATTCAAGTTGTTGGAATAGACCCAGGATAGAAATATTTATGCACACGAGGTGGATTAAAGTTAGTAGTAAGGTACATTGATTACATGGACCATCTAACATCCAATATGTCTTCTCGTAGGAGGGAGATATCCACCCCACCAGTGCCATAGGAGTGTCGGGTGGTGTACAAGCATCCCGATGAGTACGTCCCTAATTTCATGTTCATCCTACATCAGGATGAGCATATATGATGGTGGGTCATGGAGGGCAATATTGTACACCCTCCTGACTGTTCGGCTCCTGCGATGCTATTTCACAATTTTGGCAGATTATGTATCTAGGAACTTGGAGCATAATATGTCATGGAGGACCATGACTACCAGGGCCATCATCCCAGTGAGGCTTAATGAGCAAGAGATTAGCAGTAGGTAGACAGATATGAACAACTGAAGGGGAAATAATTTAGTAACCCCTTATTCTCGCAAGGGCTGCAAGACGATGGGGATCCCATCTTTCATGACACCCATTCAACCGAACTTCCCCTAGGGTAGTAGGTCCTCCAATCCATGATTTAGTCCAAGCATCTAGGTGGCCAATATCCCCAAGGGGATGAAGGCTCACATAGCAAGGATGATTGGGACAATCGGGACTATCATCAGGGTAGAGGAAGAGATCCCTCTCCTTCTTCTCCATCCTCTCGCTCTCCTTATCCTTCATTCAGCTCAGGCTCTGATCATAATCGATGTAGGAGGAAGTGAAAGGATGGTGGCAAAAAGGTTCAAAAGGAGCAACATGAAAAAATGTGTGAACAATCACGTGATGCTCACCGGCATGAAAGGAGGGATAGCCGGAATCATCATAGACATCATGGTCCTCAGTAGGACTATGATTCAGATGAGCCATTGTTGCCTACCTGGAGTATGCTCTAGATCTTTGAGGCAGTTCAAATCCCTAGTAGGCACATGAAGGATAGCAAGATCAAGTGCGTTGATATGAACAATATTCCCATATTTGAAGGGAAATACAACTGTGATCTGTAGACCCACCTGTAGGCCTTCCATGATGCCTGCACCTTGCAAAACATTAACAATGATTAGCAAAGGCTGAAGCTATTTCCTCACACACTCATCAAAGAAGTTAAAAGTTGGTATTGGTCCTTGGAGCTAGAATCGATCAGAAGATGGAGTATGATGCTTGAAATTTTCAATGACAAGTATCAAACCTACTCTAGAGTGGCGAACCTGAGATAACAGATCCAAGGGAGTCATGAACCCTTGGATGCCACCATGAGTAGGTACTACTCATTGTTGCATTGGTGCCCTGGTCATGGTTACTCTCAGCGGGCATAGCTTTTCCACATCATTGATGGGCTCCATTTTGAAGCACAAAAGATCCTTGGCGTGTACACCCAGGGACAACTGTCAGAGCTATGGGCCCATCAATTACAATGCCTCATTGAATAAGTGGCCAAGGAGGAAGGAGAACTTAGACAAATGAGAGTGTAGAAGAATTTAACCAGGATCCTTTCCTCAGGTAAAGGGATGTTCATTTTTGTGATGAAGAGGACGAATCACCACTGGAAGAAGTGGTGAACTAAAAGACCTTGCCATTACAAAAGATGGCATCTGAAATATCGGCAAGGATGGATAAGATGTGGGACTCTTTGGAAGAAAGGGTCCAAAGCGTGTTGAAAATCATAGAGGAGTCTAGAGAATGAGGTAATGGCCATGATTGACGCAGGAAGAAGGAAGATGAACATGCCCAATATAAGGGTAAGGGCAAGGTTGTTGTAGCAAAGCAGGTTGCAGATTCTAACACCAAGGAGGAAGATGAATGTGGCATATGACAATATGAACATCCTAAGGGATGTTGCCCCATGGTGTCACACCTTCAAGAGTCTGGGGTGTACACATTGAACCCTCGCTTGGCACAGTGACAAACACCCTGAAGGTTGCCTTATCCACAAGGCAATCTTAGGCAATTCCACCAGTAGCAGCTAGGATACTATCCAAGTGGAGTGTTGCCACAATCGTACAAATACTTCCAATAGTGGCAGCACCCACAAACATGGGGGATTCCACCTCCAAGGTCACAGTACCCTTACAAACAACGAGATCCCTATGGGTACTATGTTTAGCAATTGATCTCTCCAAGGGACTCTTCTAGCCAGGTGGCCTTTCAAAGTCATTACCACCCCCAGAGTATTTTCGTCCTCAATCTCCATCACCCCAGGGGGACAACCTACATCTCTTCTATCCTCCATCACCTTCTCCTGCCACTCCTCCATCACATCCCACTCAGCTACCAGCTAATCCATCCATGCAAGGAGAGATACTTCCATAGCCATAGCAACAAAATGCTACGAGGGCTGTTAACTTAAAACCAGCACCTCAGCCGAGTGGACCAGAGCCCCAGCCACAAAAACATCCTTTTTTTCAGCTCAATAACTTGAACATACCCTCACATACACCTATGGCCAATGACTCTGAACCTACAAGTGCCTCCACTATTCCACCACCAGAGCAGCCTTAAAGCCAACAACAACAACACTCCAACATCCAGACAGTCATGCTCACACATGTTGTGACTAACTGAATCAAGGTAGGTCACCTTCCCCAAAAATTGACTGATCCAAGAAGCCCCCTCATGTATTTTTAGGTGGCAGGGAATGAGCCATGAAAAGCTCTTCTAGACTCAAGGTCAGGGATCAATTTGATCTCTCATGATATGTATAAGAACTAGAACCTACCACCGCTAAAGAAGTGCAACATTCAGCTTGAGTTAGCAAACCAGTCCATCATCATTCCCTTGGGATTGGTGGAGGACATTATGACCACCGTTTGTGGGTTGTCCTACCCTGCTAATTTCCTGGTCATCTGTGTAGAGAACTGTAAAGGGAACTTCCCAATCATCATGGTAAGGGCCTAGCTAAGCATGGTGGATGCACGACTAGGCCTCCGCGATCTATCCCTTGAAATTTCAAAGGAAAATCCATTCGGGAAGATTGAGAAGAAATGCGTTCCATGCATCGCATACAATGACTTAGGGTGTAACTGTGTGCAGCAATTATGATTCGCTAAGCAGATATTCATTCAAGCATGTAGTCGGTGTACCGAGGAATCACCTATTCAACAGTGCCTATACATAGCAGCCACTAACCAAGAGGGCACCCAGTGATTGACAGCTGATCCTACTAGTAGCACATTATGCATGGAACCATCAGAATGGCTTGTACAAGCCTACATCGATAGCAGAGATGAAATGAAAGAGATTCATCAATAGGTCTCCACTGTTGATGACCAAGATGACTAGGGAAAGCTAGAAATCCCTAAGAGCTTCAAACAAGAGCCCCTTGAGTTAAAGTCTTTATCGACTCACTTAGAGTATGCATTTTTGCAAAATGGCAAGCCGGTAATCATTAATGCCACCCTTGCTCCAGAACAGAAGAAGAACTTGCTAAAGGTGGTAAAAAAATGGGTTTTTTCATTCGCATTGTCATATCCTGAGTTGACTGGAGTTGATCCCAAGGTTTGCCAGCATCGAATCTATCTTGACCCTTCCATGAAGCCACAACGATAGCCACAAAGATGGTTGAATCCCAAATTGAAGCAGGTTGTAAAAGATGAAATCGAACAATTACTAAAGGTAGGATTCATCTATTCTGTTGCCAATAGCAAATGGGTTAGCCCACTCATTATCATGCCCAAGAAAGGTGGAAAGTGGAGGGTTTGTATTGATTTCTAGTTGCTCAATATGGTGACCTTCAAGGACCACTTCCCGCTCCCATTTGTGGACCAGGTGTTGGACACCATAGCAGGGCACCGCTACTACAACTTTTTGGATGGTTATAGTGGTTATAACCAAATACAAATAGCACTAGAGGACTAGGCCAAAACTACTTTCATGCGTCCATGGAGGACTTTCACATATAAGAAGATGCCCTTTGGCCTGTGCAATGCGCTCGTTATGTTCCAATGCCTTGTTCTAAGCATCTTCCAGTAACAAATCGGTAATGGAGTGGATGTCTTCATGGATGACTTCTCCACCTATGGGGTCACATTTGAGCAAGCCTTGGACCATCTAGAGTAGGTTCTGAAATGGTGTGTAGACACCAATCTATGGCTCAATTGGCAGAAGAGCCATTTGATGGTCCAAGAGGGCATTGTGTTGGGGCATCGCATCTCACAAAAAGGGATTAGTGTAGATCCTAAAAAGATAAGGGTTATCCAAGAAATCACCTACTAACTAAGTATTTTTAAAGATGTTCGGTCATTTCTTGGACACATTGGTTACTACTGGAAATTCATTGAAAACTTCTCAAAGATCACCAAGCCATTGGTAGAGCTGATAAAGAAGGACGCTCTGTTCATCTAGACCAAGGAGTGCGAGTCTGCATTCCAAGTGCTGAAATAGAAACTTGTAGAAACTCCAGTTCTACAAGCCCCTGATTGTTCTAGACCCTTTCACATTATGATGAACACATCTAACTACACCTTAAGGGCCATGCTTACACAGTGTGATGATTAGAAATGTCCTTATTATATCCACTGTGCAAGCCGTAGCATTGTCGGTGCTTAGTTGAACTACATCACCACTGAAAAGGAGTTGATGGTGGTGGTGTTCACCTTGGATAAATTTTGGCACAATGTGCTTGGATACAAGGTGTTTGTGCATACTGACCACAATGCTATCCGGTTCCTGATGAAGAAACCAACGGTGAGCCCCCGTATAATCCAGTGGCTGGTGATTCTTCAGGAGTTTGATCTTACCATGGTAGATAAGAAGGGGACTGAGAATGTGGTTGTTGATCACTTGTCTTGATTGTGATGGGATGACACAGAAGAGGAGGAGCACTTATCCGACCAATTTTTAGATGAACTCCTCTTCACAGGAACCATTGATTCGCAAGTGCCCAAGGAATCCCCTGGTTCAGCAACATCCTCACCTACCTCACCACTCAAGAGTTTCCAACGGAGTGGAACCATCGACAAAAACAACAGTTTCTCCATAAGGCCAAGCATTTCATGGAGATCAATGGTCACCTTTACAAGGTGAGCACAGATGGCTTGGTTTGATGGTATGTCCTTGATGGTGATACACTATGCATTCTCCAGGATGCTCACGAGGGCCCTTGTGGGGGCCACTATGCTGGATGTCACATTGCCATTAAGATCCTGCTTGTAGGGTATTATTGGCCCACCATTTTTAGGGATGCACAATGGTTTGCCCGCTCTTGCAAACGATGCCAGAGGGATGGTGGGATGATGGCATGGTTGGAGGAACCTCACACCCCTGTCAAATGGAAAGACGTACATCATCATAGCTGTGGACTACTGTACAAAATGGGCGGAAGCGACAACTGTCATCGACTATTCTTGCAACACCGCTGCAGGATTTTTCCAACAAGAAATCGTTAACACGTTTGGAGTGCCATGTGCACTAATTTCCAATAATGGAACTCATTTTACGGGTGTTAATTTTCAGAAAATCATGCAATGCTTAGGGGTAATGCATAAATTCATAACTCCCTATCACCCCCAAGCCAACAGGCAGGCCGAAGTCACCAATAGGAAGATCACTAAGATCCTTACTTGAACCATCAACAAATACAGGAGGGATTGGAGCACTAAGCTTAACGATGCCCTATGGGCCTATTTCTCCACTTGGAAACTTCTTGTAGGGTACTCTCCCTATGAGTTAGTGTACGGAAAGTTGCCAACACTTTCAATTCAAGCCAAACTCTGCATACTATCCACCACCAGTGACTTATGTCTTGACCTACCACTAGCACAACATGAACGACTAATCAATTTAAGCATGCTAGATGAAAATCGATTAGTGGCCCTATCCTCCAATGAGATCCACAAGGCCTACAACAAAAAATGACATGATCTTAGGATCCAGAAGGTCTAGTTCAGATGTGGAGATAAAGTACTGTATTGGAACCCCTCACATGTATCTCAATTGACTAAGTTTCAAACACTACGGGAGGGACCTTACATCGTCTCCGAAACCTTCCCATCCAGGGCCTTGCTTATCCACAAACCTAAGGACCCTGCCAGAACACAGTTAGTCAACCACCAATAACTGAAACCTTTTCGAGAACTCCCCTCAACTAGTGTAGCCACCTCATCATCACCAGGACGACCATGCTCCATTTTTTGTGTCTCCTCCTTTTCACCTAGTCATGGGGGAGATCGTCATCCCTACTGATCCATTCCACTACACCCCTCACTATTTTGTCATTTTTTGTTTTACACTTTTTTATTTTTACATTTTTTGTTTTACACATTTCTGTTTTCCACCATCGTTTATATGTTTGCAAATTCCTTTTACATTTTTCCTTTATTTATTTATTTTTCATTTCATTGTGAATGTTTTATTTTTGTGTAATTGCTAATTTGTCATCTTGTTGTCTTCAGATATATGGTGCATATGGTTTTCATTGTGATGGGTAATGTGCACTCGTTTGCCTAGTTGTCTAGTTTCCGCCCTCGCATGGTTCTTTTTGGACTTTACGTTTGCTTTCCACTCATAAAATCAGTAGTGAGTTCATGTCATCCACTCATTCACTCACTCCATGATTTTTCTTCTATTGAGAACATGCAACCCCTTCATTTAAGAACCTTATAATTAATGTGTAACTTGTGTAGTTCCCAGACTCAGGAATGATCCAATGGTTTGAATCAGGTGTGACTTCAAGGGGATTTCCTCTGAGGTTGTTGGTATGTCCTTACAGATTTCCTATCGCTCCACGTCCTTCTCTCCATGGAAGTTTCTAGGTAGTTTGACCTTGCATGGTGTGGTCCTCACAGAAAAAAAAACAAAAAAAAACATAAGGATTCAAAGCACACCACTTAGTCGGATGCATGTGAACATGCATGGGTCTTTGCATGGTGTGGTTCCCTCAAAAAAGAAAAAAAAGAGAGAATATCACTATGTGGGAATTCAAAGCACACCCCTTAGACTGCCTCTAAGGGGCCACTGTACTAGTTGTGGGACTTCCTTGGTCCCCTCTAACTTCGTCTTATTCTACTTCCTTCCTCTCACGTTTGTTGGAGTGGTGGACCTCTATGGGATCATTCTTGCTTCCTTGGGGGACGGCCGGGTCTTCGCCTATTTCTGTGATGTCACTGAATGCGGATGGTTTTGGGTATGACCTCAAGAATGGTTCTACTGGGTCACTTAACCACATCTACACATGGGGTTTCATGTGATCAATGATCAGACTACCATTCTCTCATCTCTCTCTCTTCACCCAGTTCTCTCCATCCCTCACCTCACTATTGGTCTTATGTCGTGAAAGTGTGTAATGATATCCATGGGTTTCCCATGCCTTGGTGGGATCTCTTGGGTAGGAATCTTACCTTGCGAATACCATTTCTTGGCCCCAGGGCCCACAAACCCCGATGTTGAGGGCTATGTAGGGGCTACTAAGGCTATGGCCTACTTTGGGGAGGACCCACCTGCATTTCCTTGGTCCCTCTTGTTAAGCCTCCCATCCTTTGGCTTTCGTGGTTGACTAGTTTTCAGGTCCCATAGCTCGATTTATTCCACACGGAGTTCTTTTTGAGTCATGTTCTCCTATTTTTGTCTCTTTTTCAAGCCAAATTCCCTTGCTCATATCCTTAGCTATGTTTGGGCATCTCAGATGCTTCAACCATCCCAATTTGATGTTTCAAATTCATCCTTTCGTGCTTTATATGGGTTGGTCAATGCTGGTCAATGAGTAAACACCCCTACATTGACAAGGCCTTGCTCGTTGACACAGTCACTGCGTATACACGGCCCTGTAGACNATTTTATCATTTGGGATCCAACTTGAGGGGAGTTTTTGCAATTTTTTTGCCTAACCTTTCCCAATAGACCTGCATTCTATCACGAGTCTACATCAATCGATCCTTGCCTATTTAAGCAATTAGAGGTATGCTCTTAGTCGTGGGGGGTAGTGCCTTTTTGAAATTAACTATAATTAATTGATTAGTTAATTAATTGGTTAATTATGAAAAATTTGGCCCTAACCCATAAATTAATGCTCTGGAAGACTTAACGGTGTGCTTGTGCCAACAACATAACTTGGTCAAACTGAGAAGGTATATACGGACCATCTTAAGCTACTTATGAATGGTGTAACGGGTAGTTATGTTTATTGCAGATGGCACCCAAACTGAGGCACCTAAGGGACGAAGGACCGTCACAACCAAGGGACAAGAACCCAGACATAGAAAGGGGATGAGGCATGCAACTGCTAGTGCATGCAGAGGGCTCACATGCAACTCGGCCCTTCTACGAAAGACTTGACGTGGAATCTGTTCATCAGATTCCTGAAGAGGAGATTCCTAGCAAGCAATCACTTGGGGATGAGACCCCTTGGGTAGCACCACAGCTTGAGGTCACCTTGACCCAAGCCTTCCTAGATGCTATCACACCACGCGAGATGCAGTGAATGGTCCTTCAAGAGCTAAATTTTGGACCATTCCTTGAGAAAATGCTAGAAGATGTGAGGCTCCAACTGTAGAACTCTCCGATGTGGCCAATCATCACAACCAGTGGTGAATGATATTTAGGAGAAACTTATCTCTTCTAGATGAATTAGTAACCAGGGTCTAGAGTAAGAATCAAAGACATTTATGTCTCTTACTCTTCAGAAGCGATAGCGTAGGCTCTAGGGTTGCCTGAAGTCGGGGCAGATGTGGTTGAAATTCAAAATAGGTCGATCTAGAGGTAAAGGTGCAATGGACCAAACGGTGCTATGAGGTAGAGTGCAAGGAATTCGGCTCATTGACCATGGTGGAGAGAGTGTACTCAAAGATCGCATCTTATCATTTGAATCTAATGGTAAGACCCAGTAAATCATAGCCTTCTCCACTCGTGTGTGTGCCGTCTTGAGTGGGAAATTCCCCATGAGTCTTCCACAACTATTGTTTCTGGAGATTAAGAAGAGGTTTTCTGAGAACAAACATGGAAGATGAGCTCTCCCCTTTCCCTGCCTAATTCAAAAGTTGTACAAAAGGCTAGGGATAGCACGATATTCCAACGATGTAATCCGATGCACCCCAATTATCTCATGGTGAGAGATGATGAAAAATAAAACTCCTGCCACCACATAGATAAAGGAGGAGTAGCAACCACCTTCACCACCTACACAAACAATGTAGTTGAGCTTGCAAACCATGGCAGAATACATCCGCGAGATCCAGGAAATACTCTCAAGCCAATAAGAGCAATCTGGCAGGACTGGTGGAGGAGAAGACCCTTAGGTCTATCGCCTTGCCATGAGCCACCTAGAGCAAGTGGCTTAATCAGTTAGCTTGCTTGAAAGGGCAGGGCCAGTGTTCTCTACCACCTAAGCACAAGCTCCAACCAAAATAGATCCAAGCATCTGAGAGGTAACGGTGTTAATAGAATAGTTGTTCCCTGAAATTGCAGGGAATGCTGCTACCTTCTCGGTACGCTTGGAAGATGGTGAAGGGGCAATGGTCCTGGTGATGTAGAACCAGGAACAGGAAGTTGCGGCCGAGGTGGTTGCTGACATAATTGTTACAACTCTCAATGCATCAGTAGCACCTGTACCAAACATTCATGGACTACAAGATGTAGAGATGTCTTCAGGAACTTCGTGTAGCAAGATTAATGCAACCCAACATGAAGAGTTGTTGGATCAAATGGTGGGGACCAGGTAACTACTTCCGAATTTCTTTGACCTTCCAGACAACATTACTACAACCCAGTCAGAGCTACTCTCGGCAACGGGCCAGAGCCTCATTTTAGAAGGGCAACTTAAAGCTGCTCAAGACGCTTGTCAGCGCTTGGGAACATAGGTAGCCCAATTACAAGCCCAACTTGCCAACCCAGCCATCCTCAATTGTGAAATCACCAAGGATGAAGCTTTTCAATAGCTTCAACTTAGACTTTAGATTGTTGAGGATGTGCAAGAGATGGTGACCTTCAAAAAGTCCATAGCAGATGCTCGAGCGAATCACTTAGAGAATGACTTGGTGGAGGTTCGCTGGGAGAACATATGGTTGACCACGGAGGTTCATCTTCTATGCAATGTTGGTGCAGAAAATTAACACATGAAAACTTTCATCCACCAATAGCAGGAAGAACTAGCCAAGGTGAACGCTAACATAAAAAGGTTGGCTATTGAAAATCAAAATTTGTTAATGGAGGAGGTTCAGGCATTGCGATAGAAGTCTGCAATCAAAATTTCTGCTTGGCAAAATGAGGTCCTGAAATTTGAAAAAGTTGAAAATCATTACAGGGACCAAGTGGCACTATAGAAAGAAGTGATCGAAAAGCATATTCAAGTTGCAAAGGCCAAGATGAACCAAGCACTCGAGCAGGTCAAAGAAAGAGGCGATGCATGGAAACCTNGCACCTAAATCCTGTTCGAGGACACTCGTTGGCGGTCGCATCCCAAACGGTCGCTAACACATGTATTCTGTCATCTCCTCAATTTGCAGGTCTTTTAGGTAGATTTTAGCTTTATTGAAGTCATTCAACCCATCGAAGATAGGTTTCCATGCATCGCCTCTTTCTTTGACCTGCTCGAGTGCTTGGTTCATCTTGGCCTTTGCAACTTGAATATGCTTTTCGATCACTTCTTTCTA
>MNCI01019358.1:138292-174346 GCA_015680685.1 Gnetum montanum | reverse complement strand
ATCTACCTACCTATAAATTTTGAAATTAATTTGAGTTGATTTTCTGGGTAAAATTTGTTGCATAAAAGTAGCCTCAAATGTGATTATTCAACTTCTTTGATTAATGAGAATTGCTGAATATGATGAATTAATAATGAATGAACTTGTACTGGGATAAATTATGAAATTATGAATGTGATTGTAGATGATAAATAGAATATGAAATTATGGGATAAATTGTAGAATTGGTGATATGAGGATTGATGACTAAAATTTGATGAATGATAATTGATGATAAATTGAAAATAGTGATAAAGTAATGGGATGAATAGAAAAAAATTCCATAATATCTTCAATATTCTTTTTTTTTAGCATTAATTTGCCTCAAATGCATCAATTGCTTCTCTTACAAACATGATTTTCCCATATATTTGTAGTCAAATGATGGGGCCATAATAGAATATGATGGAACAAGCCTATTTTATGAAAAATTAGGTTGGAAATTCAAGAGACATAAGAAATTAGGGCTATTCTCTAATTACATCTACCTATCAAATTTTATTAAAATAAAAATCAATTTATCTTTTTGCTTGATGTGATGAAAAAGTGCAAATTTAACTTTTTTTCTTGTTCATCTTATTGGACACATGGAGCATAACATACGATTCCTAACATTAACATGATGGTGGGATCTTTTATGGATCCTTGGATACTAATTGTCACATATCTTTTCTCAAATAGAGTCTTTTCATAATAAAAATGGTGTCACTTTGTAATAACAAGCATGTCTTTAGAGGTAACCTTTGAGGGGTTGACTTGAGGTATTTATACCCAAAAATTAAAGGTCATGCTAGCATGGAGTTGCAGATTCAATAAAGGTGAGTAATGTAAGGTAGGTGAAGTAGGACATGAAGGTGACTGACCATCTCTTCTAGTGAAGTATAGGCCTAATCATGATCATAGTGTTGGATTGTCTCTAAGGAATACATGCTAAAGGAAGGTAACCCTAAGAAATCCTTAGAGCATGATCCAAATACACTATTTCTACATTAATAAAGTTTCATTTTTCATTTACTTCTACATTTTCCCTATCATGTTCATTATGCATAATGTCAAATGTTATGTATATTTGACATTTGCCATTATATCTGAGAATGGGATGTCACAATTGGTATTAGAGCATACAACAATCTAGAGCAAATCATGCGTGCACGCACACACACACACACACACACACACACACACTCACTCACTCACTCACTTGCTTGTAAATTGTAATTATTATTTCAAATAACATAGAGAGAAATTTAAAGAAAGACTTCAAAGCTTCTATTATTCACACTGGAACTTGCCTAGAGATACAAGCAGAGAAGTAGCTAAAGGATGCTTAGATGTGGAATACTTCAAAGATGTTACTAGTAGAGTGTAGCTCTTTGGTTCTCTTACACCTGATACCTATTAGCTTGTCATGAACCATATTTGTAGTAGAGGGGACTAACTCTAGACTCTTCTTCAATGGATACCAACTTAGACACCACTATATCCAAGATAGTGGATGACAACACCAACTCCACTTCACAAAAATAAGGTATGAACCTTATCTTGACATTGTACAAGTGGCCAACAAACAAACTAATAATGTAAAGTACTTTTAGATAAGACAAGACACATTAAGCATCTCATGAGGAGTCATAACTACCATGTGAACCGACTTTGTCATTAACAAGAGCTTTTCATATACGGAAGTTTGGAGAAGAGTCTAGAGTGTCAAGGACATAATGATAAGTATCATGTCCACCATTTTGGTCCATATCTACAATTCTAGGATCCAACATCTTGAGATTTAAAGTGTTAGGAGAAATATGAAGCTCTAGTTATCATAGGTGTTTGAAGTATATATATCATGGCAAAAAGAATAGCATCATGGGTTCGCCTAGTCAAGTCTATGGCTAATGCAGGATACTAGGAAATAAGAAGGTGTTTCACCAAAATGTTCAACATGCCACACTCTTGCTTGTAAATTTCCATAATAAAGATAGGCTCAATGATATTCATTTCTCCTTCAAAAAAGATGAGAGGGATAGCATTCCAGGTAATATCCAGGAGAATGCCCAAACTTTTTCCAGTAGGTCTAGAAAAGTTCATTAGGAAGATGCCATTGGTTTATTTCTATTTTATATACATGAAACAAGCTTGGTTGATAATATGACTAATTGAGGATATGGGCTAAATAAAAACATGAGTTTTAGATATATGGAGCAGACCTTCCAAAACTAAGATTACATAATTCACTATATATTAAGGTTGAAATAGAATGGTGGTGATTGGGGTCTCCAAGTCTAGGGAGGAATGTATGGAAGCAAACTTTAGAATAGGGTGCATCTTCATATAGATATTTGATGAATCCATCAAAGGTAATTTTCCAACCTTCTTGAATAAATTCCTAGAGTAAAGTAGACATGTAGCGCTTATTTTTGTTACAATTCCTAATTAATTGGGATGACCTAAGATTTCATCCTTCACTTAGTAAAATATCTACAATTGAAAACAAACCATAAGATGTTAGTAATTAGAGAGTTGGTACTCTTTGGTCAGAAAATCAACAAGGCTATTTTTCTTGCCATCAAGATATTCTATATCAAAATGAAAATTTGCTAAATAAATGGTCCATCTAATAAGTCTAGCATGAGCTACTTTATTTAAATCTCTAAAACTTAGATATTTATTAAAAATTTTCAAATAACTCCTAATTATAAAATGTACATTCTAGAGGAACAATCTAAACTTTTCAATGACTTTAACAATGACTAATAGTTCTTTATGAGTACTATGATAATTTTTTTTGGCTTCATTGAACTTACCAGAGGCATATTTGTAGATTTAAATGGCATTGTCTTTTTCTTATTTGAGTGTAGCATCCAAAATCTCATAAGAAGCATCAGTTTCTAGGATCAACTTATCATTTGTACGTAACTAGAGTCTTGGCAAATTGTTGGATTGTTGTTTGATTAATGCAATTGTGTTTGTGTTGTTTAGACCATATGGGAGGATTTTGTACAAGTTGTTCATTTAGTAATTTTCTATCTCTAGTCAGTTGTTTATAGAAGCTAGATACATAATTTACATAACCAAGAAATAATTGAAGCTAATTTTTATCCTTAATTTCATTTGGGAAATTTTTAATGGATTTAAGGATTTGTTCTTGTAAAGTGATTATTCCTTGAGTGATTTGTAAACCTGATAATTCTATAGAATCCTTAGCAACTTGCATTTTTGTAGGGAATAGAACCAGTTTGTTTTCATTTGTGTTTTTCCTAAAGATCTCAAGATGTTCTAGATGCTCTTGAGGATTCTTACTCATAACTAGTATATCATCTATATAGATCATAATAAAGGAAAACTTACCAAAGATCTCATCCATGCATCTTTGGAAGATTAAGGGAGTAGTCTTGATTCCAAATGACAAAAATGTTCATTCATAAAAATCTTTGGGTACTATGAAGGTAGTTTTCCATCTGTCTTGGTGATCTACATGTATATGCCAAAATCCTGGTTTTAAATCAAATTTAGGATAAACATTAGTATGGAGGAGTTGTTGGAATAGAGCATCCTTATTAGGGATAGGATGTTGGATTGGCTTTATGAGATCATTCAAAGGTTTGTAATTTACTACAAACCTTTTCTTTCCTCTAACATGCTCAACTCATTTGTTTACATAGAATGCTACATAGGCAAACATACTAGTAAAGAGTTGGATCAAGTTCTTACTCAATAATGTTTATATCTCTTGGTCACATTATTTTTTCAATGATGGAGGCATTCCAATATGGTGTGCATTTACTTTGATTTTTACATTGTCCTTCAGTTCAATCCTACACAAGTGTTCTTTTTTATTTATGAATATGGTAGGATCATCGCTGGATAATTTTAATAAGATTTCTTTTGTACCATCAAATCTAGTTTCTAATTTACTTATGCTATTAATTATCCATTGTGTATTAACTTGTTTTTTCTTATTATAGCTGACTTGGAATCTACTATTGTAAATACTCTGCCTAGGGAATCTTTCATCTGCTAAAAGGACATAAGATGAACCTATGGTGTAAGGTTCTAATTTCTATATATTATCAGCTCTAATAAGCAGATCATATGATCTAATCTCACAATGAGAAACATTGATTTTTAGTACCTTCCCTTGACTAGTTTGTAATGGTATAAGAGCTTAAAATTGAATTTCTATCTTTTGGGTATTAGAAGTGACATATGTCTTCTCTATTTTTATCTAGAAATGAGAGGAAATAATATTCCATTTTCCAAGGGATATTTTTGCACCACTATCTTTTAATGCATCTATGGAATATGATTTATAATTTTCAAATTTTAGATAAAACACACATATAGGTAAAGTAGTTTTAATCTAAGTGTTATTGTTGACTAGATTTATAGGCATAGCTTGGGTGTCTTCTTGAAACCTTTTACTTTGAAAGCTTTCTTCTATTTTCTCTAATTTACATAGCTCTTGTGTTGCCCATTGTATGAATTCACTTAGTTGCATGATTCATTATGTTCTCATGATAGATTCATCCATAAGTGGTGGTTTATGGTGCAAATTTTCTTCACTATCTAATGTATATATTGGCTTTAATTCTTTTTCACTATTGTCTAATGTTTGTTGTGAGTTTGGATACTTGAACAATTGTTCTTCAATATAGAATCTTTGTTCTTCTAGTTCCTACTTTTTCTTAGTTAGTTTTCTCTTTAGAGACATTATTTTCTTAATGTCATCTATTAGGATGGTTTCCAGTTTTCTTTCTAAATGTTCTAGTTGTTGTTTTATGATTTTGTAGGTTGGGTCCTTTTCAACTAGGTCTAGGTCTTTGATATCCAAAGATCTCTCTTCTTCAGTAGGTTCCTCTATTTGCCTAGATGAAGATTCATCAACTTGTCTAGAAGATCTTAAGGACCTAATGGATTTAGAGGATTTTTTTCTGGAAGTTTTAGAATGTTTAAAGGGTCTACGTCTAGATTGCTAGTTCATGTGACAAAAGAAAACATTAGAATCATCACTCTCTCATTCACACACACACACACACACTCTCCCCTCGCATTCAAAAAGAAGGGTAGGTTTAGGATCAAAATTAGAGTCACTAATGATATAATCAAAATATTCATTGGATTCAATAAAGATATCTCTCAGTTCAAATACAATATTATGATCTAATGTAAAATCATAATATTATTCTAAAAGATTATAATTTTCAGTATGATCTAATTGGGATATTTGGACTATTTTGGACATTCTCAAGTAAAGTGATTTCATTGGCAGAGAAAACATTTAATGTTAGTTTTCTTCAATTTACCCTTTTGACATTTAAACATATCTTTAAAAACCTTTGATGGTTTCTTAGGAGAGTATTTTCTTCATCATTTTTTGTTAGGATTTCAAGATTTTTTTTTGTGACCTTTGTTTGGAAGAACAACAATGTGAATGGAAATTTGGTTGAAATTGATTTTTAGGGCATAGGTCATTCAAAAAGATTTTCCCATTTTATGGCTAATCTGCTTCATATGAGCTTGACCTTTCATATCATAACATATGTCTCTATTGACATCTTCTATAAATTGTCTAACAGAGTTAATACTCATATCATCTAGAGATTTTTCTAGTTGTTTAAGTTGAACCTTGTATTTGTTACAAAAGGGTTGTGGAAAAGATCCTAATAGATTCTCTTTGGCTAAATGGTCATGAGTGAGTTCACCTCGGTAATATCATTCTTTCATACTATCTAAGTACTTCAAAAGATCTTGAATCTTATGTAACCTAGCCTTAAAAAATCATTTTCTATAGGTAAGATTATAATTAGTCTTATCACCTATAAATTCTTTAGTAATAGCATTAATAAATAAGATACAGGGTCTGGTAAGTAATTCTCTTTTTATAGCTGAGTCAATTTGATTCCACACCATCTAAGATAACGAACAAAGTTGAAGACATAGTTTTGTATATCATGTTTTGTGGATTTTTGATCAAGGATTACCTCTCTCTATATAAACACATTTATATGATCAATAACCTTTTGTCTTTTAGCCATTGGTAATCTATCTATATAAAACTTAGAGTCTTTTTCACTAATCATTTAGGAGAAATATTGGGATAAATTTTTGGGGCATCCTTGTAGAGTCTGGGATCTTGCAATAGTTGTTCTTCATATGAATCTAATGGGGCTTTAGTTTCTTGATCATATGAGTCTATGTTCATGACTTGAGAAGATTCTTCATTTGTATTGATCTTCCCTTTACCTTTTTCAGTAGTAGTAAATTATACTTTTGGCTTACTTAGAGGAGAATTCAGATTAGTCCCATATTCTAGAATAGTATGTATGTGTTGACTCTTTGTGGATACTTTAGGACCCATTTTCATTGTAAGTTTTTAAATTTTTCTTGTGTTTTCATAATTTCTTTATGACACCTATAATTTTGAACAAATACTATATTAATCCTATTGTTTGTCCAGTTTTGAAATCTTATAGTGTCTGTAGGAGGGTTTATTGATAATTTTTGGAATAGATGATGTACTTTTTCTTTCTTTGGCTCTTATTCAGAGTTATTAACAAGATAATTTGTGCTAGATTTTATCAATGATGAAAAAAGGAAAGAATTATGGATAGTAGACCTAGACTCGGTGGAGGACCAATGTATGTAAGCACTTGTCCATGTTGAGCACTATTAAGAGAGGAAGAAATGGTAGCACCACCATAACTTGACCAAGCGTAAGATTGATGATGGGATGCAATATTGCATGGGACACGATATTGCAGCCACTGTGATATCGCATCCATCGCGATATTGCATCCCTTGTGATATCACGTACGTGATATCGTGTCGTCCCTCGCGATATCGCGGTGCACCACCAAGTCTATAAATAAGAGGTGGATCTCCCTTGTTTATCATCCTAGGCTTAGACCGTAGTGAAACTATGGCAGTTTTACCTCTCTAGAGATAGATTAATTTCCATGTGCCCACAGTAGGAACTCCAGAGTGAACGGATCTTTATTTGAGCAAATATTGTACTTGAATACAAGTTTGTGTACGACAATAAAGACAAACTTTGTGGATAAACCTTGCAGTGCATGGATTAGGCTAATTAGGACTTTATCTATTTTTATTTACTATTTACCATTTAAATGCTTTATTAGTTTATTAAATCTCTCTCAACCCTTCTCTCCTAGTTAAGTGCCTCAATACGACCACTTCGAGCATGTGCGTTACGCTTGGTGATCCTAGCAATGACTAGCGTTTGGTAACAAAGGTTGCATTGGTTCAGGGTATGAATGGTAAGTGGGAATGGATGTTAACGCTAGGTTAATTAAGGCTTAGTTAGTTAGTTAGAGTTAGTTAATTAGTCTCTTCACCCTTCAACTCAACAGCATAGGAGATAAAATAGAAAAGATATAAAAATCATATACCTCAACCATACAACTGTGACAACTACAAGTAAGTCTAGGAAGATAAAAAATGATTAACCTTAAGTGTTCCATAAGGTGTGTAGGCACTTAGTTTGTGGAGTTCAACCGGATCGCACGTGCTATGCTCGTATTCATATAGTTGAGTGTAGGGGTACCTCGCCACTCATCAATCAAGGAGGATGACTTGGTCCTCAAAGCCAGCCACAAGCATGTGGATAAATTCTCTACCAACTGGGAAGGGCCCTCTCTTATCATTAGAACCTATGATAATGGAGCATTCAGGATCATAGACATGGATGGAAATGAGTTGGCCAAACTGGTTAACCATTCCTATCTAAAGCCTTATTACATGTGACCTACATGTAGCCTATAGAAGCCATGAAATCAACAACCATCAAAAAGTGAGACAACTTTACCACAGTCTGCTATGATCTTAAACTAGCAATATGGATTGTTGAGACCTTAAACTAGTAACATGGTCTGCTATGACCTTAAATTGGCACCATGACCGACTAGGCCTTAAATTGGTATCATGGCCTACCACGACATTAAACTGGCAACATGGGTGACTTGGGTAGCTTGTTTCTATTCTCTATGTGGCATGCATGCACTATATTATTATAACATGCTCTTTTTGTATGGTTTTATTGTCCTCTTGGAGTTGTACTTGTAGGATGAATCTTAGAGCTATCGCAAAGGTGCAACCCATCATGGCAGCAAGTCACTATGTGACCTTGATGTGCACAATTTGGTGAGTTTATCATACTATGTCAAGAGTGCTTGTACCATTGCCCTCCATCTAGCACCAATCCTTGAGTCCAACCTCATAACCTCATTATAGCCTTCCTTACCCTGAATAACAATATTGACCAATATTTAACATTGATACATTATGATCTCATAACATCTCTTCATCATGCTCCATCCTCAAGTCCACTTGAATATAACATAGCTCATTTGGTGGAAAAACCAGTAAGTCCATCAAGCATAACATGTTTCATTTTGATGGAAAACCCCTAGCTCCATTAAGTGTAACACAACTTATTCAGTGGAAAAACTATATTAAATTGGCCCTAGCAATGAGACGTAATGAAGGTTTCACCCCACAAAAAAGAACAAAGGGAAGAAAATTGCCAAGAGGCTAAATGGTCAATGGAGCCTCAAAATCCAATGGCCAAAGAAATCTTGGAATAAAGTGATTAGATCCTCAAATGCATTTACTAAGTGACCAACACTTCAAAACATGTCACTATCATGCTATAGCCATGATGACAACACTTGGAATGCATTGTTAGCCTTCATGACCATCTTTCTAATGACCATTACCACCATCTCATCATAGCTTTATCCCATCATTACAAGCTCTGGTTCAACATGATTGGATCAAGTGCAGTGAGGGAATGTTAATGGTGGACCTGTAGTGGTGTTTTATATTCTTTGTCAGCGCCTCTTAGGTCAATCCTCTAGACACCAACAAAGAGGGGTTAATGAAACATGACTAAATTTGCATGTTGTAACCTTGGTAATTCCATCCCATGAAACTTGAGGCTAAAATTCATTGTAAATTTAAAGATTGTAATCCATAAGAGGCACTCTCACATATTTCATACTTTTGGAGATNAGGGGGGTGTTTGGGGAGGGGGGTGAAGGGAAGGATCAAAAATGGAAATTTTATGGGTTTTATGAGGGGTATACACTTTTCCATGCTAAAAACACTAGGGAGTAAGTTCCACCTACCCCTAGTATGGAGGGATGTTGGTCATCTACTCCTATGATAGAGGCATTAAAACCAACATGAAGGAGTGCAAGGGATGGATCTCACTTACCCCCAACATTGAAGAGGGATGATACTCAACATAGAAGGGTTTTGACATTCAACCTTAGTGTTGATGTTTCATCCTCCCCAATGTTGACACCTCTTCCCCAACGTGGAATCAACATTACCAAGATCTTGATATCACATCAACTTCAACAAGAACCCTGCAATGCTAACATGGAAGGTTGAAGACCCAGCATGGAAGGAGCAAAGCCAACATAGAAGGTGCATATCATTACTATTTTGGTAAATAGAATGGTCATGAGGATATGACACTTTCAATACATGGTAACCCCCCCTAGATTTTGGGCACCTATCCCCTAGTCAAGGTAGACATTTGCAACACTTTACAGCCCAATATGTTAGCCATTTGCAACAAATTTGCAGCCCAAATCATGGCTAAAGACATAAATAAACCAGAATCCCACACCATTTCAAGGTTTCATACTTTGGCATTTCTAGGCATTTGGCATCTTAAGCATTCAAGAGCTCTTGCTACCTAGCAAAAATGTAGCTTCTTGGGGCTTGCCAGTGTAGAACCATTATAGCTTGTTACCCCTATTACCCTCCTTGGGATTTGTTAGCCTTGGATTTCAACATTACCTCCTTGGGATCCCAAAATCCCAACATGGAGCATTTTGGCAACCTTAATCCTTCACATTTCTCAACCCCAATAGTAACCAACATTGTAGATATGGAGTGGTGACAGAGAAGGTTTAATAGCATTGGGTGTGGCAAAGATACCAAATCATGGACTTGATCGTAGCTTCAACAGGCTTTGAACCCTTGCCCTCCTCTTGGGCACAAATTTTGTACACATATCTAAAATTATTCTTTATTTATTTAATAAAGTTTATAGTTTCATTTTGTGTATAATTTTAGGTTTAATTTTTGTATTTTCAATGCATTATTTTATAGATCTACATCTCTTTATTTTGTTACCCTCGTTTTGCATCCCCCTAAGTCCCTAGGTGATCTATTGGACCATCGAAGGCATCATGAATCCCATTTTTTGGAAGCCTTGAGGATTTAGGGTTGTGGCTTTCTACAGTTGAGAATCCTTAGCTTTCTAGCAATTGAGATTTTTGGTTACAATAGGTATGGTATCATGTAGACTCTAAGAGCCAAGAATACTTGTGTTTTTTGCTTTCACGTTTCTTACATCCCTAGCATTTGAGCTTGTTGACCATCATACTCTATAAAATCCCATTCATCAAATACTATAGGTGTCAATTTTGGCTTCTAGTTTTATCAAAAAATTGGTTTTATGTAAAGTGTTTGTGAAAATGCTTGTTTTATGATCTTACATGCTAACTATTTGTGAAAATGTCAAATTGGTTTCCCACAAGGAAAAATTGATTTGTTTTGATATTAAAAAGTTGTTAAAATACCCCACTTAATTTTTCTATATTTCATGGTTTTTAACATATCAAATTTAATTCTTTTACCATGTGAATTGAAGTGCAAAAGGCTAAGCATTAACTTGTATTGTAAAGGTAGTTGCATTGATAAACTTGATTATTTTTATATTTTGTGTTCAATGGAAATGTTGTCATCCTAGAGGTTATTTTGTTTGGATTTCTAAAATTTTTTTTAAATGTTTTCTATGGACTCTTATGGTTATGTGGTTATATGGATATGTGTAGGGCATTTTTGAAACCTATCTTGATTGTTGTTGAGTTAGTGGGAATTTTATGTTGCATGGGGATGACCATACAAAAGAGCTTGAACACCGATATGAATCTTGAAAACCACATCCCAATATGGTTTAGACTTAATGTCTAATATTATTGCTCCATAATTATAGTGTGATTATGTGGTCAAACTTGGTTGTAGATGTTACAGTCATAATCATGGAGACTTTCATGATAGGATCTTCTAAGTACATCTTACAGTTCTTGGTTGATGATCCCAACACTTAGAGAGAAATATCACAGAATAAGGACTCATACTCTATGAAAGTTTGACAATTATCCAAAACCTAGGATATGCCCAAGTATTTGTAGAATAATGCTAACAACACCTTCATGTTGGGCCACTACATAAATACTTTATTCCAAAACCCTTTCGGAACTATCTACCTACCAGAAGCTTAAGCTTGATTTTAAATCGATTTAAGTTGTTTGTATTTGGATTTCATGTTATTAGCTCTAATTTACCATGGAGGATTGATGAGAAATGACCAAATCTTGTCTATGACCCATACAGCTTTAGAGGAGTTTAGGCAAGATGAGGTCATAAGAGTGCAAGTACTTAAATATCTTGGTGATGATTTTGTGATGAATCACTCGATGGGTTGCATCAATGAGCATGCGTCAATGTAGCCCCATCAAAGCATCCCCATTGTTGCATGGTTAGATGTGTGAATGGAGATCCATTGATGCAATGTCTATCTTTACCTATAAATATGGAAGCACTCACTGTGTATTTGAAACCATTTGATTAGTAGTGTAGCTGGACTCTTGTAGTTTTATTTTGTAATCATAAAGAACAGTTGGTGAGTGTTGGTAGTTTAGATTTGAGTAAATTGTATGGTGTCTTATTCAAGTGGCATTGTACCTAGACACATTCCATGAATGACAATAAGATTGAGATTGATTCCTATCTGTTGCAATACTTTGACTTAGAAAATATTTACTTTTAATGTAATATACTTTTGATGTACTTAGTTAATATTTACATTTTCATGCATATTAATTAATTGGAAGAATGAGCACAATCAATTTTGAACATAAACACATATTCACTTGGTAATCCCGACAATGTTATTGCTTGGTTTGCCTAGTAGCATAACACTTGGTAATTCTGATAGTGGATACATGAGTTAAGGCCATGTATGACAAGCGAGGAATGGACACTCATTGCCTTTACGCTAGCTTAGAATTTATCTTCTTGTTATTAATTAGATTAATTAATTAATTTTTATATTATCATTTAGTTAGTTTAAAGGCCACACAACATCAATAATCATATGCCTCACTCTATACTAAATCATACATGACCAAACTACCAGTAGTTCAAGTGAGAAGACAATGACTTGCAATCAATGCTTAACAATCTAGATACCATCTAGTTCCATCCATGGTATTTGACTGGATTACACATGAATGCTTGTGATTCATATGATTAGGCATAGGGGATACTCACCACTCATCATTGGTGCTATTGCTGAGGATGGTGCTAGTTATCTAAATTAGTTATGTTATTGATGAGTGGCGAGGTACCCCTACACTCAACCATACGAATATGAGCATTTCATGCACGATCTAGTCGAACTCCAAGGACTAAGTGCTTATGTTCCCTAATGGAACACTTAAGGTTAATCAATNGAAGCAGTTGTACTGAATGCACTTAACTAGGAGAGTCAAGGGTTGAGAGAGATTAATTATCTAATAAAGAATTTAAATATTTAACAGTAATTAAATCTTATTTAGCTTAGTCCACATGTTGCAAGGTTTATCAGAAAGTTCTTCTTTATTGTTGTACACAAATGTGTGCTCAAGTACAATTTGCTCGAATAAAGATTCGTTCACTTTAAGATTCCTATTGCGGGCACATGGAAATTATTATAACTTTGGAATGGTAAAACTACTATAGTTTGGCTAAGGGTCTATATCTAGATGAGTAAACAAGGGAAAGTTGGCTCTTATTTATAAACATGATGGCAGGCGGTGATATCGTGTACAAATATCGCAGGGGCCGACGCAATATCGTGTATGCGATATCACGACTCATTAGTTATAATTACTTGCTATAAAAGCATTAAAAACTTATATTTTAAGAAAAATTAATATTTTAAGTCACACATTATTAATTAAAATCATGTCTTCTTCACATTGAACCAATAATTCATCACCTGATGAGAACACTAGTAGGAAAAATGATAGGATGAAGAGAATTGGAGTGAATCACTAGACACAGGGATCTCATATTTTCATTTAGATCCTTACTACATTCAAAGACTACATTCAATTGACATAGACAATCCTAGAGGAGATGGATTAAGTCATAGAATAAGAATGGCCTTAAGGCTTAGGACCACCTCCAAATCTAGAAGAGATAAATCAAGGAATCATAGGGGAAGATATAGGAGCCATGGCGATTCTCCTAGTTTACCATCTTCCTCTTCCTCTTCAGTGTCTAGTTTTGATGAACATGAACATAGGTATAGAGATAGAGATATACTAAGGGATTAATATTAAGATAGAAATAGAACACAAAAGCAAGATGAAAGACATTGAAGTGAGCATAGAAAAGATCATTACTATCAAATAAATAGAAATAGAGATTATCACCATGACATGTCTGATGAAGATGAACCATTATTGGCTACTAGGAGCATGATACAAATTAGGCACATAACTCAAATACCTCATAGGAATCAAAGGAAAAGCCACATCAAATGGCTTGATATGAATAACATTCCTAAATTTAAGGAAGGCTATAATTCTGATCTCCTACATCATTTACAAGCCTTCCATGATACCTGCACATTACGGAATATTGAAAGTAAGTGGCAAAAGCTTAAGCTCTTTCCTAGGACACTAATAGAAGAAAATAAAATTTGGTATAGATCATTGGAACTAGATTCAATCCATTGGTGTTCCATAATGCTTGAGCTCTTCAATGAACAATACCAAACCTATGAAAGAGTATTAAATCTTATGAAACAAATCCAAGGGTGGAGGAAATAAAACCATGAATCCTTGGATGTATCCTTAGACATATACTATTCTCTACTACATAGATGTCCAAGCCATGATTTTTCTCAATAAGAGAAGATTTTCCACATCATAGATGGACTTCATAACAAAATGAGGGAGACCTTGGGATCTATGTCCAAGGACAATTATCAAAATTGAGAGCCCATCAAATACAATGGCTAGTTGAAAAGGTAGCAAAAGAAGAATGAGAGCTATGTAAAAGGGAGAGTGTAGAAGAATATTACTAGGATCTAACTCTTCATGAAAAAGAGGTCCATATTGATGATCAGGAAAATGAGGCAACTCTTAATGAGATGATTTCCTTAAAAACCTTGCTAATACAAAAGTCCATCTGTGAGATTGAAGTAAGGATGCATAAGATATGGGAGTTGATGAATTAAAAAGTTACAACCAACTTAAAAATCATAGAGGAGAAGGTAAAAAAAAAAAGGATTAAGTGATCAAAACAAGAAGAGAAAAGGAACAAAGAAATAGGTAAGGACACTTATCACCAAAAAGGGAAATTAGTTGTAGTATAAGAGGTTACAGAATCATATACAAAAGAGGATGATGGATGTGACATATGCCAATATGAACATTCAAAGGGCTACTTTCCATTTATGTTACATATACAAGATTTTGGAGCTTTTACTTTAAATCCTAAGTGTGTAGAAAAGTAAATGCCTAGGGGATTTCTTTACCCACAAGGTAATTATAAACAGTCCTACAACCAATAATACTATCCCAATGGGAGTTGTTATCAACCTCAAAACTACCATCAACCATAGTGGCAAAACCCATAGTCATGGGGGATGCCATCAACAAACCAACAATATCCTTATTGCCAGCTAGACCCTTATAGATACTATGTTCAACAACTTGTTTCTCCAAATCATTCTACTTTATCTATCTCAAATTACTACCACTACTCTCTTGAATATCATCAACCCACAACATCTCTTGTAAGATTGCCATTCCATGCCTCTCATGATATGTCACATCCTCAACAATTTCATATTTTCCTCCATCATATATCACCATCAACAATGCAAGAAGGATTAGCACCACAACCTTACCAAAATAATGAAACTTCTGCTATGAACGTATAAGTAATGATAATGTTAATAGATCTCCACAAAAGTCTTGGAAATGTTCTTTCTTTAAGATAGTTTTCACACATGTGAATAAAACTTGTAGACCTGCTAGCTCATTAGAACCAACACATGGCCAATATGGTGCAACACCCTTCTTTACAAAAATAATGTCTTCTAATCCTACGTAAGAGCCAACAACCATTACCACTCCAACAAAAAACATAAAAGATGAACCTATCACTATGGAGGGACAAAAGATTCTATGCATTACTAATAATGATAAAGTTTGTAATTGTGGGCTGAAATTTCAAAGTGTTAACATGATACCTATACCAACCCATGCCAAACTTAAGGAACAGGTGTGTGTGCAAAACCAAGTCTACATAGTAGCCACTAAACCAAAAGATAACCTATGGCTCAAAAATGAGCATACAAAATTATTCAAAAAATGCATGAAAATATCCAACCCACTTATTAGTTCTTGTCCTAGGAAAATGAACCAAGTAGAGAACTTAGAAAAGAACATTTGACACTCTGACTATACACCAAAAGAAGATGTTAAATAAGGAGACACAAGAACAAAAATAGAAAATAAACAAGGAAACATATCTAGAAGACTTAAAAATAAAAAACCTTCTAGGCTAGCTAAAGATATATCTCCAAATGATCAAAACATAATTATCATCAATGTTACATATGCTAGCAAGTAACAACTTAAACCATTAAAGATGATAAATGAAAAACTTATGGTGTATAAGGAAGGGAATGTGCGGTCCATTTTCCAAATGGTCGCCTATGAGTTTAGTTGTGGGGGAGATGCCTCATCTAAAATCAAGAACTAATAAGTGAATTTTTACTTTTTTTTTTAACATTTTTTTATCATGTTCCTATTTCTTAAAAAATTTTCCAATTCTTAATATGTTTTCTTTTTCTTGTTCTTTTTCTTTTCTTTATAATTTTCTATTTTCTTGAGTCATTTCCTTTATGTTTTATGAATATCTCCTATGTTTTTGTTGATAATATTGCCAATCATGATGTAGAAGTCAACACCATGTGTTGGGTTTTTGTCCTATGCTATCAAGATAAATGGGTAAATAATTATGTGAAGTAGTGAGACCAGATCATCCATCCATCTAGTTCTCTAAATAAAAGAACTTTATCATCAAAGTAATATGGTTCTTCTCAAATAAAACTAAAATTAATTAATGGTCATTATGCCTTGAAGAAAGAGGAAAAGATGAAGTGGGAATGGCAAAGGGTGTGACCTCAAGGAGATTTGTTGAGTTCTCTTCTTGACTTTCTTCTTAGAGCCTATGACTCCTTGTGGAACATATCATCACTCTTATTATTATCTAATAAATAGGAAGCATGCCTTTGCATGGTGTGATTCTTAAAAAAAGAAAAAAAAATAGAAAAAAAAATAAAGAGATAAAAAAACCAAAAAAAAAAAGAAAAAAAAGAAAAAGAGAAAAGAAATAAAAAATAAGAAAAATATAGAGAAAGAAAGGAAAAAGAAAAAAATAATGAAAATTCAAAGCATACCCCTTAGACACAATAGTGGGTTACAAGCATTGGTTATGGAGCTAGAAAAACATGTTACCCATGCTTGAAGGCATTCCTCTAACTAAGCTCTTTCCTTCTTCTCTTTTTTTTTCTTTTTGAAGTGATGTTTGTTCTTTGTGGTTGTTATGAGCTCATGATGGTCAGCAAGAAGGAACACATCAATGTGAGGCCACTATTAATGGTATGGACTTGGACTGATATGTATGATGGTCATTTTAATCACAATTTGCAAAAGAACCTATTATGAACATGGTTAAGTACCTTACATCCCAATCTTTGGATTCCCTTATTATCCCATTATTCACCTCACTTCTATATGTAATTATGAGCCTAATGGTTTTGTATAGTGGAGTGAAAAATCCTAAACAAGGTAATTGTGTGTTGTTTGGAACAAAGGCATGATCTAGATTTAACTTCTAAGGTGCTCATAGACATCTATAGAAGTGGTCATGCAAGGGAATTATGGAAGAAGCATGCTTTGGGAAGGACCCACTTGCATAACTTTTTTTAATCATAGCTCTGGACCAAACCTCACATCTTCAAGAACTTCATTGACTACTTCTTTGAACTTATGCATGATATTGCGATCAACTTCTCATCAATTTTGAGTTATCTTTCATGATTTTATATTGAAATCTCCTCTAAATTCAATATTCCTTGGTCATCTTGAGAGCTAGACCTTTGGTTTTAATTGTTTGAAAACTTGTGTACTTCTAGAGTTAATCTCATTTATCGTGGGTGGTGTTAAGGATGTAAAAATTTACTTTTTGAAATTTTTCTAACATCCCATTTTTGAACATTATGGTAACTAATAGTAAAAATAATCAAAATAACTTGAACAACTTGATGATGTTAGTTACCCTAGAGCCTTGGAAAACATTATTATGAAATCACCTTGAGCTTGCATGCTAAATTTTTTTTGAATTTTAAGCTAACTAAGGATTTAGAAGGGTTAATCATCAATGAAAAATTATTAAAACTAATGTTGATTGTTTGGTGATTTTAGATGATGCCAAATGAAATCCCTAAGGTTGAAGGTCTTGAAAAAGAAAAGGAAACAAAGTCAAGAGGAGATAACAAAGGCTATGCTCATGGAAAAATAGTAGCACATATAGGGATTAAAGCTTAAACATAAGATATTTGTTGGATCCATGGGACAATGAGAAGAAATTTCAATCCATCCTTCAAGAATGTTTCTTATAAAAAGAGAAGCATCAACATAGGTTGGAAAGTTTGCCACCACTAGGAAAGACAAGAAAATTCATCTTCAGCAAATTTTTGAAGACCTTTGAAATTTTGCAAACTTTGATGTCTATCTAGTCATTTTATCATTTTATAGTATATCCACTTGAATAAAATTTTGTAACATAGCACTTCAATTTTGTAATCGTAGGCAATCTAGTCTTGGTCAGCCCATAATTTTTGTAATGAAACTTTGTCCATTTATATGTAACTCAAGGATGAGCTTTCAGTTAGTTGTGGGGTATGATGAATCACTTGATCAGTTGCATTGATGCCCATTGATGTAACCCTATCAATGCATGGTTAGATGCATTGATGTAGATCCATTGATGTAGTATCCATCTTTTCCTATAAATATGTGAGCACTCGTCACATATTTGGCATCATTTGATAAGTAGTGTAGCCAGACTCTTGCAATTTTATTCTATAATCCTAGAGAATAGTCAATGAGTGCTTACAGTGTGAATTCTAGTCAGTTGTACGATGTCTTATTCAAGTGGCATTGTACTTGAACACATTCCATGAACAACACTAAGATTGAGATTGATTCTTATCCGTTGCAACACCTTGACTTAGAATAGATTTACTTTTAATGCAATTTACTTTTGATGTACTTAGTTAATATGTACATTTTCATGCAAATTAATTAACTAGCATAATGAGCATGACTAGTTTTGAGCATAGAAACATATTCACTTGGTAATCCTAGTAGCGCTATTACTTGGTTTGCCCAGTAGCATAACACTTGGTAATTCCAATAGTGAATACATGAGTTCAAGACATGTATGACAAGCTAGAAATGGACACACATCACCTTTAGGCTAGCTTAGAATTTATCTTCTTATTATTAATTAGATTAATTAATTAATTTTTATATTATTATTTAGTTAGTTTAAAGGTTGCACAACATCAATAATCATATGCCTCACTTTGTACTAAACCATACATGACCAAACTACCACTAGTCCAAGTGAGAAGACAATGACCTGCAATCAATGCTTAATAATCTAGATACCACACTAGTACTATCCATGGAATTTGACTGGATTGCACTTGAATGCTTGTGATTCTTATGGTTGAACGTATGGGGTACTTGCCACTCATTAATTTGGTAGGTACCTTATGTAGTATTCTGACATATACCAAACATGTGTAGCTACCAATTGTGCACATGCAAGGTGGGCTCACTAAGATCTAGGATCATGTATGTTAGTTTATCTTAAGATTCTAGATTTTTCTAAGTTTGGCTAGTGAAACTTATTTAAGTGTGATAAAATATTTTTAGTATTTATGATTTTTCATGATTTTATGAGGCTAACAGGTCAACTCTATTATGCTATAGATTCTGTACATGAGTCTATAATCATCGTGACCATTTCAAGTCATGTCGAGGAGAAGATTCAACTTAAGTGAGGTGATGTAGACCTATCATAGGAATGTTTAGCAGCTAAAGCTCCTGCAAATATTTAACAGAGGATCATTGATGTAGGTTTGTTTGACTTATTTGTGTTACCTTGCCCATTGATGTTACCTACTAAAATGTTGAACATGATTAACTCTTTTGATGAGGGGATCATCAAATTCATCACTCATGTTCATGGTTTTCCTATGGTTTTAAGCATTAATGTGTCTATGTTTAGCAATCTCTTCGGTATACCTTCAAGTAATGTCAAGGCTGTCATTAAAGTAGGGAAAGATACATGTCATAAAGAGGAAATGGATACTTGGCTTAACTCTCCTTTTGGTGCTACATTATCTTTTAGCAAGTATGAAGTTGAGGAAGCAAATGAGACTTACCTTCTTTTCCACTCTAGAGCCTTTCCCATTCTAGTATCATAGAAGAAAATCATAGGAGTTCAATAGGCTTGGAGAATGAAAAAGGTTTTAACTAATGACACTAGGTGTGATTGAGCACCTTCTTGATCATTGGGCTATAGGATGAAGTTTAAAAAGTCCATAATAACCTTGACTTCATATATCATGTGAAATAGCTCAAGGAAAATTCATGTTGCAAATGAAAGTTCATAGCCAAGGTTTTTATGGTAATTTGTTGGAGATCTAAAGGTAGAAATAACTACCTTATTTTCCCATCAAAAATCCTCTCTTATGGCCATGTTTTAGTAGAATTATAAGCTATTTTCAATGCTAAAATAGAAATTTCAAACCACACACTACAAATCCAATTTACTCTAGCTTGTGAGGGCTAAAAATGCTCCACAAGTTGCAAATCCCATTTACTCTAGCTTGTGGGAGCTAAAAATGCTCCACAAGTTGTAAATTCCATTTATGCTAGCTTGTAAAGGTTAAATATTCTTCACATGCTAAAAAATTGGCCTTCTTATCTCACATGCTATACATTCTAGCTTCACACCTTGTGGTAGCTTATGAGATAGCATGTAGAACTTGAGTTTTAATCCCACATGCTACACATTTTAGGCCCACATGTTATGAAAACTTGTGGAACAATGTGTGGAATTTTGACTTTAATTTCAAATGCTACATATTCTAGTTTCACATGTTATAATAGTATGTGAGGCAACATGTGGTATTTGGACTTTAATTTCACACATTATATATTTCAATCCCACATGCTATGTCAACAAGTGTCACTTGGGTTTTAAGCCCACACATTGCACTTTGGTAAGCCCACACATTGCACTTGGCTTGGGAACAACTTGTAATTCTTGAAAATTATTATTGATGCTAGTGCAATATATTTGAAGCTTATTTATACCAAATCAAGCCTCTTTTGTTAGTCACCTTTAGCAAAAAAATAAAAATAAAAAAAGCAGCACACTTGTAACTAAAAGATCACATAGTAGCAATAGAACAAGAGCTTTTGTAGCCTATTATAGCCATTACTTTGTAGGTTAGGTACAAGCTTAGTGAAAATTAAGTGTAGAACACACCTTATCACCTGCACCAGATTTCAAGTATATCTTTTGCATTTTCATGCTTCCAAAGCCTACTAATATATATCTTCTTAATCCCTTATCATCAATAAATTTTTTTCAAATATTTATTATAAAGTTTGTAGTGTCTTTTTTTTTCTGCCATATTTTCTTGCTCTCTATTCCTATTTCTATGCTGTACCTTGGATTTAAGCATTTTTTTTTACAATTATTTTATAAAACATGGTAATAGATTTCTTAAGTTCATAGGTGATCAACCAAACCATTTAAGGTGTTTCAAATCCTTTTCACAGCCCATGGATTTGCAAGCTAAACTATTCCATGTGGGGTCTTTCAACTTTCCAGCATTGAATTTTACCATCATTATAGGTTTTGGCACTAGAAAGAAGACCTCTACCTAACTTCTCAAACCAAAGCCCACTTGTAAGTTTTTGGCCTATTTTTGCCTTGGCTTGTTAGTGTGTTTAACACACCAACATTTGTTTTGGGTTTTTCCAAAACCCTAGCATAAAGCATTGCATCCATTTTTATTCCTAAAAAAATTTATCCCTTTATTTTGTAGTTGCAGTATGCACTGCTAACCTCATTCCTTGCACTTTGAAACCAAAAAGTTAGTATTAATTTTTTTTGTAGTGCATTGCACAGTGCTATCATAGCCTCTTGTACTACCTTTGCAGTTGTAATCATACTATTGTCTCTATTTTTACCATTTATACTTTGAAATTTTTTGGCCTTTTCTCTTTCGTATGCCAGAAAACTTAAACCAAAATTTTAATAAATTTTTTTAATTTTATAGTCTCAATATGTTTAAATCCTATCCCTCTCATACGTTATAGCTCCATAGGCTATACCTTTATAGGCTATAACCCTTTCATATGCTACAACTTCACAAGCTATAGCTTTGTAGGCTACATCCTTCATAGGTTGTAGCTTCATAAGCTATAGGCTATAACCTCTCCATACGTTATAGCTTCACAAGCTATAGCCTCACACACTATAACTTTCTACATGTTGTGAGTACACCCTATATCCTCACACACTATGAGTCTTACATGATGCATATTTGTAGCTCTTTTAAATTTTAGAAATTTAGAATCCTTTTCCACCTTGACCAATTAGTTGGTCTATTATGTTTTATGCCTTTCACCTCAACCATTCTACCATACAACATTATTTTCATGGCCTTGAACTAAGAATCTACCCATGTATATGACCTTAAGAACCCAACTGTAGAGGACTGTAGGAAGTTCCTCAACAACGTAAGACTTGGCCTAGTGCATGTAAACATTGATGAAAAATACTACAACTTTATATTCCTAAAAATCCAAGAGGTTTATGCATCCCATGTAAGGATTTCGACTCTAAAAGCAGCACTACAAGTTGATATAAAAGGATGCAAAGGAATTCATCCCTCAACCATACGACCACATCAAATTATCTAAATTTTGCATGCACTTGTTGGCATAGTTGGTGAGTGTGGATGAGGATGGTGGAATTAGTGAAAAGGCTAGTTTAGGGTCCCACCCAGAGGATCAAGATGAGTTTGGAGTTGAGTGCAAACCAAACATATTCATATGAGACCTTTTCCAATGATATGTGTTAGAGATGATCATGTTCAACTATGTGCCTCCTATTTTGATAGTAAATTAAACTTCCCCTATGACCTCCACAAGCTCAAGTTCCCAAGTTGCTTTCTTATTCACTTCACTATATGTCTCAACACTCTTTGCTATTGTGCCTTAACCTCCACCAGTAATTCCCTACATGCTCCAACCTTTTATAGTTTCAACTGGTCCTTCTCTTGGAATGCAAATTTGATGTGTATAACATAGTCCATTTATTTTCAACAACCTCTTTATTCCACATATCCTCATGCAAGCATTACTTCTCATGTTTAACCCTCCTATAATGGTCCTTACAAGATCTTTCTAATCCATATAGTTACCTATTTCACAATCACCATCTATTCAACAACAACAAGTGTAGCTCTTAAAAGCTCCACAAGATCTACATCAAGCTTTCCAACTAATCCAAAACCTTAGTGAGAATTTGTGAAAACTAGAGGCTAGTACAACACAAATGATAAAGGTTATGAACTTCTACTAGGATGATTCTATCATCCCTAATGTCCCTCAAATAACCTTGCCTATAGGCATTGTAACACCTAAAAACTTTGGTGCTTGAGATCCAAAAATTTTAGAGTAGAAACAATTTCTACTTTAGATCCATAGGCCTTGTAAAAGGATCCAAAGTGTTGTGGATGGTCTTGTCAATCACCCACAGACTTACAAATCTATTACCTATGTGCATAATAAAAATGTAAAGTGTATGAAAAGACAATTGACATGTTAGATTCGAATGTAGAGAAATGTAAATAAAATATAGCAAATAAATGAAACTACAAACTTGTACTAAAATGATAAAAAATTCATGGAGCCAAATTTTAGAGAATACAAGTTTTGAAAATTTTAATGCTTGATAGCTTAAGGGAAAATGCTTGGAACTTGTATAGCTAGCAGGATGTGTTCTGTAGTTGGATCTATCCTTAAGGATGCTACACAATATGCCCTTTGAACTTTGCTCATCACTGGTTTCCTTTGTAACTTTGATCTGTGCTAGGGGGAAAATTGTTGCTAACTCTTGGGTATCTACACTACTATGAAAGTCTCATGTTTATTTAGATGCATATTTGCCAAAAATCCTTTGAATGAGATAAATTCTTGTTTAAATGAGCTATGAGTCCTTGTTTTGTTACTAGTTAATTTCGTCATGATTACTAATAGATATATGGCAAGTTCCATTATACCTAAAACACTTCCATGTAGCGTAGGAATAATTTTAGCTAATTTTTGTTCTTCATATGCTATCTATGTGTGTTACCTTATATAGGATTAAAATCCAAATCTTGTATGCTATCTTTGTAGGATGTCCAACATATGGAACTATGATGCTCAGCACACAAGGCTAAGATACCAAATTTTGTAGTTTTTGAAGTACTTTGAACCCTCTCAAGCTAGCATACATGGATTTTTCAGCTTCCACAAGCTAGGAGATAAGGAACTGAAAGCCTGTGAAGCATTGTTTTAGCCTTCACAAGGTAGGATGTATGAGATCACATCTCATATTTTACATTAAAAATTACCTTAAATTCCAATGCTATGGGGCCATAATGCATTATTTTGGGAAAAATAAGGTAGTTGTATCTACCTTTATTTTCCCAAAAATTTGCAAAGAATTTTGGGGTGTTTCATGGGTTCCTCTTTGTTGATGTTTTAAGGATGAACCTAAGAGACATCAACAAAGAATGAAAAAAATTGCTACAAGTTTATCGCTAATGCTCTCTCTCCACAATTGATTCAATAGCTATCAAATCCTACCAAGGAGTATTCAGAGTGGTGAAATAAGATGGTGATGGGATGTTATGAGTTTGAGAAAAGATCAATGGTTACAATAATTAAGAGGTAATGATCATTTTGGCTAACAAGAAATTTCAAATGTTGACATCGTGGTCACAACATGACAGTGAAATGCTTGCTGATCAAAGTAATCTTCATGCTTTATGCATAGCCTATTGGTTACTTGATAATGTGTTAGAGGAACCAAAAATCTAGTCCTAGGCTTCCTTGGCCATCAATATTTTCCCTTTTTTTGTTTTGAGCATGTTAATCCATCTTTAGGCTTCATTGGCCTCTTGGCTTTCTTAGCAATTTGCTTTTCTCTTATTTTTTTTGAGGGGTGAAACCTTCATTGGGTCTCACTACCAAAGCAAAAATTAGTTTTGTTTTCTCATTAAGTGAGATGTATTATATTCAATGAACTTGATGGTGGAGTATGTCAAAGGAGATGTCATGTGGTCATAATGCATGAATGTCAAACATAGGTCTTCAATGTTATTAGATTATGGAAGGCTGTAATTTAGCTTTAGGATTATGGCTCAAGAGGAGTAATGAAAGTGATGTGAGGCAAGCATACTTGGCATAGTTGGATAAGCTAATTGAATCTTGTGCATCAAGGTTGCATAGTAACTCACTACTATGATGAGTTGCATCCTTATGATGACTCTAGGCTTCATCTGGCAAGCACAACTCCAAGGGGACATGAAAACAAGCCAAATAATACATGTTATTATAAGAAAGTGCATAAGACCACATGAGGAAACCGGTAGATACAATCCATCATAAGTTGCAATTGGTAAAACATGAGAAATCTCTACTTTTTTTCTCATATTTTACATAAAGTTTGCAGTGCATTTGTTATGCCAAAAAGAGAGAGATGCGAGGTCATGCAGGCTCTCCTATTATAGGTTGCAAGAGTTATCACCATCATTTTTCTATCCAAATCTATAAATAAAGGCCAAAAACACTAAAAGAAAACATGTTAATGTTAGATGTAATCAAGGTCATGCAAAGGCTTTCATGTTTGCATGTAAGGGTTTGATGATGTATTGAGAAAGCTAGGATTTGGTGAGGAACTTAGTTTTATGTGTTTTCTCCTCAACATTGTGGGATTCAATAAAGGAATCCTCTATGATGTTTCTAGCTTCAAGGTCAAGAGCAATCAGGCCATTCTAGGGTGCTAAGACTAGATGGTTTAAGGCTTCCAAGCTTTAGGCTTAGACATTGAAGGTCAACTTGGCCAAACAATGTTACAAGAAGAATCTATTTAGGCTCAAAGGCTAATTGAATTACTTCCACATCTTCATAGCTTAATCTTGCATGTTAACATAAGCACATCAAGTGGCACCTGCATGATAAAATCATTAAACAATGAAAAATATTGTAATAACAGGGCAAAATAAGGTCAAATAGGGTAAAAAAAGTAGAGTTAGGCTAAACAAGGCAAGCTAGGCTCACTACAAGGAAAAGCAAGGAAAAACTAGGTAAAACAAGGAAAAACAAAATAAAATATGGCAAACATGATTAAACAAGAAAATATAGTATTAATTAATTAAATTTTATATTTTTTTAGTCATGTTGTATTTAAGATAGGCAAAAATTTAATAAAATAGACTACAAATTATTCAAATTAGAAAAAAAGGAGGTTAGAAATTATCAAAATTAGGAAAAAGAGGCTTTAAATTGTTCAATTAATAGGCTTTCATGGTCAAAATGGTTAAGCAAGGTAAAAAATTACTATTCACTATTCTACAGAGGCCATGGTTAGTTTCAAGTCAAAGTTCAATGTATCTAGTTAATTTTCTAATTAATTTTCTCACATGTAGCATATGAAAAGAAAAATATAGAATTCTTTTCATTCTATTTTTATTTTCATATTTTTAGGGAATCTAGTAGGTAGCATATGAAACTTAGATTTTTATCATGTAAAATTAAAATAGTGATTTTTTATGTGTTCACACATATGTGCTCTTTGATATCCTACCATAGCACACTTAACTTGGGTTTTTAACATGTTGATTAAAATAGTAACTTTTAGGTGTACACTCTTTCATATGCTATCATAGCATACTTAACTTGGGACTTAGTATGTAAATTAAAATAAAATTTTTATGTATTAATATGCTCTTCTATATACAACCATAACATAGCAAACTTGGAACTTAATATATAAATTAAAATAGTAATTTCCATGTGTAATAATACGTTCTTTTGGATGCTACCATAGTGTACAAAACTTGGACTTTAATTTCTTAGAATGTGAACTTAAAAATATAAATTTCTATGATTTGGAAGTTTTGAAATCTTACTAAGACTTGGAATATTTGCAATATTTGATTTGAAGTCTAGGACATCTCTATAGTGGATGAGAAGATGATGGAGGGAACATGTAAGTGGTAGTGTAACATGAAAAGGGTAGAGGGTTGTAGTGTAGTAGCAGGAAGTGGTGCCAAGTGAGGACTAAGAACTTAGAGGGGGGGTGTGGCGGTAGGGGGGCGGAGGAATAAGTTTCCCAAATCGCAAGAAATACCTATTATAAAAAACACAAGAATTATGTGGTTTCCCAACTTGGGTAGTCCATACTCAGAGGGTAGATTCCTTGCATACATCTAGACTTTGTTTCTTTCAAAATGTGATTTAGAGGACACCACAATCTTTACAAAGTTTGAGCTTCACCAAGGAGAGTTTTGTTACTATGACGACTCTCAACCCCACAAGCTCCCAACAAGCTCAAGAGTGGTTTAAAAGATCTCATAGCTTGTATAGAATAGAGCTCTGCTCCAAAGTGTTTTGACATAGCAAAACAACTCAATCTTGAAGGATTCTAACAAGATCTAGAAGGATTCCTTCTTGAAAGAGGCATATGAACTCATCGTGGTAGTAAGAAAAGAAAAAGGAATTATAAGAAGAGAGAGTAACTCAATTTAAAAATTCCTTGTACAATGAAGTACAATTCCACAACAAATCAAACAAATGATATGAAAATTCAAGTACATAAGTATAATAGCATAAGATAGACAATAATAGCTTTGACATTGAAAATGCTGAAATAATTTCCAAGAGTTTGTATTCTACTTATAGCCTTGAAGTTTTCGAATACACTTTGGAATTTGTGCAATGACTATTCAATGGCTAGTGTAGATGTCTCCTTTAAGATTGGGACATCTTTCTATATTCAACTTCAACTTTGGGGAGATGTCTCCTTTGAGAATTGGAAATCTCTGTAGAGACATCTTCTTTCCAAAGGAGACTTCTCCTGTTTTTGAGAGATGTCTTCTTGTGATTGACTTCTTCTAGGCCAAGACATCTTCTGTTTCTTAGAGACCTCTCCTCAACTTTCTAGCTCTAGTTCTTGAGGCTTTCTCTTGTTGATTTATGTTCCTCTCAATTCCTAGAGCATCTTCATGTATCTTGTAGTCTTTTTACTTGTCCATGCTTTCATTTTGCTATGAAGTCTTTTACTTTGATGGCCATGCTTCTTTAAGTCTTTGTCCATGATGTGGAGTTCTTGTTCTTGTCTTGTAAATACAACATCCACAACAAATATCCTTTATTCTCCATTTTTCTTAAGGTTTTGACATACCAAATGATCAAGAATCTTCTCCTTTTTGGTGATGTTCAAAACTTAAGAAAATGGGTTATTAGTCTCCTAGAAATCATTAAGTCATATATTTTTGATATCACTCATGTCATTGGTTTAAATGTACCCATCAAATTCCAAAGTACACTAAATCATAGTTATTCATATGAATATAGCCATTAGATTCCAAAGTGTACTAACTCATAATCATTCAAGTCATTTTACATCACATCATGCTCATATATTCACAAATGATAGCATAATCATATATTCATAGATGATAGCAGTTTAACTAACAATCAAATATTCTAATAATTTCCTACTAATATCAAATATCTTTCCCTTTTTGAAAATCATCAAAATTGATTGGATTAGATCAACTAGATAGACTAAGAGAATGCAAAATTTTCATCAATAAGTACCATAGGAGTTTAGACATATCTAACACATAAGAGATATTCAAATTAGATCAGATCAAGAGATATGCAAGTTCTAGTTTCTTCTCATTTTCAAAAATAATATACAATTTAATATCCATTCATTTTTAGACTTTCAAAATGAAAATATGAGAACTTATAAGAAGATATATTCATGATGCTATCATGGAGATACAAACATTTTCGAGTGCATTTTGTAACATTGTTTCAAAGAGTTGTCAAACCAAATTCCATTTAGAAGCTACCCTCAGGTTAATGACCCATAACCAATTCAAATATAACTAAGCCAGGCCTTCCAATTTATCTGCAATAGAAATTAAAATCAAAGGTTGATGTCTAAGGTTTGACTATGTAAAGTCATAAGCCAAAATAAACCAATAGCACATGTTTCTAAAATTACCCAATATTCTACTTCTTCTAAGGTAACAACTATTACTTAGTAATTTAATTCCAAGAGATTAAATACATACATATCTAGCTTTCAATCAATTTCTCATAAGAGAGATCAAAGTAATTCATATCATACTAATTATTTCAAAAACTAGACATATCCTTAACAAATTTCTGTAAAGTAATTGATGATCATTCTTAGTTAGAAGAAATTAGTATAAGATGAAAAAAAATTTTATTTACCTTCCTAAGATTTATGTCTTGGAGAAAAATCCTCATAGAATTCCAAGAATGGATGCTTTATAATAATCCATGAGGTTCAAGATCCCCCTACATATGTGCTTATCTTAACATTTGTAGAACCTAGAGTTACTTTTCCATAGTCTTAATGATTAGAAAATGTAAGCAGATATTAAAAAAAATTAGTCTTTCTTGATCATTCAAATGTCCTTTATCTTACAATCTTTTTGCAAAGCATGGTCCAAATCAGTGGCATCTTATGATAAACATCCATTATAGATAATCAAATGTAGATTTTTCTTTTAAGGATAAGTCTTTTTCTTAAGAATATATGAGCAATTTCATGGTTTAAGAGATATCATAAAAGATATCCATACAAATTTTTTTCCTACAAATAAAGATATATGCCCTTAAAAAAATAAAGCACTTCAAAACTAGCACAATTTCTAGTAAGCAAGGAAATAGAAACTTACCATAGCTTATCTTACTTGCAATTGAGATGCAAAAGACAAATGAGGTTTCGGATGAGGTCTTCTATCATGGAGTACTTTCTTACCTTTTTAATTTATTTCATTAGTTCTTTTGCATGATGGTCAATCTTGTTCATGTTCTTTATGATGAAAGAATTTTTGATCACCTTCTGTATCATCCATCTTTTTGAGGAATTTTCCAATTTTTCTCTCGTCTTCATTTCCATTTGCTATTGATGAGTCAGATTTTCTTGGGTCTCGTCAATAAGGCCTTGTTAATGTGGCCTCATCGATGTGGGATTTGATGCATTCATGTGGCCTTGTGAACACAGTGTCTATTTTAGCTTATAAATACGTGCTCACCCACTGTGTTTATGGCATCTTTTTTCATAATTGTAGTGGAGCTCTTGTAGTTTTGTCATTTGAAAGTTAGAATATTTTTCTAAGTGCTCGCACTAGAAGTTGAAGAGTATACAGATCTTTATTTGAGCATTATTGTAGTTGAGCACGACAGTGTGTGCAACAATAAAGTTGAGCTTTCCAATAAACCTTGTAGTACTTTAAATTAGATTAATTGTTTATTTATGAATTTAATGTTTTATGCAGTTTCCTTTAATGCTTTAAGTAATTAAGCTAGATTAAATAGTGATTAATTAAGCACATAAGTACGACTCTTTGAGCATACGCTTGGTGCTTATTAATCCCAATAATGCTTAATGTTTGGTAACTAAGTAGCGTTAAACATGTTGAAAATGTGTATGACATGTGGGAACTTATGCTTATGTTAAGATTAGTTAGGTGTAGCTAGTTAGACTAAATTAGCAATTTAATTATTTTATTTTTATTCATTATTCTTTATTTTTAGGCAATTTAAAATAAAAAACATAAAAATGATAAATATCATATGCCTCAATTACACTTAATCATACCTTTGCATTTCACAAGTGTAATTGGGAAGACAAAGATTGCTCTAGTTAGTTTCACTTCCTAGAGACTAGTATATTGAGAAGGCTATAAGTTCATGGAATTTGACTAGATCGTGTGTGAATGCTTAGTGAATTGTATGGTTGGGTGTAGGGTCTACTCATTGCTCATCACTGGATCCATTACTAGAGATTTTTAGTTTGATACATGCACTGGCTATGACTTAGTGAATATTATTTAAGATCATTGGAATGAATCTTGAGATCATAATCATTCAGAAAATTAATAATTACAATTATAATTTAAGAATATTAAATTTTTATCTCATCCAAAATGTCTTCTTCTCATAGGCATGATGATTCAAAATAGCTAGCACGCTTAGAATTCAAGGTAATGTACACTCATCCAGATGAGTTTGTACATGATTTCACCTTCATATTGCATCAATATGAGTAACAATAGTGGAAAGATATGGAGGGCAATGTTGTGTTGCCTCTCAATTGATCTATTCCTATGATGCTACTCTAAACTATTAAGAGGTTGGTAATCCATGATCTCCATGATGGATACATTGTGCATGATCATGAGTATTAGGACTACTATCCCATAAAAACACAATGCAAATGAGATTGACACTAGGAGAAGTGTCATGAAGCTATGAAGGGGAAATAGTTCACCAACCCCTTGTTCCTGTTGAACCAAAATGACAATGAGGATCCTCCCTTTGGGGGTTCTCAACATGAATATTCTCCACACCTTGGCATTGGTGATGAGGGCTTGAACCCAAATATGCAATCGACTATTAACAATCCATGTTCAAGAAAAAGTGGGAGTTAAGGTAGGAACTTAGGCAAGCATCATGATCACAGAGAACTTGATTATCATGATGATGATAAGTGGAAAGGAGGTGGTAGACACCATGGTGGTTGTAGTCTTCCTTCCTCTTCACCCTCTTCATTTGCATCTTCTTCTTTCTCCTTTGAATCTAATCAAAACCATAGGGGATGAAAACATGATGGAGATGAATGGTGGGACAATGATCATAGGCCTTGCCATGATTGAAGGGGTAGTAGGGAACATCATAACCATCATCAAAATCATGATGATGATGAGCCCTTATTGGCAACTTGAAGCATGCTAAACATTTCAAAGGTAATCAGGATCCCAGCTAGGCATATGAAAAATAGTAGAATCAAGTAATTAGATATGAAAAATATCCCTAGATTTTAGGGGGGATATAACTCATATCCACAAATCCATATTTAAGCCTTTCACGATGCTTGTGCCTTGAAAAATATAGAAAATGGCTGTCATAAAGTTAAGTTGTTCCCTAGGATAGTAGAAAGTTGGTACCACTCCTTGGAGATGGAATCAATTCATAGATGGAGTATGATGCTTGAGCTATTTAATGATAAATATCAAATGTACTCTAGAATTTTCAATTTGAGAAAGAAAATCCAAGAATAGTGACAAGGAACATGAGCCCTTAGATGCAGTCATGGGTAGGTATTATTCCCTTTTACATAGATATCTTGGCCATGGTTTTTCTCAACAGGAGTAGCTTTGTCATATCATAGATGGGCTTCGATCTGAAATAAGGAGAACTCTTGGGGTCTACGCCCAAGGGAGACTATCAAAACTAAGAGCTCATTAGATTCAAAGGCTAATTGAGTAGGTTGCAAAAGAATTTGGTGAGTTGAGAAAATGGAAAAGAGCTAAGGAGTATAATTGGGATCCTTCCATATAAAAAAGAGAGGTCCAATTTTATGACAATGAGGAGGAAGCACCATTTGATGAGATGGTGTAGCAAAAAACCTTGTTAATTCAAAAAAAAATTATCTAAAATTTTGGCTAAGCTTGACAAAATGTCGGAATAATTAGATGAAAGATTTTAAACTACTTTAAAAATTACAACAATTTTTAAAGAACAAGGTAGTGATCATGAAAAGAAAAGAAGTTGAACGTGCCTACCAGAGGGGTAAGGGCAAGGTTTTGGTAGTAGAAGAGGTTGGGGAGTTAGAATTAGATGATGGTACAAGGTGTGACATCTACCTGTTGGTGACCATTTGGGATGCGACTGCCAACGAGTGTCCTCAAACATGATTTAGGTGCATGCTGGTCTTTGGCAACACCAAGGCCCAAATACCTCCAAATAGACTCAGTAATTAATGTGAGTATGTGTGTGTGCTATTGCAGTGTGCAGTTGTGAAAAATGAAATGATTGCATTGTGTGTAAACTACAAATGACTTATCTTAAAGAGATTCAGCCAACTTTGCCAAGTACTGTGAGTTGTTGAGAGTTCTTATTTTGTTCAATTGCCTAGTCTATGCGATCCTTATAATACCTACTTGTAACAAATAAAATTTTGCAAAAACATTTGAACACAACTCCGCAAATCTACTTCTAATTTTCCCCAGAGAAAGAGATAGTTCCATAAGAAAACTAGAAATAGAGCAAGATTCAATGGAAATAGACAGAAAAGAAAGCAGATTTGTGTTAAGACCTCAAATGTTTAAAAAAGGTAAAATGATACAAGTAAAAACTTCGCAATAAAGCTATCCCAAATTCAATAACTACGAATTGTTCAAACTTCCAAGGCTCAAATAAGCAATTTCTTCAAGACAATCCTACTATGCTACCAAAAAATTGCTGTGTAAACTATCACGTATGAGGCTCCATTTTGGCTAGATAATGGATGTCAATAATTGCATTCAACAAAACCTTCAAAGACTTGACAATTTTTGATTGAAATACCATGGAGATTCACTTTAAAGATAAAAGAAGCTATTCTAGTCCTATCAAAATACCAAAGATTGTCTGAATCCTCTTGACTATTGAATCATTCAACGGCTTGACTACAAGTAGAGGCTCTCTTACAACAATCTCAATAGCAGTTCTTATACATTGCACAATAATCAAATTCACTACTAAAATGCTCTTAAGGCTTTCAAACACAAGCACTTCTATGACAAAATTTTAATAGAAATCTTCTATTATGCAACAAGAAACAATAAGAGCAATCTAAAAATCCCAAAATTACTTGCCAAGCATGATACTATCTAAACCACTAGCTAAACAATTTAAACAAAATAAAAAATAATAAGCATAACTCATAGGACTATGACAAAGAGTCTGAAATATTGTCTTTAGCAAGTCATCTTACAAGCAATCTTTCATAATGTCTTCTTTTACAATGCTCTTCCAAGAGTCTCCTTTCCCTTCTAACCCCTAAAGCCTTTTTATAGGGTTCAAAAGGTAGTTAGATATTCCAAAATATCTTAGCTAACTTCTCTCCCAAGTAAGGAAGTTATAACTTGCCCAACAAGTTAGGAAGTTACAAAACTTTTGGGTGGTTATAACCACCATAGAGATAAAAAAGCTGTAGCTGACAAGTGTCCCATTTAATTGACAAGTGACCTTTTCAGTTGCCAAGTGGTCACTATGGAGAAAAAAATGCTGTGGTTGACAAGTGACCTTTGTATAAAAGCTATGGTGGCCAAGTGTCCTATTGTTGAATAAACATCCCATGCATATATTTTAAAACTTTTTAATTATTTTTTGATCCTAATAGTAATAGTAACGATGGAGTTGAGGCATACATGGATGGGTAAATATATATGTATGTAGGTACAGCCAAATGCATAAGTGGAGTTGCAATGCCACGTTTTCAGCACAAGGTGGATGTCATGTGAAGCGCTCCTGGATGAACACATCGGTGACTTTTGGCTTACCCAACACATGGTCCAATTGTTGCTGCAATAACATGAAATCACAAGAGCCATCACTATCGTAGCTACTCCTACCATGAAACACCAGAGAGGTGCACGCTTACATCCACTGTTTGACACCATTGTCTTTGCCAGGTACATTGCATAGTTGTAGTGTCTCAGCATTCTAGTGTATTTCTCTACAAAAATCCTACATAGCAAGGTGTTCACCACTCCTAGAACCTGGAGAGGAGTCTTGTAATGCAGAAACATGAATTGTTTGAAACTGTCCATGCTCTGTAGAAAATGTAGCTCTTTCACAAGTACTCGATTGCCATCTTTGCCTCTGGTTTTAAGGCATTGGCTGTTGCTACCTACTATCCTGTCACTAGTGCCGACGATGCCCCAGGGATGGTTAAATTTAATGGTGGGGATGCTGCTTTCATCTTTAACATGCCAGTCATTGCCTTGCCTTTAGTGTTTTTGGAAAATTGGCATGTCACACCTGGGTTGTGCTGAGTTTGTTTGGTTTGGAATTGGATCAGGAAGTGGACACATTGATTGATGATGGCATGCTAATAGTTGTCTTAACATCCTAACAGTTGTGCATTCATCTTCTACAACTTTTCTACAGAAGATCTCTGCATCTGTGCTTACTTCAATTGAAGTTTCTGCAGCAGCAATGATAGCAGTTGTAGGTTGCAGATTCTGAGTCCTGGAAATAGATCTCTACAACGTTTCTCAATTGTTTGACATGTTGTTGGTGGAGTTACATGGCCTTTCTAGAGTAGAAAATGGTGAGCTAAGAGTTTCCGTTCATAATTACTGATGCAGACGCTTCTTTTTCAAACTACTCCTTAGCGCTCTGTCATGAGAGCCCTAAAACTAATGGATCAAGCAGAATGTTGATTGCAACAAGAGCATCAGAAAAAATCCACCTCGTGGCATCCTCACACAACTTTGGATGCATTGATTATAAAATAAATAAAACTAATTCATGGAAATGTCTCAAAAATCTTGATTTCTTATTAGTGTCTACCAAATACAGCCCTTGTTTCTAGAAAATCATATCTTAGAACACCCAACTCAGGTCTCCATCCTCCAAATTCTTTATGCACGGCAGGAAGCTTTGGACCATCTCTAATCTCAGAGCCATACTGTTCCATGAAATGGCCAAAATGTGCCAACATTTCTACCCCCTTTAAAAGCTTAAAGAAATTTATGCAAGCCACATTTTAAAATTGAACTGTACTTGAAGCTTTTATTGAAATTTTTATAGCTGAAAAGATAAATCTTTTTGGAGAAAAATTCCCATCAAACATAAGGTTTGGTGGTATAAAAACCTCATTCCTAAAAAACAAACAAATTGTACACTATCAAGTCCTTTATTTATGGACTATTCTTGAGATGGAAAAAGAATGATGAGGGTTACTCTGGTAGGAATCCTCATATCTCTAACCTTCTCATAAGCAATCTCTCTATTATTTTTTGGCTTGCTGGAGTTTTCAACTTGATCTTCTTGAGCTTTTTCTTCAGCAATCCTCTCATCTTCTTTCTCAAATGAATTCTTATTTTCTTCCCAATTGGATCATTCTTCTTCTTCTTGGGACACAAAGGCTTCTTCCCATGAATCTTCATTTATTGGGTCTTTCTTAGAACTATAATTTTCTTGGAGTGTACAAATTTTATTTTCAACACCTCCTTTTTCAACCATTTTACTTTTTCCATTTGAAGTAATGTTATCAATCATCAAAGGTTCACTATAGATGTATATTTGATTTGGTTCTCCTTTCCAAGGTAACCACATGTGAGAATAATTTGTTGATATGTAACCTAAGAAATTCTTGCTCCAACTTCTACTCAATAAGAGTTTATGCGAATTAGGTATATCTGCCACTTGAATAGTTACTCTACTTCTGAAGCAAGGTTTAGAAGCAATTTTCAATAGAACATTTGGTAATTGATCCACAATCTTGACTCTACTTTTATCCACTTGAAAAATATTTTTATTTAATTTTTCGGGAATCAAACCAAGTTTCTTACATATAGACAATGGCATTATGGTAAATGTAGCTCCAGAATCAATCAAACAATTGTGTAAGTATTTATCCTTTAATTTCATTGTCAAAAGAAAA
>MNCI01019358.1:116953-136292 GCA_015680685.1 Gnetum montanum | reverse complement strand
AAAATTTTAATAGAAATCTTCTATTATGCAACAAGAAACAATAAGAGCAATCTAAAAATCCCAAAATTACTTGCCAAGCATGATACTATCTAAACCACTAGCTAAAAAATTTTAAAAAAATAAAAAAAAATAAGCATAACTCATAGGACTATGACAAAGAGGCTGAAATGTTGTCTTTAGCAAGTCATCTTACAAGCAATCTTTCACAATGTCTTCTTTTACAATGCTCTTCCAAGAGTCTCCTTTCCCTTCTAACCCTTGAAGACTTTTTATAGGGTTCAAAAGGTAGTTAGATATTCCAAAATATCTTAGCTAACTTCTCTTCTAGGTAAGGAAGTTATAACTTGCCCAACAAGTTAGGAGATATTACTTGCCCAACAAGTTAGGAAGTTACAAAAATTTTGGGTGGTTATAACCACCATAGAGATAAAAAAGCTGTAGCTGACAAGTGTCCCATTTAATTGAAAAGTGGCCTTTTTAGTTGCCAAGTGGTCACCATGGAGACAAAAAAGCTATGGTTGACATGTGGCCTTTGTATAAAAGCTATGGTGGCCAAGTGTCCTATTGTTGAATAAACATCCCATGCATATATTTTAAAACTTTTTAATTATTTTTTGATCCTAATAGTAATAGTAACGATGGAGTTGAGGCATACATGGATGGGTAAATATATACGTATGTAGGTATAGCCAAATGCATAAGTGGAGTTGCAATGCTACATTTTCAGCACAAGGTGGATGTCATGTGAAGTGCTGCTGGATGAACACATTGGTGAATTTTGGCTTACCCAACACGTGGTCCAATCTTTGCTGCAATAACATAAAATCACAAGAGCCATCACTACCATAGCTACTCCTACCATGAAACACCAGAGAGGTGCACACTTATGTCCACTGTTTTGCACTGTCGTCTCTGCCAGGTACATTGCATAGTTGTAGTGTCTCAGCATTCTAGTGTATTTCTCTGCAAAAATCCTACATAGTAAGGTGTTCACCACTCCTAGAACCTGGAGAGGAGCCTTGTAATGTAGAAACATGAATTGTTTAAAACTGTCCATGCTTTGTAGAAAATGTAGCTCTTTCACAAGTACTCGATTGCCATCTTTGCCTCTGGTTTTAAGGCATTGGTTGTTGCTGCCTGCTATCCCATCACCAGTGCCAACGATGCTACAGGGATGGATAAAGTTGACAGTGGGGATGCTGCTTTCATCTTTAACATGCCAGTTGTTACCTTGCCTCTAGTGTTTTTTGAAAATCGGCATGTCGCACTTGGGTTGTGCTGAGTTTGTTTGGTTTGGAATTGGATCAGGAAGTGGACACGTTGACTAATGATGGCATGCTAACAGCTATCTTAAAGTCCTGGCAGTTGTGCATTCATCTTCTACAACTTTTCTGTAGAAGATCTCTACGTCTGTGTTTACTTCAATTGAAGTTTCTGTAGCAGCAATGATAGTAGTTGCAGGTTGCAGATTCTAAGTCCTAGCAATAGATCTCTACAACGTTTCTCGATCGTTTGACATGTTGTTGGTGGAGTTACATGGCCTTTCTAGAGTAGAAAATGGTGAGCTGAGCATTGCCGTTCATAATTACCGATGCAGATGCTTCTTTTTCAAACTACTCCTTGGCGCGTTGTCATGAGATACCTAAAACTAATGGATCAAGCAGAATGCTGATTGCAATAAGAGCATCAGAAAAAATCCACCTCGTGGCATCCTCACACAACTTTGGATGAAATAATTATAAAATAAATAAAACTGATTCATGGCAATGTCTCAAAAATCTTGATTTCTTATTAGCATCTACCAAATACAGCCCTTGTTTCTAGAAAATCATATCTTAGAACAATCGACCCAGGTCTCCATCCTCCAAACTCTTCATGCACGACAGAAAGCTTTGGACCATCTCTAATCTCAGAGCCATACTATTCCATGAAATGGCCAAAATGTGCCAACACTACGAATATCAACATCCCAAGGGATGTTGTCCTATTGTGTTACACTTATAGGAATCTAGGGTGTATTCTTTAAATCATAGACTATCATGAAGGTAAGCACCTAGAAGTTTGACTTATCCTCAAGGCAACCCAAGGTAATTCTTTCAACAACAATGGGCTTATTATCTAAGTGTAGGTCAACCACAACTATATGAGTAGTATCAGCAGTGGATACACTCATAGTCATGGAGGATACCACTACTCAGGTAGCAATACCCTTATAGGCAGCTACATCCATATGGGTACCATGTTCAGTAACCAATGTCGCCATGTGACTCTTCTAGTCATGCTTCTTTTTAGCATCATTAATACCCTCTAGAGTATCACAAAACTCATTCTTCATCTACTACAAGGGAAACCCCATATTTCTATCACCCTTCTCGTCCTTTAGCACATGCTCCTCCACCCTCAACCTAATTACCACTTGCTTCATCCATGCAAGGCATAATTCCCATGTAGCTACAATAGTGTAATGCTACCAGGGTTAACTTACAGTCATCTCCTCAACTGAGTGGTTTGGAATCTAGATCCTGTAAAAGATCATTCTTTTGAATCAATAGCCCTACTAAACCCTCATTCACTTATGTAGCTAGTCACTCTATATCTCCTTCATCCTCTACATCCATTCTTTTCAAGAGCCCTTTTACCCAAATTCCTATTAAGATCCACATAGTCAAGTTAACCCACATTGTATCTGATTGGATCAAGATTGGCAACTGTACTGACCAAATGTGTTAATGGCTAGAACACTGAGGTGTCTACAGGTGCATAGTCCTAACCTTGAGTCTACGTGAGGGCTTGCTAGATGAGATGTCCTAAACAATCTTGTTGATTGAATGGGAATTTACCAAATGCAATGCCAAATGATGCTAAGTGTTGAGTAGTATTTGCAGTGTTAATAGTGTTAAGGGGGATGAGTGTAGTTAAGGGTTTTGGTGAAAAACGAAGGTGTCAACACATGGTTGTGCATAAAAATAATAGAAAATATAAGTAAAATGACAAAATGCAAGTAAAAATGCTAAAAATGCACAAAAAGAGAGAGAGAGAGAGAGCAGAACACCACCCCAAATGTGGTTGAACATAGTTAACTTCAAAAGGGGTGAGAAGGTATGTGGTGTATAATAGGTGTAGTGGATAGCATAGTCATAGTCTTAGGGGTCTTTGGCCATGAAGATTGACATTCTACCATGGTGTCTGTGCTTATCGGGTTGGTTGTCATGGTGTGTAGTGAGCTACGGTATCCTGTAGTGAGTTATAATGGTGTGCAACCTTGCCAAATGTTAACCTAAAATTTGCAAATGCCTTGACTTGCCAAAATGCCAAATATGCTTCAAATTTACCAACTTTCAAATTTTTCAATCCCTAAAACATTGAGGGTTGGGGTATTTATAGGCTTAGGGTTAGCTTGAAATGTGAATTGGCTGCCACATGGTAGTGGGACAATTGGGACTATGCTACACACAACTACACTCTCCACTAAGGCAAGTGTTGTTATGCTTTACTATGTTTTGCTGAACTCTATGATATTGTGAGATTGTAACTACATTACCAACTACATGTGCATGTGCTGAAAAGACCACAATTTACTTGAAAAAAATGCAACTTTGAAGACTACGCTTCAAGACTATGCTCTCCATTATCTTGAGTGCAATCAAGTGTTGTTACAATTTGGGGATAAAAGGGGGGTATAACAAAGATGCATTTTTGCTAACTATGCTTGTTGGAGTTGTGTTGGAGCTAAGCTAAGTATTAGTGTTGCATTGTGGAGGCCTTTGGAGGTTATTTTGGCTAACTATGCTTGACTACGCTCTAGACTAAGGGAGAGCATAGTCCAACAATTAGGAAAAAATTTTCAAAAAAATTGCTATGTACTGACTATGCTCTCCATGGGAGGTTGACTATGCTCCCAACTAGGGTCAAGCATAGTCTCAGCACTTGTAAAAACTTGTAGAAACTTGCTTCTAGTTTACTATGCTTGAGTACGCTTTGGATTGGTGGAGAGTGTAATGTCAACACTTAAAAAATTTCTACAAAATTGGATCTTCCATGCTGACTATGCTTGAATATGCTTTGGGGTAGTGGAGAGCATGGTCTCAATGCTTAGAAAAATTTGTAGCTATTGGCTTGACACTTAGGAAAATTTGCAAAGCTAGCCTTTGATGTTAACTACACTTTGGGGTAGTGGAGAGTGTAGTCCCAACACTTAGAAAAATTTATAGCTTCTTGCTTCATAATGACACTTAGAAAAAATTGGAAAAAATATATTTTTTGGCTAACTATGTTCTTCACTAGGCTGACTATGCTTTGGGGTAGTGGAGAGCATAGTCCCAGCACTTAGACAAATTTGTAAAAAGTGGCTTTTTGTTGAAACTTAGGTAAATTTGTAGTCGAGACATGGTAGCTAAAATTTGGTGGTGTTTCATTAGCCCCTCTTTGTTGACATCTAGAGGAGTGGCCTAAGAGATGTTGATAAAAGAATAGCAAAACACCATAGCAGGCCTAACACCAACATCACTCTTCCATGCATGGTCAAATGGTGTCACACTGTGCTCAAGAGTGCTGTGCATAGTAGCATGTTAGGAGTGATAGGTGTAGGTAATGTGCTAGGAGATAAAAGGGGAGATGAAATGGTTGCAAGGGTGTCATGATGAAGGATGCAGAGTTAGCATGGTTGATGGTGACCATGGCACCAAGGTGGGTTACCTCTATAAATGTTGACCTCTTGTCAAAGTGCTCATGAGAGAGTCAATGTGGATTCAAGGCTTGAACAGTTGCGAAATTGTAGCTTTGTTGATTTTCTTGGGAACATGCTTTTCCCCCTTTGCTCTTTTTTTTCTTTTTCTTTTCCTTTCTTTTTTTACTTGTTTTTTGCTATGGGGCGAACCTTCTTTGGGTTTTGCACATTACTAAATGCTAACTGCGGGATGGTTTCCATCAAGTGTATTGAATGCCACCAAATGGGCTTTGCTTTGATGCTTGCGAAACCATGTTGCATGTATGGGATAGGTGTTTCCTCCTCGGGATGACTTGTGTAAGATTTACCTAGGCTTTGACTAGTCAATAGAGACTCCCCATAGGACAACTTTTGTTATGTCTGCTTTGGGTTGTATGGTTTAAATTGTAGAGGGTGCCATGTGTTCACATCATGTGAGCATCAAAGGGGTTTACAATCTTGACTATGTGGGGGAATGCAAGAGTATCGGGACATACAGATGAATATAGGTAGGATATAACAGGGTAATAGGGATGTGAACTCTTGAGAGGCTTAACTAGTCCAATCATGCACATTAGAGTAATGTGGTGACTTGTTGCTCCAATGAGATGCACCTTTGCATGACTACCTTGGGCCTTCCTCTTGCAAACACAACTCCAAGAAGATAAGAAAAACACCAAACATAAAATGAAAATAAAATGTTAGGGGTGATGATTTCGCAAGTGGTCCAAAGGCTAGACTGATGGAAAGTGCTTAAAAAACTAGCAAAATGCTTGGGGATATTAATGTTACAAATGCTCTAATGGCTATGCCAGTTGTAGGTGTTCAAAAAGCTAGAAAAAGAGCCTAGGAGTGATGATGCTGCAAATGCTCCAAAGGTTACACCAGTTTTAGGTGTTCAAAAAGCTAGAAAAAATGCCCAAAGGCAATGATGCTACAAATGCTCCAAAGGCTAAGGTGATGGCAAGTGCTCAAAAGACCAGCAAAATGGTGGATGGGCATGATGTTGCAAATGCTCCAAGGCCAAGCCAATGGAAAGTGCTTAAAAAACTAGCAAAATGGTAGGGAGCCATGATGTTGCAAGTGCTTCAAAGGCCACATTAGTTGTAGGTGCTCCATTTTGGGACAATAGTATCCCCATCCACGTGGTGTAGAAAAGAGTGGGGTGGGGGGTGCAAGGAAGGGAGAAGTTGGAATTAGTCTCACTTACTTACCTGTAGAACTATGCGTGACTAATGATGAACCTAGTTTAAGGTCTTGGTAGACCATGGTGTGCTAGTTTATAGTCCTAGTGGATTGCTATGTGCTAGTTTAGCATCATAGTAGATGAATGTTGTGCTAGTTTAGCATCATAGCGGATGTATGCTATGCTAGTTTAATGTCATAGTGGACAAGTTGTTTTATTAGTTTAACATCATGACCTAAGGATGAGCTGTGCTAGTTTTGCATTGTGGTAGACGAATAGTATGTGTGTGCTAGTTTATTATCATAGTAGATGAATGCTATGCCATTTTAACATCATAGCATACGTGCTATGGAAATTTAACATCATGATGGATGAATTGTGGTAGTTTAATGTCATGGCGGACAAGAGGTTTGGGTGCCAATTTAATGCCATAGTAGACTAATGCTTTGCTAGTTTAATTTCATAGCAGATGAAGGCTTACCTTATTCCAATTTAACATCATAGTAGATAGATGCTTACCATGTTGAATCAATGTGCAGTGGTCCATGCTAGGCATGGCATGGATTTAGGTATGAATGGTTCACTGGATTGGAAAACTCATTTCTATCTTAGTCAGTGAGCTTGAATGTTCCATTATCATAGGCCTTGGTGACTAAGAAAGGCCTTTCCCAGTTGGCTGAGAATTTGTTCATAGCCTTGAGGACTAGGTCCCCTTTCTTGATTGGGTGCTGATGTTGGTTGTAATAGTGCTTTTGCTATTGCTTTTCTTGGTACCATTCAATGAAATCAAGTGTCTACATGTGCTCCTCCTCTATTGAGTCAAGGTCTACTATTCTTAACTTATTGTTCCAAGCTTCATCAATGAAGTTCAAGAGGATCACCCAGAGTGATGGAACCTATGATTCAAGTAGAAAAATTGCTTCAGACTTGTAAACAAGGTTGTAGGACATCTTACCTATTGTTGTTCAACATGTTGTGTAGTAGGCCTAGAGTGCATAGATTAGTTGCTCGTAACATCATCACTTGCTATTGCTTAGCATCTTCTTGAGAAGGTTGATGATGACTTTGTTAGTGGCCTTCACTTAGCCATTCGCCTAAGGGTAGTGTGGCAATGAGAAGGAATGTTTTATGCCAAAGCACTCACAAAAGGCTTTAGTTTTGGCATTGCTAAATTGTGGCCCATTGTCTATTACTATGGTCATAGGTAAAACAAAATGGGTCACTATGTTATCAAGCACAAATTTGCAAACTTCTTGTAATTTTTTCTTCTTATGGGGAATAGCCTCAACCCACCAAGTGAAATACTTAGTTGTGGTATTATGAAGCTATTCCTTGTAGAGGACTTAGGAATTATGGATCTGATGATGTTCAAGCCCCAACATTGGAATGACCATGTGATTTGTGTTGTGTGCAATTTAGTTGGTGGCATGTGCATTAGGTTGCCATACTGTTGATACATGTTGCATGTTTTGACCTTCGAGACATAATTACACTTCATATAAGGCCAATATTAGCCTAACCATATGATTTTTGTTGCCATTGCCCAAGGTGAAATGTAACCTTGACATAGTACCTCATGGACTTGTTCAATGAGTTTTGCACTTTGTTGTTACTTACGCAGGTTATTAGTATGCCATCATAGTATCTGCGACATCTTTTTGCATGCGACATATTTTTGCATGCTACATCTTTTTGGGTGGTAGTCAAATGTTGTAGAGGCTTAAGCTATAGAAGCTATGCCTTGATGTCATCATTCCACTCTCTTATGTGGGTTGTGCTTACTGTGGATATGGATGTAATGTTAGTGATTTGCATGATAGGCACAATGCAATCTACCATCGAGGTGGGCAATGCATGGAACATGTCAGGTGTGATGCTTAGGGCTAATGTTACTAGTGCATTGGCTATAGCATTTTTGTTCTGAGGAATGTGTTAGACATCTACTATTACAAAGTTTTTATGCAAGTGCTTTGCCAGATCATAGCAATATTGTAAATGTTGGGCCTTGTAGGTGTAAAATTTCGTCACCTAGTTGACCACTAATTGTGAGTCACCTTGGATTGCTAGGTGTTGGATCCCTAGGTCACATGCTACAAGGATACCTTGAAGGAGACCTTTGTACTGTACTATGTTATTAGTGTAAGGAAATGTAAAATAGTATGTGAAGGGTCAAATCTTCATAAAGGGAAACATGATAATGGTAGTGGCGCTACCCCCTTGGGAGGTTGAAGCTCTATCGAAATGTAGGAGTGCCTCATAGTTTTTGGGTACTTGGCTAATGCTATTAACATGCTTGTTCAGGAATTCTGGATCAATGGTTGCTTGCTCATTCATGGATGAAGCTATGAGTTGTGTGGCTATAGCTTGACCTTTTGTTGAGGCTTGCAAAACGTAGTGTAGGTCAAACTCCACTATTATTGCCTTCCATCGTGTGATATGATTTCTTTTGTAGATGTTCATTGTGATTTCTTAGAGTATGTTATTTTTGCAAATGATATTAACTTGAGTATGGAAAAGGTAATGCCTCCACTTTAGTGAGAAGACTCGAGCAAGGAAGTGCTTTTCCACATTATCATATTTTGCTTCATGGGCTACTAATGCATCTATGGTAGTAAACTGGGATCTCTATGCCATCATCTCACTTTTGGTAGAGCAAAGAAGTGATGGAAGTGTTAGAAGTGACAAGGTAGATGTAAAAAGGTTTATCTTCTTGTGGATGATGAACTGTAGGTAGTTGTGTTAGCTTATGCTTAAGGTTGTCAAATGCTTGTTGACATTGAGCTATCCATTAAAAGTGGGCTCCTTTCTTAAGCAGATGTTGCATTGGTTGTAACTTATTGGTTAACCATGTGATAAACCTGCATATGAACTATAGCCTACCTTACAACCCTCATAGCTCGTTAAGGTTGGTTGGAGGTGCTAAGTTGGTTATGGCCTTAACCTTGTTGGGGTCTATGTGTATTCTTGCTTTGGATACTACAAAATTGAGCATCTGGTCTATTCTGACACTAAAAACACAATTCTTGGGGGTTCAACCTAAGCTTGTATTTTAGATAATGTTTAAGCACTATGTCTAGATTATTTACATGATTGCGAGCCACTTTGGACTTAACGATGATATCATTGATGTAGTCGTTGAGCAAGCTTAGCATGTAATCGCTAAAGATATACATCATTGCATGTTGATATGTTGCTCCTATGTTTTTGAGTCCAAAAGGCATCATGGTATAGCAAAATGTACTCCAAGGAGTCATGAAGGCTATGTTGAGTTGGTGCTTAGGGTTGATCCTAATTGGGTTGTAGCTCGAGAACCCATCCATGAAGGATAATAAGGTGTGTCTAGCTATGGTATTGATCACTTGATCAATACTGGGCAACGAAAAGTTATCCTTGATGGTTGCCTTGTTTAGGTCCTAGAAGTCTATGCAAATGCATATACTTTCATTTTTCTTCGGCACAACTATGATGTTGAAGAGCTAGTCTACATAGTCAACAATGTGGATGAAACTAGCTTTGTAGAACTTGGTGATTTCGTCATAGATTGCTAATGCCATCTTAGGTCTAACCTTGTGCACCTTCTATTTTATTGGTTTAATATGGGGATTGAGAATGATATTGTGCTAGACTAGCCAAGGGTCTAGGCCTAGCATGTCCTCATATAATCATAGTAATGTTATTGTTTAGCACCGTAGTAATGTCTTGGGCATGTTGGGGATCTAGCAAGGAGCTTAGTTTTGGTGTTTTCACTTCGTCATTAGGTGTAGCCATAGGAATCACAACAAGGGAATCCTCTATGACATCCCATGCCTCTAGATTGAGAGCCTTAACTAGGTGGTTAGGCCAGTTTAGTGGTTCCTCTATTGATGCTATGTATTTGGCATAGGTTGTAGGCTTAAGATCTAGTTAATGTGGGTTAATGCATCGCCAATGTCACCATGAGGTCCCATGAGGACCAAAGGTGAGAGAAGTTGCTTAGGCATAGCCATAGTGTGTTCCTATAAAATGAACCTAAGAAACATCAAGTAACACCTATCTTAACAAAGTTAATATGCACAATGAAGGAAAAGCAATGTGATGAAATTTGCCTAAGTATGCATGCAAGTTATTAAGGTAGGTAAGCATTTGTGTGCTGATTTTAGGCCTCAGTAGATTGTGTGTGCTAATTTTAGATCTTAGTGAACGATAGATGCATTAGATGTGCCATTCTAAGGAAGGCTAGTCATGCTTGGGAAGTGAAATTAGCTTAGATGTTTACAAGGTGACAAAACGTTGAAAATTTTAGGTAAGCGTGGAGTGTAGTCCTAGGTTGGTGGGTTATGAAATGATCCTAGGAGAGTATATAGGTGAATTTTACCATGGGTAAGTTGTCATTTTCTCACTATCAAATGCAAGATCTAGAGCATAGTCTTTCCATTGCTATTGTGTATTGCTAGTGGAAAGTGTAGTTGGAATAATGACACACTAGAGTGGATGCCTACACCTACGATTAGCAAACGTGGATGAGGGGGAATGAGCATTGGGCTGCCTACCACAAGCATGTGTGGAGGAGAAGAGGCATTAGCATCAACCAAGTACCCTGACCACACTCTCCCCTTTATTCATTTTTTTCTTGCATTTTGTCTTTGACAAGGATTTGGGAGCATAGGTTGTGCCCTACCATGGTAGTGGTTGCCACCACCATGCACTGTTGTGGCTATTTTGGTGGTAGGAAGAGTTTGATGGTGATGGGGGTTATTTTGCATGGGAAAGGATTTTATTTTCTATGTGGGTTGTGGGTGTTCCTTTCACTTTTTTTTGTGTGAAAAATCTTGGTGTGCATGGGGTTTTTGGAAGGACAATAGGAAGGTTTTTGTGATGACCAAAGGCAACTTGCTATGGGGCAAGGAGCATAGCAAGGGTTTGCCCTACATTTCCCTCTTTTTTTTGGAAACTTTTTTGTTTTGTGGCACAAGTAGGGGTGAGGTAGGGATTAGGGTTTTGCCGATGGATAGGGATGGCCTGCTATGAGGCAAAGGGTGCTATATGGTCCTGAAACAAATTTTTTAATTTTTTTTTAGTTTTTTAAGGTAGCAAGAAGGATAAGGGCATTATGCGCCACTAATGCCATGGGGTTACTACACCCCACGGTGCAATAGTAAGGGCCATGAGGGTGCTTAGTGCCAGGGTGCATTTTTTTTGTTTTGTTGGCCTTTTTTTGGAATAAAAATTTTTGTGAGTGAGGTGGTAGTGAAGGACAACTATGCACAGTAGGACATGGGCATGACATGTAGTGGGCATAGGGCATGGTGCATCAAGTGTTTGAAAAAATGTGTTCTCAAAGTTTATTCTTTAGGACTATGCTTTATAGAGAGCATAGTTAGGGTGGCCACAAAGTTAGAGAAATTTTGTCTTGCTGTTTCGTAGACTATGCTCTCTACTGAGGTAGTCTAGAGTTAGAAAGAATAGTAGTTTTCCATACTACGCTCTCCAGTAACATAGCCTAGATTTAGAAAATGTTTTGCAAAAAAATTGTAAACTATGCATGATGCTAAACTGCTAAACTTGTGACATGAAATGCCAAGTCTATGCAAATGTGCTATACCCCAGTGAGTACTAGGCACATCAAATGAATTGATTGACATCCTATACTCATGAGGCCCTAGAGGGCATTGCCAAAATTAGAATTGTTTTATTAGTTTATGTTGTATTATGTTAATTTTTCTAACTTATCTTAGTGGTTTAATGCCAAAATTTTCATCTATGTATGTATACTAACACTTGCTTGTCACTTGGTGGTTACAAGTTGCTACTAAAACCTATCTTGATCATTGTGGAGCTCGTGGGTATCCTATGCTGCATGAGCAAGCCTGTTCCTAACATGCTTGCACTAGATATGTGGGTGGGTGATCAGGTGATGTGTTTCTAGCTAGGGGCTTGTGAGTTCTTGGAGTACCTATTGTAGCATTTTAGTATGATCAGGTGGTCACACTTAGTGGTGGAGACTGCTTGCACCATCACAGAGATGTTATTGCCTAGGACTAACCAAGACATCTTGAGGCTCATCTTAGATGAGCCCAATGTTAGTAGTGATGGGGCAAGTGACTCGGGCAAAGGGCCTAGGAGTGCTTGATAGCTATTAAGGATATGGCACATGATGGGGAACACCCTATTTATTGTGCTACAGGTACAGATCCTATTCCAAAATCCACTGAGAATTGTCTACTATGCTGGAGGGTAAGTGCTTTTATGGCTTTCACAGTGTTTTTTGCTATTAGCTCAAGTTTCATTGCTAATGGCTCATGCTTAATGCCAAGTTTAGAGTTGATGAGGAGGGCCTACATGATGGTGTAGATGCTCTAGCCTTAACCCATACCACCCTGGTAGTGTTCTCTTCTAGCTTGAATGTTTAGGTAGCCGTGCTTGAGTAGGTGGCGTCCAATATGGAGGTCTATCCTACTTGGTACCCAAGGGCATATGAGTAGTGTAGGATTCATGATTGGTTGGATGAGGAGTGGGCCACCAATGTGATCAACACTGAGGAGATGCTTGTAGTGCCATCCTCATCTCACACCCCATTTGTCCCATGTATGTGCTTATGTTTTAGCTCATGTGCTTACTCATGTATGCTTGTTAGTTTGCCTTTACATGATGTTAAAAATATTTTTGCCTTTGTTGTAGTGGTGGTTACTTCAAGCAAGGTGATAGTAATCACTATAGGCTACATAGAGGCCACCCTCATCATGAAATATGGCGATGTGAAGGGTGCACAACACTGGCTATGCCATAAGACCTTATATGCACTAACTACTAGGCTCATGCATGCAAGGTTGATGGATCTATTTTTGGCCCTTAGCCTAAGTATCCTTATGGCCAAAATAGTCATCATCATTGAGTTCTTTAGCAACAACATTAGGAAGTTTGTCACCTGAGTGCATAGGGTGATAGTAGTGCTTGACCTCAACGAGGCCTTCTTTGCCAACCTCTTTGGTATTTCCACTAATTGCATGATTATTATTGATAAGGATGGTATGGAGGTGCACCAAAGAGGGGAGATCAAGCCACTTGATCTCACAAGGGAATACCAATTAAAGATGTGCTTGTGCTTGAGGTGCAAGAGCTCCACCCTCTATTCTATGCATGTGCCTTTTTGAAGTTGCTCTTCCAAGGGAAGATCCTTGGGGTGGAGTAGGTGTGGGTGATGAAAGGGATGCTATTGGAGCATATGAGATTAAATTTGACTACCTGTATTACCTCTAGCTTGCATGTGGAGATCTCTAGGCTACAATTTAACCTCTAAGCAGGGTGCCATGTCCACTTTGTGTTCTTTGCAAGGTACCTGCAAAGGTTTGTGGAGCCCTTGATTATGTGCGATGGTGGGAAATGGGTTGTGTAGGATCATGAGTAGCTCTAAAATCCATGGATTAAGAATGTTCTTAACCACCTATGTGCAAGACCCCTCAAGGAGATTGATGTGTCATTATCCATAATGACCAAGGGTTCCATGGGGTAGTCACATTACTCACGGGATAGCATAAGTGAGGGTTCCCTAATTGGCATCGGGGACATGAACAAGGTAGATCACTATATTGTAGATAGTGGAACTATTTAAGGAAAAGATTAAGAGGTCATGTCCTACAGAGGAGGAAACTCCTAAGGTTGAGAGGCCAAGTAACAAGAAGATTTGTATTAAGCCTCAAAAATTGCACACCAAGGTTGCTATTTAGTATGCTTGCTATATGCATATATTGTATTAATGTATGTTTATATTTTGATATTTTTATTTTATGCTATGCTACTAATGTGCATATGTGTACTAATGTGTTATGCATGCTATGTATATATGTGTTAATTGCAGAGACAAGAGAGAGGGTTACTAGAGTAGTGGTTAAGGCAGTAGTAGAGGAAGCATCCCTTCAAGCTAAGGATGGGGAGGCTCATGCAGATGAGTTACCTAAGGTAGTAGAGATCCTCTAGTGGTTGGAGGAGGGGTTGCCCCACCCCAATAGGGGTGATTTTGATAGCTTATTTGATGGTGTGTAGCTAGGTGACCCTCTTGCACTCATGCTTGAGGGCTTGCTAGGTAAGTAATTTTTGTTGCCATCTATTAGTGCCTATTTGCTCTAGTATCTTTAGCTATTTGGTTATATGTTTATTACATCGTTTTGTTACAACCTTAGATGTCCCTACTAGCAATCCCATGTCTACCTACTACATGAAGCCATGGGTAGACATGTCCAATAAATTTACCTTCATAGAAGGCATCATTGAGGACATGGTGGACTGCTTGCAATAGATAGATCCTAAGCTCGGTACATGATTTTGATTTTCTTTGCTTTATCCCACTACTTAAACACTTAGTTTCTAGTTAAGACTGATCAATTTTTATATGCCTATAGGTTCTAAGCTATGGTGGAATCCGAGCAAGGTGGCTAAGGTGAATGCCCTCCCTAACCTCCCTCCTGAAGTGGATTAGGTGTCTTGTCACATGTATGAGGCATCAAACAAGTGCATGCTTTTCTATGAAAAGGTGTTGTGGGATTGCAAGCACTTGAATGTGCACCTATGAAAATTTGTGCATAAGTTTTAGGAGAGGGTGGCTAGCTAGGATATGAAGATTAGAGATCTTTAGTCTAGATGTGATTTTTTTGTAGCTAGATCATAAGGGGATAGTACTTGGTGTACCTCTAAGATAGAGTATGCCCAATAGTAGATAACACTCAAAGATAAAAATGAGGCCACATTAGAGCTGATTGAGCCAATAGTTGTAGATGGAACTACTTGCCCAGAAGAATCAAGATTGGAGGAATTATAACACAAAGATCTACTGGTGGAGGCAAACTTAGAAGAACCATACGCACCAATACAAGTGTGAGTGTGACACATACCTATGATGGTATAAAGAGAAGTTTATCAAATGCTACCACCTCGAGATGTTTCTGGAGAGAACTGACGAGAGGTAGGTGCACAAGTTGTTTGCATGGAATATGGTGATGAGTGGCTCTATTGAGAGGGAGATTGTCACCCATTCAGGAGAGGCTTCTTCTACTACCTTTTTGATGGAGTCACCTGCATGGACCTTCATGGACAAAGGTAAGACCCTTTAGGAGATTGACTTTAGGCAAGAGGATTAGACATAGCTTTCTAAGGTTGACATCCTTTGATGCTTGGAGTTTGGCCTTGAAAATTCACCTCCAAAAGACACTAATGCGACACTATTTCAGGTTAGTTTTTTTATTTTTTTATGCTTTTTCTATTTGTGTTTTGAGTTAGTTTGTATATTGCCTATTTGCTTACTAATTACTAGTTTTTTCTATGGTTATGATGGCACGTACAAAGCAATGTTGCAAGTCCCAGTGACATGGTGGAGGAAGAAGAACCTCCATCTTCACCTAGTGCCAGTTGAGCATGACTTGATGTAGCCCTACTGTTGGATGTTTTTTTGCTATTTTTGCTACATGATGATGCTCATGCTATATGCTACTATTCATATGATATTTGTTGAAGGTATTTGGTATATGTAGCATGTATTGTGTAAACATTTTTTTACTTGCTATGCACTTGCTATGCTTACTACATGATGAATTAATGTGCTAAGTTAAGATTATGTGCTTACTAGGCCATTGTGAGACCCATGCTAGTTTTAAGTCCATAGCAGGAGGGCGAATGCTAGTTTAAGGCCATTTCAGGCCATAGTAAGATGATTAAAAGTAATATTTTTAGGCCATTCTGGGCCATTGCATTGCTAGTTCAAGGCCATGGTGGGTTGCACATTGCCAATTTAACTAAAGATGAGGAATATGGGAACTTGCTTAATCCACCTAGAGAGTCATTGATACAAGTTTATGCTAAGAAAGTAAAATTAGATCATTATGACGGAGCCCCTGGATCTAGTGTTAAGGTAAAGGATTGGATTGATATAATGAAAAACTAATTCAATATGTTGAATTTGTCAAGCCAAGGATGTTTAGAAGTTATCTCCTTGTATTTAAAAGGACTTACAAATTATTTATACCTAATTATTTTCTCAAAGAGCACAAAATGAGATTTGATTTCTTAATATTGGAAAGATGATCCATGAAGGATTACTATAAGGAATTTTGTGATCTCTCTTAGTATGTAAGCCATAAGGATGAGGCAAAATTAGCTTCAAAGTTCATTGGTGGATTACATGTACAATTGCATTCTCAAACACAAGCACATAATCCTCAAACAATTGATAAAGAATATATAATTGCTAAGGGTTATGAAGAATCAAATCAAGTACAAACTACCCTTTGACAAGCAACCCTTCCACAAGCAACAATAGAAGAGACATTGACTAATAGAGCTCAATCATGATTGAGATGTTTTGTTTATGGTGAAGATGATTTCAAATGAGACTATCCAAAATTATGAGCAAAGATATCAAGGACCAATCAAATTAGGAATCAAAAACCCAATTTAAACATGAATAAAGAAAAAATCCCAACTACCACTACAACCATGAAGAATATATCTACATCAACTAAATTAGGGTTGTGTAAATTTCAATTTTCTTTACTAATTTTTGAAGGTTAATTAATGGTAAAGAAATTTAATTTTTGATTAATAGTGGTGCTACTGAAGTTAATTAATTTATTGATATTAATTTTACCTTCTAGGAAAATTATTAAGATAGAACTTGTAGATGAAATGATCATGAGCAAGCATACCAAGTACGAAGAAATCAACTTTAACTTGCAAGACATGTCTTTCATTGATGAATTATTTGAATTTGAACTAGGTGATGTAGATGCGAATTTAGGAATGTACTTGTAAAAATATGATATTACTAACCACTTTGGAGATCATATTTTAAAAGTTACATCCACTACCAAAGGTAGGGTTCTAAGAGGGGTAGGAACAATAAAGAAAATTCACATGATAACCATTAAGCAAGCCAAAATATTAGTTAAAAAGGGTGCTACGATGTTGGTTGTCAAAGTAACCCAACCTAAAATATCTTTAGGTATTGAGATTCCAAAAGAACTTGAGGAATGTAAAGATTTAGTATTTGATGAAACTAGAGCATTGCCTCCAAATACAACTATTGAGCATGTTATTGATATTTTTCTTGGTATACAACCAATTTCAAAAGTCCCTTATAGATTTTCCACTTTTGAATTAATAGAATTAAAACTACAATTAGATCAACTATTGGAAGAAGGGAAAATTTAACCTAGCATATCACCTTGGGGTGCACTGGTCTTATTCATTAAAAAGAAATATGGTACATTAAGATTATGCATCGATTATAGGGCATTGAATAAAGTGATGATTAAAAATACTTATCCTTTGCCTAGGATTGATGATTTGTTTGATTAACTTATGGGTGCATGTTATTTTTTAAATATTTATTTAAAATCAATTTATCACCAATTAAGGATTAAGGAGAAAAATATTGAGAAAATTATTTTTAGAACTATGTATGCGTTATACACATTTGCTGTGATGTCATTTGGATTAACTAATGAACCTGCAACATTCATGACATTGAATAATATTTTTCATGAATATCTTGATTAGTTTGTTATAGTATTTATGGATGATATACTTGTTCATTCTAAGTCAAGAGAAGAACATGTCAAACATTTGAAAATTATAATGAAAATTCTCAAAGAGCACTAGTTGAAAGCTAAATTGAGTAAATGTGAACTTTTTATGAAAGAAGTTTCATACTTGGATGATATAGTTTCTAAAGAAGGATTGCAAGTAGATCTAGTAAAGGTTAGTGCAATTTGGGATTGGCTTGAATTAACGGATGCTATAGTGGTTTGCATTTTTCTAGGCTTAGTAGGTTTTTACCAATGTTTCATTAAAGATTATTCTACTGTAGTAGCCCCCTTGAATAACCTTTTTTTAGGAAATGTGTGTGTAAAAATTTGATGAAAAATGCAAGGAAGCTTTCCTCAAATTAAAGCTGCTACTTACAACAACACATATTTTGAAAATTTTGGATGAACAATTACCATTTGAAGTATCCACTAATGCTTGTGGAATAAGAGTCAGTGTAGTTCCTTCACAAGAAGATAAAGTGGTATGTTATGAAGCTTGTAGACTATGAGAGGCTAAGGTGAATTACTCAACCGATCATTTGGAATTTCTAGCAATTGTTCATGATTTGAAAGTTTGGAGATATTATTTTTGTGGAAAACGTTTTGTACTAAAAAAAATCATAAAATTTTAGAGTATTTGTAGAGATAGACTATTGTGAATACTCATCAATGATGATGGGTAGTATTATTGGCTATATATGATTTTGAAATCAAATATATTCTAGGTGAACATAATGTGGTAGCTGATGGTCTTCGTCAGATGTGGAACTTGATGATATGTGTGGTAATGGCCGTTATGGAAGAGAAAATTAAGGAAAAAATAAAAGAAGATCCATATTTTAAGAATATTTTAATCAATATTTCCTTTGAGCCTTGATATCAACTTGTCTCTAATGGTTTATTGATAAAAGAACAAAGAGTGTGCATACTAAAAGAAAGCTAGAGACTAAAGTTATTGTGTGAAGCACATGAAGTACCATATGCAAGACATCCAAGTTATATTAAGACTTATATGATGTTATGTAAATATTATTTCTCACTTAGAATGAAGAATGATGTGTCCTTGTACATTAAAAAATATCCAACATGTTAAAGAATAAAAGCAAAAAAATAAAAAGAAACCCAGTGGGTTATTACAACCTCTAAAAGTTCCAACCTAGAAATGGGAAGATATTACCATGGATTTCATTGTAGGATTTCCAATAAACAAAAAGGAAAATGACTTAATATTGGTAGTGGTTGATCATCTATTAAAGAAGTCACATTTTATAGCTTTGAAATCTAGAAACATAGTTGAAGAAGTAGCCCAAAAATTTATATGAGAAGTATTTCAATTACATGGATGTCTAAAATCTATCACCTTAGACTAAGACCCCAAGTTCATATTCCAATTCTTGTAAAACTTTCTTCAAAGAGCTTGGAACTTAGTTGAAATTTAGCGCAACTTATCACCTAGAGACTGATGGGCAAACTAAACATGTGAATAGAATATTAGAAGATATTCTACGAAGCTATGTTTGGAGTAGGTCAAAAACATGGGAGAATTATTTGCTTTTGGTAGAATTCACCTATAACAATAATTATCAAGGTTCCATAAATTGAACACCATTCAAAGTAGTAGATGGATGTAACTACTGAACACCACTAACTTAGATAGTTCCAACCTTAAGAATGGAATGGAAGGAAGAAGAAATGAAAATAATTAAAAAAGTTAAATAAAATTTACAAGCTACCTAAGATCAACATTAGTTTAATAAAGAATTCCAAGTGGGAGATCAAGTATTATTGACAGTAAAACTTACCAAGAGTTCTCTAAAACTTGGAAAATATACTAAATTGGCATCTAGGTATTGTGGACCTTTTGAAATTTTTGAAAGAATTGGTGAAGTAGCATAT
>MNCI01019358.1:54504-109540 GCA_015680685.1 Gnetum montanum | reverse complement strand
CAAAAATATCTCACCTAACTTTTCTCCCAAGTAATTGGACTAACCAATTAGAAGATTCCTTGCCCAACAAGCTAGGAGAAAGTTATGTAGTTAGGGAGTTAGGAAGTTATGCATAAAATTAGGAGAATTTCATGCTAACATTAATACATACTACAAATATTTAAAATATTATAAACATTTTAACATTAATATTACAAAGATTTTGTAGGTAGTAACTTATATAATAATATTTAAAAATAATAACGTTTTGAACTCTTGGGATAATTAAATTAAAAAAAAGGTAAGTTTATAACCGGGGCTTCACACTTAGCATATATGGTATTGTGATTATTTAAAATTTTATTTGATAAACTGCAACTCTGGTTTACCAGCATCGACCCAAAATATCTCCAGACACCTGTCTTGATATGGCTTTGTGTCTTTGTTGCCGCATTCACCGGATTGGTATGCGATACCGAATGCATCGGCGTTGGACATGGCTACTGTTTTGGAAGGTAGGTTGCAGGAGGAGTGAACGACACACCACCTAAAAATTTGAAATAAGTCCTTTGGAAGAAGAACTCTGTTTGGCAAGGAAGTAACCTACACAAATTCTTGGAAGTTACAGGGATGAGCCAAAAATGCGCCTGCCATTGGATCTAACTTCTTTGCAACCTTTGTTTTCTGCCCTTTGTTCTCTACCCATGGATTTTTGCAGTGTACTCACAGCCAGACCTTTACATGGGATCATTTTTGCAAATGCGCACAGGTTCAGATTTGAGGGTTTCGACATCAAAAACCCTGAAGATCAATGCATCGGTGGGGGACTCACTCCAGACTTAGCAGTACCAGATCGTAGCCACGGCCAAGCAAAGAAGAATTTTTTTTTACATGTGGCAGACATCGGCAGGGTCCTCTGATTGTCGCAGTCGTGTGTTGTGTTGGTGCCACTGTTCATCCGCCCGCCGCTCATTTCTCCAGACACCCTGCTGCAGGCGCTGGCATCGACTCTGCTTCTCTCGGCACGTCGGCTCACACTCAGAACAGCGCTCAGACAGTCACACAGTCCAACGGCAACGGCCTGTTCGTCTCCAGGAACAGCGCTCGTGATGACAACTGCAGCGGCATTGATGGCAACATCAACGACGCTCGAGGTAAATGGATGATCTTTAGCACATGTTCTCTCCAGCAGCAACAAGGGTTTCAGGGCACAAATCCAGGTTTTCTGGGTTCCGCTTGTGTTGCCAGCAACTGTGTGAGTGAGGATTTTGGCATTTTTCGTAACCATTCTCAACGGCTATGCCAAAATCGCGTTGAAATATTTTCCAGAATGGTTTTCCAACGTTTCCACTGAAATCCATTTGACCACCAGTAGCAGATTTTTGCTAATATTTGGAATATCCACAAGCCAGTTTTTACCCCAAAATTACACCCATAACAATCTCATTCAAACTTTGATTTAAAACCACACCATAAAGTCTTAACAACCGGGAAATTGAACTTTGATATGCCAACAACCTTTGAATATACTTGACTTTTATAAGTTATTGAAAATGAAGCAAGAGGCTTACCAAAATTAAACCCATGAGTTTATTTTTCAAATCAGGAGTCTTATTGTTCCATTGGAATGGCCAAATGTGCCAACAGTTAGTTTAGATAAAAACCAAGATGACCAAGATGAATTTGGAGCTTATTTTGAGATAGGTACTTACTTCGAGAACCATTTATAGCAACCTATCCATGAAGCTACCATTCCCAACTCTATACCCCCTATCTTAGTAATAAACAAAGAATCTCGTGTAACCTTTATGAATCAAGTTTTTCAACCCACCTTCTTATTTGCTTCCATGTTTACCTTAACACCTTTTGTCAGAGAACATGAATCTAAACTAGCTTCCCACTTTGCCTTCCTACCTTATTTACATCGATTCATATTCAAACCCAGCCTCATTCTATGCAATCTTCATTGGTGGTATCTTGCACACCACCTTTTTTTCTCATCCCAATAGGCCCCTCTTTAGAATCCAAAGTCTCGCAAGCCTTTTATACCTACTTTGTTCCCTTCATTTTGCATGTTTCAATTCAAACATCCTTCTTCCTATTCAACCCCCTTGTGATAGTGGTCACATAACCTCTCTAATAGATATCAATGCTAATTGCACAACCTCAAGCCTCTCAACCTCCTTTCCAACCATTAGTACAAATGTTGTAGCCTATAAGAGCATCCCAAGAACTAGATCAAGCCTTCTAAATGATCTAGGACCTCATTGAAGAGTTATAGAAGCTTAAAGCTAGCACAATTTAGATAGTAAAAATTAGGGAATTTTACTAAGATGATCCCATCCACCCAACCATCTTTCATATAACTCTCCCTATGAGCATCCCAATTCCCCACTTCACCAAATACAATAATGAGAATGATCCCAATGCCGATCTCATTACTTTCCTTTCTAAGTACCTATTATTACAAGCTTGGCCACATATAGTGATACACATCTTTCCCATCTTCGTGAGTGGAAAAAACTTAAACTGGTACTATGAACTATCCAAAGGCTCCATTGCCTTTCTAGATGACTTAATTACACAATTTGTTAACCATTTCAAGTATAACTTGAATCCCCATACAATATTAGACCAACTTATGCAAGTAAAACAAGGACCCCTTGAACTTGTTCAAAAGTTTATACAAAGTTGAAATGTTATCCCTAATGAAATCCATTAACCCATGTCTAAAATGCATCTTATGGCCATCTTCAAGGGGGTAGTTAATGATTTCATCAAATTTAAGCTTTACTATTTAGATTCTTGGTCATTTAGTCAAACCGTTTTCTAGACCTAAAACATAGAATATGTCATAGAAGCCAATAATAATCTAGATTGCATAGCATATAAGAAACAATAGACAAGAAGGGATAGCGAGAAAACTAAGCTAGCATAAGTAACCATGCCTACAGTATCAAAAGATCCAAAACAAGCAAAAAGGCAAAAAGCACTGCCACATAACACATCTTCTAACCCATCATAACCATTTACATCATATAGTCCCAATCAACCAAGATCAAAATTTGAGCACAAGGATAAGACTAGGTATGCTAAGTTGCCTACATAACCTTCTAAGCTTCTAGAATAATCACTTAAAGGCAACCAAATTCAACATAAGAAAATCTCCAAGGATGCTCACAAGAGGCATGATCATCTTTATGAGATAGCTAGAGATCCAATAGTGACAATCAAAGATAATGAAAACTACCAAAGTACTCTTGATTTGATATTTTTTACCACTATCATCAAATAGCTCGCCATGATACAAATTTTTTTCTAGCATTGAAAGATGATCTCCAAAAGATGATCGACCATGGAAAGATGGTGTTGAATGCACCCAACTCTTCAAACACCAATAATAAATCTCATATCATAGTCTCGTTCATAGTAACAAAAAAGTCTAGTCCTTCTAGAAAACTAATTTTCATCAAGATTCCACCTCGGCCCCAAAACATGGAGCCTAAAATGCTCCTAAATAATCTTTTGTTATACATGTTCCACCTTTAGTGGCATCAACATCATGACCTAAGAAATGCATTATCAACCCCTTTAAGGCTAGAGAACCATTTTTTATTAGGATGTCTCCACCATCCACAAGCAAACCTATGATAAACTATGACTAATGCTCACCCATTGTGGGCCATAACTCAACAATTAATAAGAAAGAATCACCACAACTATGAAAAAAACAACCTATTTCCAAACCAATGAGGAAGCTCATTGAAGGTAGCCAACAACAAAAGGTTTAGAAATAAGTTGACACATCAAAAGCTACACCAAGAGTAGATCCACCCATGAACAAAGGACTAAATCCACATATGTTTAAACATGAGTCAAAATATCTAGGAAAAATTAAAGAAATTAAGAGTACTAAGGCTTAAAAATCACATGCCAAGGAAATGAATTTCCTCATAACAATGGAATAAGACAAATGGTCCTTGAAACAAAAGAACACATCATTGAACCTATATGACCTACTCATGGCCTATCCTACTCATAACAATGTGCTAGCTCAAATGTTAACTTCTATCCTTGTGAGTAGAGACATGTCTACTAACAAATAATCTATTCATATGGTCATTGAGAAAACTTCTCTTAGGAAGGTCAAACATCAACCCAAGCTCATCTTTCATGACAAAAAAGTAAGGATAAACCAACAAAACAAAGAAGTGATATCTTCTCCTCTCCTCATTACCATACATGTTGACAAGTATAAAGTTCATCGTGTCCATGTAGATGATGGGGTAGTAACTAATGTGATGTCATTTACCATTGTTGAAACACTAGGCCTAATTGAAAACATCTAGGAAATCTCTATCTCTACACTCAAGTCATTCAACACTTCATAGGTAGTTGTACAAGGCTTTTTCTTATTAAACTTTGTAGCCAAGTAATTGTTTCCCACATTCACCAACTTCCTAGTGGTCAAAGAGACACCTAGTTGTAACTTGATTGTAGGAAGACCATGGTTGAATAAGCTTCAGGTAGTTTCATCTCCTATATATCAGGATATTCATTTACAATATGAGAGTGGTGAAATTGTAATTTGTGGGGATAACATTATTCTATCATTAGTGAACAATATCAACATTGAATAAGAATTTGAGGTGGAGTTTCAAGATGAAACTCCCAACACTCAAGCTAAGGCCAATAATAACAATAACAACAACAATAATAACAATGCTAACATTGCCAACTCTACAACGTCAAATGATCAAACAAAATGCCTATCACTTTCCATATCAAATAAGAGGAATGGTGAACATAAAATCATGCAAAAGAAGTGCCTTGATCTATTGGAGATCAAGCAACAAATCCATCATAGTAATCTTATCTCTTCCTTTGTCAAAAATCATGTTCTTATACCATGTTTCTGTGCTCATTTTATTCTTGTATTTTCTTTCAAGATTATCTCATGCTTGCTAAAATATTAACATGACCCTCCAAGGCCTAAAAATAGCAACATCATAGCCTACCAAGGCCTAAAACTGTAACACCATGGCCCACCAAGACCTAAAATTGGTAACACCATTGATTGCCAAGGCCTAAAATTGGAAAAATATGGTTAACCAAGGCCTAAAACTAGTAAACCTAAAATTGGCAACACCATGGCCTACCAAGGCTTAAAAATGGCAACACCATGGCCTTCTAAGTCCTAAAACTAGCAAACCATGATCTACCAAGGCCTAAAACTGATGAGACAATAGCCTATTAGGGCCTAAAACTAGTGAGACCATGGCTTGTTATGGCCTAAAACTAGTGAAGCCATGGCCTATTAGGGCCTAAAATTGGTGAATATGTGGCCTCTCTTCCTTCCCCTTGCATATACATGATGGCCAATTTTTAGTTTTATTTTTCTTTTCTAAAATTTTGTTATGTTTTACCATTTTTATTACATTATCAAATTTTACTCTATAACCTTGCATTTTACCTTTTTTCTTTAATTGTGTAGCCTAAAATATATTGTTTACATAAAACATAAAAAAATATAAAAACATAAAACATAAAAAATAATTTAAAATTATGGCCAAGGATAACATGGAACATGAAGCTAAAATATGACAACCTAGATCTGAATATAGTCAAATGTCCATAATAATATCCATACTTATATAGGATAACAAAAACAAATAATACATAGTCTAATAACTCATGAATGTAGCAACTAGTAGCTACCCAACAACCATAACACTTGAGATCAACAACCTAACACATTATCAACATTAACTAGCTTCAAGCAAACTATGGGAAGGGAAATGTTGTCAAGCCAATTACTATCATACCTTGAGGCCTATAAATAATAAAAACATGCATTCATTAGTAACAAAACTAGCTATAAATGTAACCATTAAAACATGAAATGACATTAAACCCAATGATGCATGAGAAATTAATAATTTTAACAAGAAAACCAAAATATAAGCTAGCCAAAATTCATGAATGTGACTAATATTACACTTGACATAAAGCTTAAACACTAAAACAAATTTGACTAAGTTAAGCATTTTAACAAACATTTTTCATGAAAATTGGCAACCTCATGACAATGAAAAGTACATGAAATTAGTGGCCAAGATTGATAGCACTGTAGCTTGGTGGATGAAATTTTCCAAAAAGAAAAAAAAAAGAAGCTATGTTCAAACATCCTAATAATCCCAAACGCTAAGAATATGGAAAAAGTGGTGGTGAAAAATACAAGGATTTTTTGGCTCCTAGAGCCCATACATTGCCATTCATCCTTAGGAAAGAACCCCCAAAGTCCTTTACACACTTCCATATTAGTCTGGAGAGTGTCATACACTACCTTTACAAGGTCTAGGAAGTCACACACTAACCATAAAATTTTGAAAAACTCACAATTCCTAAATGCAAGCTCTACATGCCTAGATGTTGTCAAGACTAGTCATAAAAGATTCAAAACTTTGCAACCAAAACAAAAATTGATTAATGTAGGATTCCAACATTTGAAAAAACTCTAGAAAAATTTGGAGAAATTATTTTTGACTATAGATTTAGAGAACATGTACAAAATAACTTAGATTGACAATCAACATTGTACTTACAGGTGAAGAAAAACTCAAATTTCACCAAAATTTGACCAAGAAAACCATGTTTTGTAGTTAAATAACTACAGAAAAAATTTGAAAAAAATTAAAATTGGTCTAGAATCCATCAATAATGCATCCAACCTCCTTAGCAACCTAAGATGCTAAACATATATGATCAAAACCATGAAAATGTTGTCATTCTAATCATAAAAAAATTGAAAACTTTGAAAAACAAGACAGCTTGGACACTGTGCACTTGAGAGATAAAAATTCATATCTCTACAATAAAAAATCTAAAATATTGAATTCCACCTCTAGTATAGCTAAAAAACCTTAAGCAATAGTCTTATGTGGTCAAAACTTAGAAATCTATCTATACATAGGCTAGAAAAAATCATGAAATTTGGCCAAAATAGGCAAAATATGACATCAACGCTACATATGGAATATAGGGAAAAATTCAAATATTAGCCAAAAGATTCCCAAAAACCTATATTTCATTCCCAACACAATAAGAAAACCTAAACCTTAGATTCGACGTAGTTGAAATGCAAGATTTCAACTTAGAGACAAATCTAGAGGTGGAAAAATGTTTTCATAATTTGACTAAAAATTAGATAAAATGATGAGAAATTGGTACTTGGTAGTCATGGATGAAGATCATTTTCCTATAGAGGGATATAAAAGCCTAGAAATAATCCTTTACATCCTTCTCTACCTCTCTCAATCTTGGATTTCAACTTGTCAATCCAGCCTTCTTCACCATGGTTCCAAAATTGTACCTTAAATGCTATAGAAAAAACCTAAAATTTTTAGATTTTTTGTAGGAGGCTAGGCCTACAAGATGGGTTAAAGATAAAATTATTCAAAAATATTAAGTCTTTGGGTTTATAAGCATACAAGACTCCCACACACCAAGAAACTAACCTCTATAAACTATAACAATTGGGTTCCAGCTTCACACACTTGGAATCCAAGTTCCATAAGCTATAGCAATATTTGGGGTAGTGTGTGAAGCATAGGACAGCCTTATCTTGATCTAGATGCTACCTACATGAGTCCACATGTTGGGCCAGTGTGGAGAGGAAAAGTAATCAATTTTTTAATCCAAACTTGCCCATACACTACCTAGTGGGCCCTTGAGACCTTGAGAAAGTTACAAAAAGTCCCATATGCTATGGGTGAGAAACTTAACTAGAAAATTAACCACATACATTACATCTGGACCTAAAACTGGCCAACAAGATGCCACGCTATCAAACTAGTCAAACTGATTGATAGATGGATCCCACAACACTAGATCTAAACCACCAATTTCCCCATACAATAGGCAAGAGAAATTGACTAAGGAACAATATGTCATACACTACCAAACTTGGGCTATAAATTCATACATTATCCATATGAGTCCCACATGTTGTGCCAACATGTGAAGCAAAGTTTGGGATAAAACCAAATAATTTACTTGATCAATATGGATCATACAATACTTGGGATATTCAAAAGAATTACAAATCTCCCCTAATACCTTGGACACTACTATGGAAGCTTGGAGAAGTGAAAAACATAGCTAAAATCCATTCAAATTAGTAGATTAGGTTCCACACACTGGGAATATAGGTCTCACATGCTATGGAAGCATGTGGGATTGCATGTGAGGCCTACACCAATGCTCATCATGTCCAAAATTATTCATACGTTTCTTGGTGGATTCCTCAAGACCTAGAACGAAAAATCAACCAAGAAATTAACCCCCACGTGCTAGGAAAATTGGGTTTTGGCCTCATACACTAGTGAAGCCTATTCCGCATGTTGTGGAAGTGTGTGAGGTAGCATGTGGGACACTAGCAAGCCATAATCCTAATCAAACATGTCCATACACTACCCACAATGGTCAAGCAAGCCCTAAACCTCTCCTACACAATCTAGATGTAATTACACCAAGCTAAACAAGCTAGAAACTTGGTGAAAATCCCTCATAAGCTACAAATATAGGTCTCACACATTGTGGATGAAACACAAGATTCTTACATGCTACCTACATAGGTATTTCACTCTATAGTTGTGACATATGATTCTTACATGCTAAGGATTTAGGTTCCACATGCTAAGATCATATCATACAATGCTCACACACTATGGATTCGTGCCCCACACATAGGGAATGTATGAAATAGTGTCCACACACTATGGGGATAGGCTCCACATGTTGGAAAGCTATATTTCTAGCCTTTTGACAAATTTGACCATAAAAATCATTATTTCTTACCTTTTATAGCTTGTTTTCATTAGATTTTTTCTTGTTTTGATCACAAAATGACCAAAAAAATAAAAAAATATTATTATTAATCTCATTCATGGTCATTTGACATTGTTTGACCTCATCCTCCATTATTTTGATCTCATTTTGATATCATTTTGACATCATTTTTCCTCATTTGACATCGTTTAATATCATTTCTTATCATTTTGTCATCATTTGATATTACTCAACACCATTTGACATCATTTTTTACCATTTTGACATCATGATACATCATTCTGATATCATTTGATATAATTTTGACTTTGTATGGTATCATTTTGACATCATTTGATATCATTTCACATCATTTTGGCATCTTTCGATCTTGTTTAGCCCTATCCTATCTCAATTTTAGATCATTTGATGTCATTTGCTGCCATTTAGACCTTATTTGAACTCATGTTACATCATTTTGCATGGTTTTCATCTCATTTGGCCTTTATTTTACATCATTTGACCCTTGTTCTACCTTGTTTTACCCTATTCAACCTTGTTTGACCTTATTTTATCTTGTTTTGACATTTCTTTATGTTGCTTTATTGTTATAGTAATTTGCATTATTTTAACATTGGTTAACAATTATATCATGTAGATGCCACTTGATGTGCTTATGTTGACATCCAAGATTGAGCTAGGAAGATGAGAAAGTGATTTGACTAGCCTCTAAGCCTAAGTAAACCCTTTTGGTAATGTTGATTGATCAAAAGACCTCAAAATAGTTAACCTAGAACTAATAAGCCTTTTGAACATATAACCTTAATACACTAAAAAAAATTGATTACTCTTTACCTTGAAGTTAGGAACACCATAGAGGATTCCTTGATCAAGTTTCCCATTCTAAACCACAATGGCAAGGAGAAAATCTTAAAACCAAGTTCCTCACTAGAGCCTTAATTTTCTCAAGACATTATTGAACCCTTGTAAGGAAACATAACAACCTTCACATGATCCTTATTATTTCTAATGTTAACCTATTGCTTGTAGTCTTTATTTATCTTTGTTCATAGGTTTGGATGAGTGATGGATGTTGATGACTTGAGTAGTCTGCAACAAGCAAACCTGCATGACCTTTTACCTCTTTTTTAGCATCTCAAAAGATTGTAAACTTTGTATAAATCTGTCAAACAAGACATATAAATCTCATATTCTACAAATTGTAGCCTATGGTGGCCTATATTAACTTATTATTTCTTGTAACCTCTTGTAATCACATGTATTCTATGACTTTTTTTCTTGTCCTCTTGGAGTTATTCTTGCAGAATGAGCTTAGGGTTATTGTAAAGGTATGACTCACTACAAAGATGAGTTATCATGTGATCTTGTCACATGAGATTTGGTTAGCTTGTTTGATCTTGTCAACAATGCTTACCTCACATAATTTATGTTACCCCTCTTAAGCCATAACCCCATAGTCAAACTTCAGCCTTCCTTACCTTATTGATGAGTAGTGAGTATATCCTACACCCAACCATATGAATCACTAAGCATTCATGCATGATCTGGTTGAGTTCCATGGACTTATAGCCTTCTAAGTGCATTGGTATCTAGGAAGTCAAACTAACCATTACAATTATTGTCTTCCCAATTACACTTGTGAAATGCAAAGGTATGGTTAAGTTCAACTAAGGCAGATGATTTTTATTACTTTTATGTTTTATGTTTTAAGTCATCTAAGAATAAAGAATAATGAATAAAATAATTAAATTTCTAATTTAATCTAAATAGCTACACTTAACTAATCCTAGAATAAGCATTCGTTCCCACTTGTCATACACATCCTAAATACGTTTAATGCTATTGGGTTACCAAACATTAAGTGTTACTAGGATTACCAAGCATCAAGCGTATGCTCGAAGTGGTCATACTTATGTGCTTAATTAATTGTTATTTAATCTAGCTTAATTTAGCTTAATTAATTACTTAATTAATTAAAGCATTAAAGAAAATTGCATAAAACATTAAATGCATAAATAACAAATTAATCTATTTCAAAGTGCTACAAGATTTATCAGAAAGCTCATCTTTATTTTCACACACACTTCCATGCTTAGGTACAATAGTGCTTGAATAAAGATCTGTACATTCTTTCACTCCTACTATAGGCAATTAGAAAATAATTCTAACTTTTGAATGATAAAGCTACAAGAACTTTGCTACAACTTATGAAAGGAATTCCATAAATGTAGATAGTGAGCATGTATTTATAGGCAAAATAGGGAGCCCCATCGATAGGTACATGGAAATGGGACAAATCCTATGTTGATGCGGCCAAATAAACAACTCATCATACTCCCAAAACTAATGAAAAATCATCCTCAAGTTCTTTATGAAAATTTGGGAAGGTATGGGATTATTAACACACAATACAAACTCACAAACTACACAATATAAACTAAGTGCCCAGAGTGTACAATTTTACAATGATTACAAAATTTTGGATGTTCAAAATAATAAAATTCAACACCAATACAAAACTTGACAAACACAATTTCTTTGATGATGTGAAGACATTGGAGAAGATCAAATGGTCCCAGGTGGTGAAGGCTGTTGAGGCTTCGAAGTACCTTCTCCTACTTTGAGTGTATGCAGTGGTTGTGGTTGTCCAGTGATAGCTGCAATGTCTAGTGTAAGGTGAAAGGTATCCAATATTACCTTCATCTTCTTCTCCTTTCCTCTAGGATCATTCATTGCCCATACAACGTTTTGAATGTGGGCCAAAGTGGGAACATCTTAGGGATAGGGCATTGTCAAGAACAACTCCTTCATGGTGAAAAATTAGGCAACAAAATGTTTGCATTCAACATCAAATGCTTTGACTGAATTCTATAACTCTTGGTAGTCATTCATTGTTTTGGCTAGGTTCTCAATAGTGGATCTCTAATTGGTAAATTGTACCCTATGAACCTCAACTTTGGCATTAAAAATCTCAAGTTTTTCCTTGGTCTCCTTATAGATTTTGAACTCTGCCTCATACAATAAGTATGAGCTAGCCATTTAGTTCTCCAACTTATATCATGACCATCTAGTAGTTAGCATTGCTAGATTTGCATAATGGAGATTAGCAAGCTTCATGTACTCTATCATCTCATCAATCTACATCTCCTTCATGTAGATCTCTCCTTTATTGTAGTCATTGAGCCCATCAAAGATAGGCTGCCAAATATTACCTCCTTGCTTGAGCTATTAGAGGGCTTCATTAACTTTTGCCTTCATCATCTAAATGTGTTTTTCATTAAAATATTTCTATAGCATGACTTGATCTCTATAATGGTTCTTGACCCTCTTAAATTTAAGAGCCTCATTCTTTTAGGTGGCTATCTCTAGTGTAGACTTTTGGTGAAGGGCTTAGACTTTCTTCATGTAGAGATTTCTACTTTTGGTTGTTAATCTCCTTAGTTAAATGTTCACTCTAGCTGGCTACTCCTACTATTGATGAATAAATTCTTGCATATGCTACTTCTGCACATCAACATTTTGTAAGCAATGATTCTCAATGGTCAGTATTTCATTCTCATGGCATGTTTGGACCAAGTCCTTCTAAAAGGTGTATGTTTTAACATTGGCTATAGATTGGTCAAAGATAGTTGTCTCCTTTTCATTCTCAACTTATTTGAGCCTATCTTGAAGTTGTTGGAAAGGTTCATCACATGTTAGTGTAGGATTGAGAAATGCAGGATTGATGAGGTGGGTTCTTAATTCTACAACCTTTGTAGCCAAGTGTTGATTTTGAGCTTGGGCTATTTCAAGTTTCCCCTACAATATTATACACTTATCCCTCACTTTACATGACTTTGACTAGGTTACTATGATGGTGTCTAGAAGATCAAAGATATCCAAAATTGGTTGCCCAGTTCCCACTAGTCGATCTCGCAACTCTTCATGTTGGGTTGCGCTTAATCTACTACTAATTATTTCTATAGATTCCTACACATCTCTAAGTGTAGAAATCTTTGGTATAGATGTTGTTGGTGCATTTAAGGCCTCAACAATTCTATCAGCAACCACCTCTGTAGCTATCTCCTACCCATGGTATTACATCACCAAGATAGTTGCTTCCTCGCCCTCCACCAAATGCACCAAAAAATTAGTGATGTTCCCATAGATTTCTAGGAATTGTTTGTATTGAGAGAGAGATATCATTACCTCTTGAGCATTAGGTTTTAATCTCATGGATAGTTGTGTTAGTTGGACAAAAAAAATTGGCCCACCTCCTTCCATCTAGTTGATGGTTCAAGCCACTTCATTAAGATGACTCATCACTGAGTGATACACAGATGGGTTGCCACCACTTATTCTTGCTCACTACTCTCACTCATGCAAGGGTTGCTTGTGGATCTTGTGCATGCACTCAAGGGTGGCATGGGCATCCAAGGTTGTTTCCTAAGTGGGTGGTGAAGGTGGTGCTCACTTCTCCTCTTCATGAATGATCTTATCAAGCACCTTATTATTCATCATTTCTACATAAGAAGTGGATGAAGCATGTCGAACAACATCAATAGTGCAACATGTTATTTTTCCCCTCTTGCATAATTTTTTTTGATGAGGCATAATAAGGGGAGTGCCTTCCTTATATTTTGATTTTCTTTAAATCACTTCTCTATCTCAAGATAGATCAACTATGGAAGGTTGATGGGGAATTTTCTACCTAGAGAGAAGCACACATGAGCAGAGAAAGCGGTGATCTTGCTTGGCCTCATCATTGGATTGAGGTGGAAGTTTACAATCTTAAAGTATGCACACTCCACCATGGTGAGCATTCCAAATGCCTTACAATTGAATCTAGAACACCACCTCATCCATTCCTTCTTGATGCTAGGATCTACCTACATGGGAATTTCTACAAGGTTGGTCCCAATTTTTGGTAACCCAAAAACCTCAACAATGGCTTCTACCAAATAGGATATCAGAATGTCCTTGATTTTAACCATTGAATTGGCTTGCCAGTTATTCTAGAAGAGATATGTATCTCCCATGTACAACTCCCTATTAAAAGTGATTGTAGGCCACATGGAAGAGGTTTGTACCTAAGCTTTGACTTTTGGTGATGTGAACTCCAAGAAAGGTAAAAATTTTAATCCTTGGAGCACTGATTTTTGGACCTTCTTATTTACGATCTGCCTAAGAAAGGCTTCCATCAAGGTCACCTCAAGGTTTGGTCTAGGCTTAGGTGCCTCATCTCAGCGAGACTATTCTATTGCCACAACTTCTTTAGGAATCTGTTGGATAGATTACATTATAGGCTCCTTCTAAAGAGGTCTTGTTGCATGGGTCTTTTCTTACTTGTGGGCCTATTCTTGGTCCCTTCTCATTCTTGGCTATTTTTCCCTTGGTTGGGATGATCTTCCTTCCTATGCATGGTTTTCCTTAGGTGCCATCTATGATCACAACATAACCAAGGCTTATCATTCAATATGTAACTATGTAACTTATAACATTTAAGTACCATTCTCATTGGGTGATTACACTTTAGGCTAAGTTTGGACCATGATGGATTGATAATTTTATTTTATTATTATTTTAATGATTTTTAACTTAGAGTGTCACTAGTACTTGTTGGAAGAGTTTAACTCTTATAATTTCATGTTTTAATGTTGGTTTCTTTGTTAAACCTTTGTGGGAGTTAGAAATTTTTTAAAAACTTTTTTATCAAAAACTTAAGGTTTGTGGCCCTCACAACAAAAAGCTAATCTTTGGTAGCTATAGGGTTGAAGAACATAGTGAACTAGAAAAATGGTTAGGAAGATATAGCTCTTGGAAGGTTCTAGGCTCTGAAAAATTAAAAAAATCCCCCTCATTTATGAGAAAATGTAAAAATTGCTAAGCTTTTGTGCCTATTTATAAGTGGGTAGACCCCTATGTCAATGAGGTCTTGTTTATGTATGGGCTCCATCAACAAGTACTCATCTATGGAGCCTATGCCCAAAACTTTCACTTTAAATATCTTTAAAAATATGAAGAGTTTTCTTATGAAATTGATGTCTGTAGAGAGCTAGAAAAGCCATGAACATGATGGAATACTTGAAGATGGCTTTTGAATGCTCAAAATTTGGAAAATTGGAGAATGAAATGTATTGGAGAAGATGCCTTAAGGAAAACATAATTGGATGCATCAATGGGTTGCATGAATGATTTGATTATAGAAATGCTTAAAGATAAGGAACGAAACTAGTCCAACCAAGAGATATGCAAGCGGATCCTTCCCATAGTAGGCTCATGCCCATTTTGCCCTTGCATAACCTTAACTAAGGAGTTAGTAGATCCCACAGTTAATTAATGGTTATGAAATTTAAGTATTGCATTTAGAAGAGTCTACCTAAGACTTTCAACATCTCAAACTAAAACATTGGATAGAAACATGAAAACTAGTAGTGAGGTGGGTTATGGAAAGCATTGATGGATGAGAGATAAGGTGAGATGGAATTCCAAATTATGGTCACATGAAGTCCCTTTTGGATTTTTTGGTTAAATGACCTAATAAAATCCATCCTTAGGCTACATTTAGTGACTTTATATCATCACTCTAAGATAGGTCCACCTCCTTGAGACACAAGAATGCTCCCATAGACAACCACCCTTCCTTAATTAAGAAGAAAAGAGAAACAAGAAGTGAGAAAGGATCTTAGTTAGAGGGGACCTTCAAGCATGGCTAACACATTTTTCTAGTCCCATAACCAATTCTTGTAGCCCATTGTTTTCTCTAAGGGGTGTGCTTTGAATTCCCATAACTTTTTTAGATTTTTAGGGATTTTTGGATGCAAACCACACTATGCAAATACTTATTCAACTTCTTTTTATTGGTCGACATGGAATGGTAAGAAATCCAATCAAACACACATGCACTCAAGCAAGTAGAGAGGTACAAAAAGCTTTGAATCCCCTTGAAATCACACCCTATTCAAACCTTTGAATTGTTTTCAAGTTTGGAAACTACCAAGGCCATAACTTCGTTAAAGTTGTATTAATGAAAAAGGAACCTTATATTTCCAAAAATAAGTAACACCATAGAGTTTGGTGGGTGGGTGGATGACATAGACTCACTACCTATTTCATTTAAAAGAAACATTGTCTTAGTCTTTAGTCATCAAAATTCAAAAATAGAAATCAAACATTAGCAATCAAAAACATTGGGTACAAACCACCATTATTAAATATCTACAATGTCATTGTGTCCTATTGGCAATAAAGCACTTTATTAGAAAACAAGGAAAATCCTCACCAAACTAAAGAAAAATATAAAATAAATTATAAAATACTTAAGAAAAATAAAACATACTAACAATGTTGTAAAACAAAAATTTGGAAAAATAACAAAGTGTAAAACAAAAATGTATAAAAACAAAGAAAGTGTAAAAAAAAATAAGTGTAAAAATAATAAAGCATAAAACAAAGAAACTATAAAACAAAAAATTTGTAAAAAAAAATTTAAAATAAAAAATTAGAGAAATTAAGGAGCCACTTAAGATATTGGCATGGATGAACATCTCCCCCATGATTGTGTTGAAAGGAGGAGTTGCAAAAGATGGAGCATGGGTGTCCATCCAATGAGACATTGTTTACACTAGATTGTTTGGGCTCATAGAAAGGCTTAAGTTGTTGCATGTTGTCTAGTTGCTTCTTGTTTGGGCTCTTAGGTTTGTAAATTAACATGGTCTTAGAAGGAAATTTTTCATAAATGATGTAAGAACCTTCTCACAATGTTTGGAACTTAGTTCATTGAGGTATGTGTGTGGGGTTCCTGTAGAGGACCTTATCTCTAGGTTGAAATTTAACTTTCCTTATCCTAAGGTCATGGCATTCTTTATTAAATGCTTTGTGCACTTCATTTAACGACAAGACTACCAATCTATTCTCATATAGCATGTTAAGATTGATCAATATTTCTTTTTGTGCTAGGCTTAGGTCAAGATAAAAAACACATGCTATTAAAATTGTATGAAGATTAAATTAAATGGAAAGAATTGGAAGTTTTTTGTATACCAACTCATAGGGAGAGTAGCCTATAGGGAGTTTCCATGTGGAGTAGTATGCCAAAAAGTCATCATTGAGTTTTGTGCTCCAATATCTTCTATATTTGCTAATTATTCTTGTTAAGATCTTAGTGATATCCCTATTGGTGACTTTAGCTTGACCATTGGCTTGGGGATGGTAGGTTGTTGTTAGTTTATGTTTGACCCCAAGCATTGCATGAACTTACAAAAGGTAGCACCTATAAAGTGAGTTCCATTATTAGTGCATGTGGCACTATGGACCTATTTATAATATTCTATTATACAAATCAATTAGTAGTGGAAGATGTATAGTCAGTGATGACTATTACTTCTACCCATTTGGTACAATAGTTAACAGTGACTATTATGTACACCTTTCCATTTGACACGGGTGTAATGGGATCCATGAAGTCAATGCCCAAAATGTCAAAGGGTTCCAGTGATTGAATTCACTATTCATGCCCTTCCATTCAAGCGGTCATCTCACCATCTCGTTGATAATATTCACAAGAATGAACACATTGGTGAGCATCCCTAAAGATTATTGGCTAGTGATATCCTATTAGCAAGATCTTAATGGTCGTGCATATCCTTGCATAGTGACCCCCACAAGGACCCTCATGAGCATCTTGGAGAATGCATATTTGATCTGCATTAGGAACACACCAACAAATCAGATCATTGGCACACACCTTGTAAATGTGTCCATTCATTTCCATGAAGTGTTTGGCTGAATGAAGAAAATGTTGTTTCTTTTGGTGATCGAAATCTTGGTGAATCTCTTGAGTGAGAAGATAAGTAAGGATTCCATCATACCATTTTGATTCATTAGGAACTTGTTCATTTATTACATCAACAAAGAGAAGTTCATTAAGAAATTAATTAGAGAGTGGACTCTCCTTCTCTTTGTTGTCCCATTGTAATTGAGATAAGTGATCAACAACCATGTTCTCAACTTTCTTTTGATATACCATTGTAAGATTGAACTTATGTAAGATCACTAGCCACCATATGACATGGGGGCTTACCATCAGCTTGTTCATGAGGAAGTGAATGGCACTATGGTTAGTGTGCAAAAACATCTTGTAACTAAGCACATAGTTATTGAATTTCTCCAAGGCATACACCATTATCATTAGTTCTTTCTCCATTGTGATGTAATTGAGTCATGCATCCACAATGCTTTGACTTATAGAGTGGATTTAATAAAGAATTTTCTAAATGTCCAACTACATAAGAATATCTTCCAAGGCATAGTTTGATGCATCTATCATGATGTGAAATGGATGAGACAAATCATGTGCTCATAGATTTGGAGCTTCTATAAGCTTCTCCTTAAGCTGATGGAATGCCTTTTTACATTCCTTGGTCCATATGAATGAAGCATCTTTCCATTGTTAGCTTGACTAATAGTTTCAAAATTTTAGAGAAATTCTCTATGAATTGCTGATAGTAGCCAGTATATCTAAGGAATGATAGGATATCTTTAACTTATTCTAGTTGGTGGGTGATGAATCACCATTTGATGTTGGCTACAACATCAAGTACGTGACGTTGCATACATGACATCGAGGCCTAGATCTGATATCGAGGCTTGGATCTAACATCCAGGTATATACCTTGAGTTTATAAATACCATGATTAGGCTTCAATTTTGGAGGTAATTCATTAGTCAATTTTCAGTTTTCAAGCAAGGTAGCAAAGCTCTTGCTGTTTCTTCTTCCTAGAGTTAGAATATTTTCTAAGTGCCCACAGAAGAAGTCTAAGGTGTGTATGATTTTTTTTCAAGCACTAATGTACCTATGCATGGCAATGTGATGGAAATAAAACAAACTCTTTTAACAATCCTTGTAGCACTAAGAATAGCTTAATATTTTCCTTATTTAATTTTATTTTCTTATTCTTTACTTTAATGCATTTGATTAAATAATTTATTTTCAATAGTTAATGAACATGAGCATGACCACATTGAGCATCCATATAGTACTTGTTAACCCAACAACGCTTAATGTTTGGTAGTCCAGTAGTGTTATATGTGTTCAAGAAAGTGGGGCGGTTACTTGTGTTAGGCTAGATAAACAATAGACATTAGTTTTCAATCTACTCTATCCTTATTCTTGTTGTAGGCAATTACATCCATCAAAGATAAAAATGATAAAAATTCATATACCTCAATTATACTTAAACCATATCCTTAAGCCTCACAAGTGTATTTGGTAAGATAGTGAATGTTGTCAATGTCATTTCACTTCCTAGAAAAACTAGTGTACGAGATAACTATATGTCTATAGAATTCAATTGGATTACACGTAATGCCTTAGTGATTCGTATAGTTGGGTGTAGGGGTACCTTGCTACTCATCATTGGCATCATTTTCGGGGATCCTTTTGTTGTTTTGTGCATTATCTAAGACCCAATGAAAGTATTTAAATCATTGGAATGAACCTAAGAGTCATATCTTATTTCATAATTACTACAAAAAATTCTTAGAGCACATTGTGATTTTTGTTTCACTAATTGACAATGTCTTCTTCTCAAAGGAGCACTTCTCTACCCAAGCTTGATAACATTCATTCATCAAAGCCTCAATAGTACCAAATTACATATACTCATCTTGATGAGTATGTGTTGAACTTCACCTTCATCTTACACTAGGATGAATAGTTTCGGTGGTGTGACATGGACGGTAACATTATGTTGCCATGGGGAATATATCATAGAAGATGTTAAAACCAAGGATTATCATCCCAAAAAAGCACAATTCCTACGAGATCGACAGCTAGAGTAGTGTTATGAACTTTTTAAGGGAAAAGGATTTAATGATTTTCCATCCCTATTGTACTAACAAGCTAGTGGGGATCTTTCACTCAATGATGCTCCTCTCTCTAACTTTGATGATGAAGGTCAAAACTAGAATTTGCACTTCATAGTTCATAATCTTGATTCTAGTAATAAGGGATCCAATGACAAAGCAAGATTTTGAGGGGCAAGTTAAGATAGGGATGTAGGTAAGAAGCAAGATCATGACCATGGTTGCGATCACCAAAGAGGCACTAGTAGGCATCGTGATGGTGCTGGTTCTCCTTCTTATTCCTCTTTGTCATCATCTTCTTCTTCTAGCTTTGATTGTGACCACGAAAGGTGAGATCATGATGTAGGCAATCGAAATGAGTGTAATGACTGATGGGACTAGAATAACCAAAGGGACCACCAGCATATGCAAGATAGGAAACATAGACATTCAAGAGAAGCACATTTCCATGAATGAAGGGGTAGTAGAGGCATCACAGGCACCATGATCAAGGCCTTGATGGGCCTCTATTTACTACCTGAAGTATGCTTAACATCGCAAAGGTAGTTAGAATCCCAACAAGGCATGTGAAAGACAGTCAGATCAAATGGTTAGACATGAATAATATTCCTTAATTTGAAGGAGGATATAACTCTAATCCACAAAACCATCTTCAAGCTTTTCAAGATGCATGTGCTTTGCAAAACATAGAGAAGAATGATAGAAACTAAAGCTATTTATTAGGACACTCATCAAAGAAGCAAAGAACTAGTATTGGTCCGTAGAACTAGAATCTATCAAATGATGGAGTACCTTGATTGAAATGTTCAATGATAAGTATCAAACATACTATTGTGTGTCCAACTTAAGGAAGTAGATTCAAGGATGGAAACAAGGAGCACACGAACCCTTGGATGTCATCATTGGCCGATACTATGCCTTGATGCACAAATGCCCTAGCCATGATTATTCTCAATTGGCTTAACTCCACCACATTGTAGATGGGCTTCGTAATAAAATGAGGAAAACCCTTGGTGTCTATGCCCAAGGGAAATTTTTAGAACTAACTATCTATTAGGTATAAAGGTTAATAGAGTAGGTAGCTAAAGAGGAGGGCAAACTCAGAAAAAGAGAAAGTGTAAAAGAGTACAATAACGATCCTTCCATTTGCAAGAGGGAGGTTTGATTCTATGATAGCAGGGATGAATTTGTATTTAATGAGGGGATGCATAAAAAAGCTTTGCCACTTCAACAATTTCAATTTGAACTTATAACCAAGGTTGATCAGTTAATAGACTCCATCGATAGCTAATTTCAAGCTATCCTCAAAATTGTTGAAGAGTCCTAAGAACAAGGTAGTGATCGTGAGTATAGGAGGTGCAAAGAAATTGAACATGCATATTACAAAGGTAAGGGCAAGATTGATGCAATAGATGATATTGTGGATAGTGAATCAGATGATGATTGTGGATTTGACATCTATTAGTATGAACATCCTAAGGGATGTTGCCCCATTGTGTCATATTTACAGGAATCTGGGGTGTATGCATTACATCCATGACTTACACAAAGGAAAACATCTAGGAGGTTACCTTATGCTCAAGGTAATCTTAGGCAGTTTCACTAGCAACAACTATATTATCCAAATAAATCTCTACCACAACCATATGAATAGTACCAATAATGGAAGTAGCCACAATCATGGGTGCTTGCACCACCAAGGCAACAATACCCTTACTAGTAGCCTAATCCATATGGTTACTACATTCAGCAAGTTAGTATTGTAATAAGGCCTAAGAAGGTATTAATATGTAAATGTAGAATTTTAAATGATTTTTAGATTATGAAGTTATGTCTCCATGTGACTCTTCTAGTCACGTTTCTAATATTTAGCCTTACTAACACCCTTCTGATTACTATCGAACTCCTTCTCCACATGAAAGAAGGAATGTTACCTCCTATCCTTATCCTCCTCCTACCCCTGCACATACTCCTCCTTTAGTTGCATAGCTACCACCTGCTCCTCCCATGCAGGGTGAACTACCCACTCAACCACAACAACATAATGCTATGAGTGCTATTAATTTGCAACCCAATCATCAATTATAGGGGTCAATTGTCCAATCAAAGAAAAGACCTTTCTTTCAACCCTGTAGTCCATCTAAGATTTCATGTACACTCATGGTTGACAACCCTACTCCTGCCTCTTCTTCTATATCCAATTTCTTTAGGCCTCCTTCACACCAAACTCTACCAAGGATCCATACCATAATTCTTACTCACATTATGTTTGATTAGATCCATGTAGGAAACCTTCCTAGGAAATTAGCTGATCTTGGAAGTCCTTTGATTTATTTGTAAATTTCTAGGAATGAGCCATGCAAGGCTCTTCTTGATTTAGGTTCTAGTGTTAATTTTATTTCTCATGAGCTGTACATTTCTTGGAACCTACCTCCTCTTAAGAAGAGAAACATTAGATTGGAATTGGCAGACTAGTCCATCACTATTCCATTGAGACTAGTAGAAGACATTATGATCACTATCTATGGGTGGTCTTATCTTGTTAACTTCCTAGTAATCAAAGTGGATAACTACAATTGGGACTCTCCAATCATCATGGGAAGAGCATGGATGAGCACTATAGATGCAAGAATGGGCATCAAAGATCTTTCCTTGGAAATATCTAAAGAAAATGCACTTGGAGAGATCAAGAAGAAGAGAGTTCCATGCATCACTTATAGTGATAGTGGATGCAATTGTGTGTAGAAACTTTGGGCCATAAAGCAAGCATCCATCTTTGCATGCAAGAAATGTGTGCCAGAGGTAGAAATTCAAAGGTATTTGTATGCAGTAGCCACAAAACAAGAGGGCACCCAGTGGCTGACTATTGATTTGAAAAGTAGCATACCTTGCATGGAACTAGATGAGAGCCTGACATGTAAATATGTCACAAGCATATATAAAATTAAGCAAGTTCATCATCAACTCTTTGATGATACAAACGATGATACCTATTGGGGAAAGTTAGAAATTCTTGAGAACTTTAAGCAATAGCCCCTTGAACTAAAAAAATTACTAGTTGTAATGGAATATGTATTTTTGAAAAATAAGAATTATAATCAATGCAATACTTGCTCCAGAATAGAAAGAGATGTTGTTGAAAGTAGTTGAAAGATGGTCAACAAAGAATTAATGCTAGGATATGCTAGCATCACATTTACATCATCCTAGCCATGAAGCCAAAATGATAGCCACAAAGGTGGTTGAATGCCAAATTGAAGTAAATCATCAAAGAGAAAATCAAGAAACTCCTCAAGATAGGGTTCATCTATCCCATTGTGGATAGCAAGTGAGTTAGCCCACTTGTAATTGTGCCAGGAAAAGATGGAAAATGATGGATCTGCATTGATTTCAAGCTACTAAATATGAAAACATTCAAGGATCACTTTCCATTGCCATTTGTTGACCAAGTGCTCGACATAATATAAGGGCATTGCTACTATAGGTTCCTAGATGGTTACAATGGCTATAACCAAATTCAAATTGCACCAAAGGACTAAGAAAAGATAACATTCATTAGTTCCTAGGGAACTTTTGCATATCATAAGATGCTGATTGGTCTATGCAATGCTCCTTCCACATTTCAATGCTTGGTCCTAATCATCTTTCAATAGTAGATCGATAGTGGTGTAGAAGTCTTCATGGATGACTTCTTCACCTATGGAGCTATGTTTGAGAAAGCCCTAAACCTCCTTGAGAAAGTGTTGAAATGGTGTGTTGAAACCAACTTACAGCTCAATTGGAAAAAAAGTCATCTCATGGTCCAAGAGGGCATTGTATTAGGGCACAAAATATCATAAACAAGAATTGACATGGATCCTAAAAAAATAAGGTTCATCCAAGGAATAACTTGCCAGAAAAAAATAGTTAAAGATGTTCAATCATTCCTTGGACACATTGGCTACTACTAGTGTTTCATACATAATTTCTCTAAGATTGCAAAACTGTTGGTTGAACTAACAAATAAAGATGCTCCTTTTGTCTGAACCCCAGAATGTGAAAAAGCATTCCAGTAACTAAAAGAAAAGCTTGTGGAAACTCTAATTCTACAAGTACCTGATTAGTCCAGATCATTTCATATTATGATAGATGCATCTAATTATGCTTTGGGAGCTTTGTTGATGTAGTTAGATGACAAGAAACATCCATACTACATCCATTGCTCCGACCAAAGAATTGTTGATGCGAAGTCACTAAAAGTGGTTGATTTTGGTTTGGACTAAAGATGAATCCTATCAAGTCATTTAAAAAAAATCAACAAGGGACTTCATGTGACCATGATGAGGAGCTCCATTCCACAATCTCTCTCTTATCCATCTATGCTTTCCATGTTCCACCTCACTACTAGTTTCATGTTTTTCTTCAATCTATTAGAGTTATTAGTTAGTTACTTCTAGTTTTTTGTACTTAACCTTCTATAATCATTAATCATCCACGAAGCCACAAACTCTTTAGTTTGAAGTTATGCAAGGGCATAAAAGGCCTATGCCTACATTGGGAAGGATCCACTTGCATATCGTTTGGTTGGGTTAGTTAAGTTCTTTACCCATAGACATTTTTGCAATCAAATTCTTTCTATTTAACCTATCAATGACATCTAATTGTACACATCTTCACAATAGTTTTCAATGAATTCTTCTTTTCATTATTGTGAATTCTTATACCCTTCAAATATTTCCTTGTATTGAAATTTTTCAAATTTAATGGATTGCTTAATTTAATTAGCCCTATCTATCAACCTTCCTGCTAACACTACTCAAGGAACCAATCAACCACAATCACAACCTGGTCAAGTGTAACCACTGACGAGACAAGGCATTTAATAGTTATGTGTTACACATCGTATACTAATTCATGATCATGTTGTGATTACAGTGGGAAGTATGTACTAGAAGTGGGACTATCTTCACTAAGGATGATGCAACAATACCACACAATGAGAACCATTCATGATTGAAGGATCTCTTCTCTCTCTCTTATTCTCCTACTGCCAAGAGGTGTTGGATGTCAATATTCTCTAGTTGTTTACTCCTCTTCTCATGAACACCTAATGTTGTAAAAATTGTAATTCCATACACTTAGCAACTCAGAGTCTATATGTCTATTTCATCTAAGTTAGTTTTTCATATCAGTTAATAATCCCATACTTACCAAATATGTTATATTATAAAGAACTTGTTCGTCCTCTTCTTCACTTGAGGACAAGTTTTCATTCAGTCGTGGGGTATGATGAATCACCATTTGATGTTAGCAGTGACGTCAAGTATGCAACATCGAGGTTGTGACATCATGTATGCAATGTTGGGGCCTAGATATGATGTTGGATGTCTAATGTTAAGGTATATACCTTGAGTCTATAAATACCATGGCTAGGCTCTAATTGTTGAGGTAATTCATTAGTCACCTTTCAGTTTTTAAGCAAGGTAGCAAAGCTCTTGCTATTTCTTCTCCCTTGAGTTAGAATATTTTCTGAGTGCCTGTAGAAGGAGTCTAAAATGTGTACGATTCTTTGTTCAAGCACTAATGTACCTGAGCACAACAGTGTGATAGGAATAAAATAAACTCTTTTAACAATCCTTGCAACACTAAGAATAGCTTAATATTTTCCTTATTGCATTTTATTTTCTTATTCTTTACTTTAATACATTTAATTAAATAATTTATTTTTAGTAGTTAATGAACACAAGCATGACAACTTCGAGCATTCATATAGTACTTGGTAACCTAGCAATGCTTAATGTTTGGTAGTCTAGTAGTGCTATATGTGTTTAAAATTTGTTCAAGAAAGTGGGGTAGTTACTTGTGTTACGCTAGATAGACAATAGACATTAGTTTTCAATCTACTCTACCCTTATTCTTGTTGTAGGCAATTACATCCATAAATTATAAAAATAATAAAAATTCATATACCTTAATTACAGTTAAACCATACGCTTGAGCCTCACAAGTATAGTTGGGAAGACAACAAACATTCTCAATGCCATTACACTTCCTATAGAAATTAGTGTACAAGATAATTATAGCTCCATGAAATTTGTCTAGATCGTGTGTAACACCTTAGTGATTCGTATGGTTGGGTGTAGAGGTACCTCATCACTTATTAGTGGGTGATTCCTTGGATGATCCTAATCTTTTTAGGGTCCACCTCAATCCTTGCTTATGAGATTTTATGCCCCAGCATAATGTCTTTTTGAATCATGAGATTGCTTTCTTGCTAATTGAGCCAAAGATTATTCTCCATGCACCTTTTAAGCACTTGATCAACATGGTTCAAGGCTTTCTCAAATGTTGTCCCATAGGTAGAGAATTCATCCATGAAGACTTCCACCTTGCTCCTAAGCTACTACTAAAAAATACTTAGGACAAGGTGTTGGAATGTTGCAAGGACATTGCATAGATCAAAAGGCATCCTTTTACATGGAAAAAGTCCCCCAAGGACTTGTGAATGTTTTTTTGGCTTGATCCTCAAGTGTGATTTGAATCTGGTTATAGCCACTATAACCATCTAGAAAGCTATAATAGTAATATCTAAAAATATTATCTAACACTTGGTCCACAAATGACAATGGAAAATGATCTTTGAACATTGTCATGTTCAATAGCATGAAATCAATACAGACCCACCACTTGCCATCTTTCTTTGGCACAATCATGAATGGGCTAACCCACTCACTATTCACAACTAGATAGATGAACCCATCCTTAAGGAGTTGTTCAATTTTATCTTTAATGATTTCCTTTATTTTGGGATTCAACCATTGTTGTAGCTACCCTTTGGCTTCATAGCCAAATTAATATAGATGCCATGTTGGCATATCTGAGGATCAATTCCTATGAGTTTAGGATATGACAAAGCAGAGGATATTAGCCATTTTTTGGCCACATTTAATAACATAATTTTTTGTTTAGAAGCAAGGTTAGCATTGATTATCACTACCTTTCCATTTTTTAGATATGCATATTCCATGTTGGTAGGTAGAGTTTTCAATCCTAAGGGCTCCTCTTTAAAATTTTTATGGATTTTCAACTCTCTCCAATTGGTATCATCAAGTTTATCACTAGAGAGTTGGTGATGAACTTGCTCTAGTTAATCAATGCCTTCAACATAGGGACATGTTAAGCTATGAGTTGATTCTATGCAAAGTGTGCTACTTTCAAAATTAGCTATTATCCATTGGGTACCCTCCTATTTTGTGGCTTGTGCGTATAGGAACTTTTGAATTTTAGATTCATTTGCATACTATTTTCATGCTTTGATTGATATGCTTTTGATAGATCATAATTTTTGCACATAGTTGACCCTGTATCATTGTACATGATGCATGGAACTCCCTTCTTCTTAATCTTTCCAAAAGCATTTTCTTTGAAAATTTCTAGGGAAAGATCTTTGATGCCCATTCACAGATCAATAGTGCTTAACCAAGCCCTTTCAATAATGATTGGGAAATCCCCCTTACAATTGTTAACCTTGATTAGCAAGAAATCGACAAGATAAAACCATCACTAGATAGTGGTTACAATGTCCTCCACTATTCCTAAGGAAACAGTGATGGACTGATCTACCAATTCTAAATAGATGTTGCTCTTCTTGAGAGAAGGTAGGTTCTAGGCTTGGTACATTTCATGGAAAATTAGATTAACACCAAAACCTGAATCAAGAATAGCCTTCCATGGCTCATTTTCAACAATCTACAAGTATATGAGAGGAATTATAGGATCAAATATTTTCTTGGGAAGGTTGCCAACCTTGATCCAAATAGATACTGGGTGGATTAACATGATTGTGTGGATCTTGTGAGGTGTTTGGTTTAAAGGGATCTTGAAAGGAATGGATGTAGACGATGAAGAAGATATAGGACAACTAGTTGCAAGAGTTAGTGAGGGCTTGGTAGGGCTACTAGTTCAAAAGAATGGTCTTTTATGAGATTTGGTTTCCAAAACACTCGATTGAGAAACTAGTTGTAAGTTGATGACCCTAGCAGTATTACTTTACTATGTCTGTGCAAGAATTTCATCCTACATGGTTGGAGAAAGTGGTAATTAGGTTGCGGGTGGAGGAACATGTGTTGAATGATGAGGAGGGTGATGAAGATATGGGGATTCTCTTCTAGGATATGGAAAATGAGTTCCATAGTACTCCATAGGGTAGTAGTGATGTTGGAAGGAAGTGTGACTAGAAAAGTCACATGGAGACATGGGTTGTTGAACATAGTACCCATATGGATCTAGCTATCTATAAGGGTATTGCTACCCTAGTGGTGGCATCCCATATGACTATGGATGTTGCCAATGTTAATACTACTCTTATGGTTGTGATGGAGATCCACTTGGCTAATATGCTTATTGTCAGTGAAACTGCATGGAATTACCTTATGGAAAAGGCAATCTTCTAGGTGCTTGCCTTCTTGCCAGCCTAGGATTTAGAGCATACACACTAGATTTCTACAAGTATGGCATAATAGAGAAACATCCATTAGGATGTTCATATTGGAAGATGTCACACCCATCATCATCATTTGATTTTGACTTCACAACCTCTTCTATTGTAGCAACTTTTCCCTTACCCCTTTGGTAGGATCATTCAACTTCCTTCCTTCTCCTATGATCATGATCACTACTTTATTCCTTGGATTCTTTAGCAATTTTTAGTGCTATTAAGAATTTCTTATCCAAATATTTCAACATTTTATCAACCTTAGCCAAAATTTTAGACATAAATTTTTAAATTAAAAAGGTCTTTTGCCACATCACTTCATCAAGTGGTGCCTCACCCTCACTATCATAGAATCAAACCTTCCTTTTTCTAATGGAAGGATCTTGGTTATACTCCTTAGCACTTTCTTATTTCCTTAACTCATCTTCTTCTTTTGCAACCTACTCAATGAGCCTTTGAATTTGATGGACTCAAAATTTTGGCAATCTCCCTTGGGCATAAACCCTAAGGATTTTCCTTGTTTCTAATTACAGTCCATCTATGATATGGTGAAGCTACTTCTGTTGAGAATAACCATGGCTAGGACATCTATGTAAAACACAATAACACCTATCCATGGCTAAATCCAAGGATTCATGTGTTCCTTATATCTAGCCTTGGATTTACTTTCTCAAATTGGACACTCTGGAGTATGTGTAATATTTTTCATTAAATAAATCAAGCATCATATTCCATTAAAAAATTAATTCTGGATCCAAAGAGTGGTACCAAATTTTTACTTATTTTATGAGTGTTCTAGAAAATAGTTTGAGTTTTTTCCAATCATTCTCTATGTTTTGAAAGGCATGGGCATCATGAAAGGCTTGAAGATGGGTCCATGGATTAGAGTTATATCCCCCCTCAAATCTAGGGATATTGTTCATAACCAACCTCTTAATTCTACTATCTTTTACATGTCTAGTTGGGATTCTAACTACCTCTAAAATGTTTAGCATGCTTTGAGCTACAAGAGAAGCTTCATCATCATGATTTTGATGCCTTCTATGATGTCCTCTACTATCCCTTCATTCAAGGTAGGGCCTATGATCATTTTCCCATCATTCACCTCCATCATGGTTTCGTCCCCTATGGTTTCCATTAGATTTGGAGGAGAAAGAAGAAGCTACAAATGAAGAGGATGAAGAGAGAGGAGGGTTGCCATCATAACAATGTCTACCACCTCTACTTTGCTTGTCATGACCATGATCATTAGGTTTACTATCATCATGATGCTTGCTTGAGCCCCTACCTTCACTGCCACTTTTGCCTAAACTCAGATTCTTGATAGTGGATTGCAAATTTGGGTTCAAACCTTCTTCACCAAAGACAAGGGGTGGAGAATCTTCATGTTGAGAACTCCTAGAGGAAGGATCCTCCTTGTCATCTTGGTTTAGCAAGAATAAGGGATTAGTGAACAGCTTTCCCTTTGTATCTTCATGGCACTTCTCCTAGTGTTGATCTCATTTGTGTTATGTTTCCATTGGATAGTAGTCCTGATAGTTATGATCCTACACAACATATTCATCATGAAGATACCAGATGTCCAACCTCTTAAAGTTTGAAGTATCTTCCCAAGAATAGATTGGTTAGAAGGCAACACAACATTGCCCTCCATATCTCTCCATCGTAGTTGTTCATTCTAATGCAAGATGAAAGTGAAATTAGGTACAAACTCATTTGGATGATTGTACATCACTTTGAATTCTTGGGCCACGAATGATTTTGATTAATCATGCTAATGAGAAGAAGACAGTTTGGATTAAATAAAAATTTAGTGTGTGTTAATTATAATTATTACTTTTATCTTTTGAATGATTTTGACCTTAGGATTCATTCCAATGATATTAAATAATATTCACTAAGTCCTAGGTAGTGCACGTATCAAACTACAAGTCCCCATTAATGGTGCCAATGATCAGTGGTGAGTATGCCCTACACCCAACCATATGAATTACTAAGCATTCACACATGATCCCATCGAATTTCATGGACTTATAGCCTTCTCAGTGCACTAGTCTCTAGGATATAAAACTAACCATTGCAATCGTTGTCTTCCCAATTACACTTGTGAAATGCAAAGGTATGGTTAAGAGAAATTGAGGCATATGATTTTTATCATTTTTAGGGTTTATGTTTAAGTAGCCTAATGATAAAGAATAATGAATAAAATAATTAAATTACTAATTTAATCTAAATAGCTACACTTAACTAATCCTAACATAAGCATTTGTTGTCACTTTCCATACACATCCTAAACACATTTTACACTACTGGGTTTCCAAACATTAAGTGTTAATAGGATTACCAAGCACCAAGAATATTCTTGAAGTGGTCATACTTATGTACTTAATTAATCACTTTTTAATCTAACTTAATTTAACTTAATTAATTACTTAATTTCTTAAAGAATTAAAGAAAATTGCATAAAACATTCAATGTATAAATAAACAGTTAATCTATTTTGAAAGTTGATGGGACGTGATATCGCATCGTCCTCTACGATATCGCATATGCAATATCGCGGTCTACCGCCATATCTATAAATAAGAGGTGGCACTCCCCTTATTCCTCATCCTAGGCTTAAAGTAGCGAAGCTCTAGTGGATTGATCACCCCAGAGATAGATTATTTTCCATATGCCCGCAGTAGGAGTCCCCAAGTGAACGGATCTTTATTCAAGCAGCTTTGTACCTAAACGCAAGTTATGTATGGCAATAAAGATGAGCTTTTTGGATAAACCTTACAGGTACATGGAATAGGTTTATTACATGTTATTTCCTACCTATTATTTATTACCTGCAGTAGCGCGGTATGAGTACGACTTGATTACAAGCATTTACGAATATGTATGGTTAGTCAAGGAATCAGTTACTCATCGTGATTAGTCTCTCTCACCCTAAACTCCTAGAGCATGGGATAAGTACGACTTGGTTATGAGCATCCAAGGATGTGTACGATTAGCCAAGGAATAGATGCTTATCACACTTAGGTTAGTTAAGTGCCTCAGTACGACCACTTCAAGCACGTGTGTTACGTGTGGTGATCCTAGTAATGATTAGTGTTTGGTAGTCACAGTTGCATAGTTCAGGATATGTACGGTAAGTGGGAATAGATGCTGATGCTAGGGACTTAGTGCATTAGTTAGAGTTAGTCTTAGTTTCTCAACCCTTTCCTCTTAGCATAGGAGAAAAATAGAAAACACCATAAAAATCATATACCTCAGACTTGCTTAATCATACACCATGACACATACAAGTAAGCCTGGGAAGACAACGATTAATTAACCCCAAGTGTCCCAAGGGGCATGTAGGCATTTAGTCTATGAAGTTTGGCCGGATCATGTGTGCGACGCTCGTATTCATATGGTTGAGTGTAGGGATACCCACCACTCATCATTTGCACCGTTGCCAGGGACTAAGTGTTTGTACGCCAAATAGAACATAAGGAAATCATTCAAATCATTAGGAGCCTTAAAAAAACCTTTGGGTTAATTAGTTAAATAAGAACTTATATAACGGTGAAATAGCACACCGGTAAAAATGACTTCTTCTCACAAATCTAATTCACCACCTAGGACTAACATTAGAGACAGTCGGCAACATACAACACATAACCAAAACCATCCAAGTCCTAAATAATACAAGATAGTTTATACTCATCCTAATGAGTATATCCCAAACTTTACCTTTATTCTCCATCAAGATGAATAGTTGTGATGGAGAGATCTGCAAGGTAACATCGTGTTACCTCTAGATCGATCAGTCTCTAACATGCTCTTATGTGCCTTGGCACAAATTGGCATGCAAGAATTATTTGCTAAATACATTACTGACGATTTTGATATGAGGGATTACCATCCCATAGATGTGCAACGTATGAGGGACTTAAGGCAGGAGAGTCAACATACACTGTTGAAGGGCAAAGTCCCACACATCCTTAGTGAAATAGGAGACAAGAAACCCCTTATAACAAGTTCCTTTGCAATGCATGTTTCCCCTCCTAACAATGGTGAGGAGGTAAGGCATCAGAACCTTCGATCAATTATACATAACCTTGGTTCTGATCCCTGTGAACACCAACTATTCACGGAAGGAACAACAACTCACGCTAAGGACGGACACTTAGATCATTATAACGGTCAGGGATGAAGTAGTCAAAGAGAAGGTAAGAAACATCACCATGGTGATGGCTCCCCTTCTTCTTCTCCTTCATCTCACCACTCACCCTCTCCTTCCACATCTGGGCACAACCTTCACGAACATAATGGTGAGGGTAAAGGTAAGGAAGACGAGAGACCTTGATAGGAAGGTCAAGAGATAGGATGAGGGCAAGGACGTAGGGAGAGTAGGGAACCACGCAGACATCATAGTCATCAACCTAAATTATGCTTGACATTACAGAGGCTATTAGGATTCCAACAAGGCACTTAAAAGATAGTCAGATCAAGTGTCTGGACATAAATAATTTCCCATGTTTTGAAGGGGGATACAACGCTGATCCACAACATCATTTACAGGCATTCCACGATGCCTGTGCCTTGCAGAATATAGACAATGAGTGGTAGAAGCTTAAGTTGTTCCCAAGGACACTCATCAAAGAAGCAGAGAGTTGGTACCGGTCCTTAGAACCAAAAACCATCAAGAGGTGGAGTACAATGCTCGAACTCTTCAATAACAAATATCAGACGTACTCCAGAGTGTCCAATTTGCATAAGCAGATCCAAGGCTAGAAACAAGATGCTTATGAACCCTTGGATGTTGCCATGGCCTGCTACTATACATTGCTACATCATTGCCTGGGCCATGGGTATGCTCAACGGGATCAACTTCGCCACTTCATGGATGGGCTAAGGAATGAAACGAGAAGAACCCTTGGGACTTATGCCCAAGGGAAACTATCACAACTTAGAGCCCATGAAGTACATAGCTTGTTGGAACAAGTAGCGCAAGAAGAGGGTGAACTATGTAAGAGGGAAAGTGCAGAAGAATACAACCATGATCCCTCCCTTTGCAAGAAGGGAGTGAAATTCTATGATAAGGAGGATGAGACACCACTCCAAGAGTTGGTGAACCAGAAAACCTTGCCGATCTAGAAATTAACAACCGAAGTATCGGCCAAGGTAGACCAAATGTGGGATTCCTTAGACTCAAGAATTGAAACAGTCTTGAAAATTGTAGAAGAGTCTAAGGGGGAACAAGGTAGTGACAAAGGTAAAACAAAGTGGAGAAATTCAAGCCCTACACATAACAAGGGTAAGGGAAAAATTCCTATCTTTGATGAGGCTATGGACTCTAACACAGATGATGATGGTGGATGTGAGGTCTGCTACTATGACCATCCTAAGGGATGTTGCCTAGTTATCTCACATCTATAGGAGTTTTGTGTTTATGCACTAAATCCAAGACTCAACCAATGGCAAACACCCCGAAGGTTACCTTATCCACAAGGTAACCCAAGGTAGTTCCACCAACCACTAACCTATTATCCAAGTGGAACTCCACCACAGCCCATTGGACAACATCAGCAGTGGCAATACCCAAAGTCATGGGGGATGCCATCGCCAACACAAAAGTACCCTTACCGGTAGCCCAATCCATATGGTTATTATGTGTAGCAGTAGGTTTCTCCAGGTGACTCTATGAGTCATACTACTCCCCAACGTCACTACCAAGTTTAGGAGTACTTTAGGAGGACTCCTTCTCCTCCAAGAGACATCTCACATTCATCCCATCCTCTAACCCCATCTGCACCTCTTCCACCTGTAGTTCCCATACAACATGTTCCAACAATGCAAGGGGAACTACCTACTCAACCGCAGCAATGTAATGCCGCAAGAGCTATAAATATTCAGCTTGTAAATATTCAACCGGGTGCTGGTTTTGTCAACTGTACAAAGAAAAGGCCTTTCTTAAGAACCAAGAGCCCTGAGAGACTACCGCAACAACAAACAATTGAGTAGGTGCACATGCCTCCAACATCTAACACTTCGGAGCACCCTTTAGTCCAAAAGAACTATATGCATACGGTTATGTTGACACATACCATAACTGACTGGATCAAGGTAGGCCACCTTCCCAGGAAACTATCTGACCCTAGGAGCCCCTTAATTTATTTGCAAATCATCGGAAATGCACCACATTAGGCTCTTCTTGACTTAGGTTCCGAAGTCAACCTAATATCACAAAAAATGTATCAAGCCTGGAACCTACCCCAACTAAAGAAGAGTAACATCCAACTAAGGCTGGCTGACCAGTCCATTACCATTCCCTTAGGATTGATGGAGGACATCATCACCACTGTGTATGGGTGGTCATACCTAGCCGATTTCCTGGTGATTGAAGTTAACAACGAAGGAGGCTTCCCAATTATAATGGGAAGGCCATGGCTAAGTACAGTAGATGTGTACCTAGGGATCCATGATCTTTCCTTGCAAATATCTAAGATAAATATTTATGAAAAGATTGAGAAGAAGAAATTTCTATGCATCACATACAGTGATTCATCGGGTGATGACATGGAGGAAATGTCTCCATGTAACGGGTGTGCCCTTGAGACTTTGAAACAAAGATGCCTATATGTAGCAACCACACAACTAGTAGTAGACATTCCGTGGTTGATAGCTACTCGAAAGAGCAAACAAATTTGCATGGAACAAATTGAGGAGATAACGCATGCTAATAACAGAGGCATAGATACCTTAGAATATGAATGTCACCAACTTCCATCCCTCAACTTAAGAACATCAGTAGGGAGAAGTTGGGCACTATTACGAAATTCAAATAGATGCTCATTATTTCGGATCTCTCCCTTACAACTCAGTCATGGGGGAGATGGCCACCTATGCTAATCATATGGGGCCCTCAATTCTTTTAAGTTTTTGTTTTACACATTTTTTTTTTACAAATTTCTTTAACTTTTCTTATTTTTTTTACAACATTGTTGTACTTTTCCATTTGTGTGCGTGTGTGTGTGCCATCCACCATGTAAGTTCGTCACCCAATAAGTGTTTAGAATGATGGTATGAACTGTTTTTCATTGATTGCTAATGTTTGGTTTTTACCTTTGAGTTATGATGTTGATACTAAGGTATGTTCTTTTGATATGGCAGACAATTAGTCCACTTCATCCATCCATTCACCAAAGTCTATGGTTTCTCTTGGCTTGGATATGTATAGTTCCCCTTCTAATAAGAACTTTAATGAATCGGTGACTAGGTACTTCTCAAACTAAGGAAGGACTCAAGGTTTGAAATCAGTGTGACTTCAAGGGAACTTGATGCATTTGTGTTGGCCATTCGCTTGGGTGCTTGGATGTTTTCTTCTTGAGTTTTCTTGCTATTCCAATGTTATCCACTTTTTGGATGCTGAGACAATAAAAATAAAAAAGTATTTGCATGGTGTGGTTCTCATGCATAAAAACACAAAACAAAAAAAAACGAAGTGAGAATTCAAAGAACACCCCTTAGACAGAATAAACTTGGGCTACAAGCACTAGTTATGGAACCAAAATTCTTCCCTCTAACTAAGGCCCTTCTCGCTTCCTATTCTCTCCTTTGTTTTGTCGGAATGGTGGTAGCTTTTGGAGATGCATCCTTGTCACTCCAGTAGATGGTTTGACCAAGTGTATTGATGCAAAGTCACTAGATGTGGTTGGTTTGAGGCTGGAGTTGGAATGAGATTTGCCGAGTCACATTAATCATGAGACACACAAGGGGCTATATAGCACCTTGTCCTTGGGATTCTATTACATCCTCTTCTCTCCACCCTTCTCTCCATTGTTCACCTCATTACCGGTTGTATCATTAGTGTATATTTTAGTAGATATGTTGTTTTCTTTTTGATAAATTCTCATGGTTAAGACTTTAACTTGTGTTCCAAAGGACATTCCTAGAGCCTACGGACTCTTTGAATGTGGGTTTGTCAGGGCACTAAGGGCATGAGCCTGCTTTGGGGAGGATCCACTGACATTCCTATTTGGTGCATTACTTAACTTTTTTCCCTTAACATTTTGCAATCAATTCTCTTTTGTTCATTTCCATCTTGACATCCATTTTAACGATGTCTTAGTTGTCTCTTTTACCCATCTATTTTTCTTATTCTTTCTCTACTCTATCACTACCGGAGGTTCACGATTATTCATGGGGGTACGGGGCCTGAATTTTTTGATTTTTTCCTAGCTCCAATTTTTTTGATTTTCTTTCTAACTCCTACACCTTCTGTAGTCATCATTTATATATTCCCAGATCTGTAATCAGCCATACCACAATCCAGCCAATGGACTTACACTGAAGCAAGGTATAACCACATGGAAATTTATTTACCCTTGCTAATATACGACTGTGTTGTGTGTGCAGATGGTGATCATGCAATAATAGACCGAATCAGGAAGGAGCACTTGGAATGGAGTGGTGCTGAAGCAGTTATGCAAGGAGCAAGATCAATGAGGCACTTACGGATGGACAACGAAAGGTGCTATCTGGGCATTGGCAACAGTAAGACTTCCTCTCTTTTCTTCTCTCCTCTTCTCTCTCCTTGCTTCTCTCAAGCTACCAAATATGGCCTGATGTCATTGTAATAAGGTGTTCACCCTTGTTGTCATGAACACCAGTTGTATCAAGTTTTGTAATAATGATCCATTCACATGTCATCCCATTAGTTCCATTTCCTCAATAATTCCATACCTACCCAATATCATTATACTAAACTTGAGGACGAGTTTTCATTTAGTCATGGGGGTATGATGTGACGCAATATCGCATGAGCTACGATATCGCGGCTGCCACGATATCATGTCGTCCCCTGTGATATCACGTACGTGATATCGCGGTCCGTTGCCATATCTATAAATAAGAGGCGGCACTCCCCTTATTCCTCATCCTAGGCTTAAAGTAGCAAAGCTCTAGCGGATTGATCACCCTAGAGACCCCCAAGTGAATGGATCTTTATTCAAGCAACTTTGTACCTGAACACAAGTTGTGTATGACAATAAAGATGAGCTTTGTGGATAAACCTTGTAGTACATGGAATAGGTTTATTACATGTTATTTCCTACCTATTATTTATTACCTGCAGTAGTGCGGTATGAGTACGACTTGATTACGAGCATTTACAAATGTGTACAGTTAGTCAAGGAATCAATTACTCATCATAATTAGTCTCTCACCCTAAACTCCTAAAGCGTGGGATAAGTACAACTTGGTTACGAGCATCCAAGGATGTGTACGGTTAGCCGAGGAACAGATGCTTATGATACTTAGGGTAGTTAAGTGCCTCAGTACGACCACTTCGAGCACATGCGTTACGTGTGGTAATCCTAGTAATGATTAGCATTTGGTAGCCACAGTTGCATAGTTTAGAGTGTGTACGATAAGTGGGAATAGATGTTGACGCTAGGAACTTAGTGCATTAGCTAGAGTTAGCCTTAGTTTCTCAACCCTTTCCTCTTAGCATAGGAGAAAAACAGAAAACACCATAAAACTCATATACCTCAGACTTGCTTAACCATACACCATGACACATACAAGTAAGCCTGGGAAGACAATGATTAATTAACCCCAAGTGTTCCAAGCAGTGTGTAGGAATTTAGTCTATGGAGTTCGACCGGATCATGCATGCGACGCTCGTATTCATATGGTTGAGTGTAGGGATACCCACCACTCATCAAAAGTGTTGCAAGGTCTATTATAAAGCTCATCATTATTGTTGCACACACCGCCATGCTTAGGTACAATAATGTTTTAATAAATATTTATACTCTTTGACTCCTACTACAAGCACTTAGAAAAATATTCTAACTTCTAAATGACAAAACTATAAGAACTTTGCTACAACTTATAAAAGGAAAATGCCATAAATGTGGCTAGTGAGTGCATATTTATAGGTGAAATAGGGGGCCCCATTGATGGGTACCCATCAAAGGGTCAAATCCTACATCAACAGGATCCTATTGATGGGGTTGAATTGATGGGATCATGTCAATGACATCATGTTGACGTGGCCAACCAAACGACTCATCACTTACTAACAATAAAAATCTATGTTTGACATCCACGCACCATGGTCATGTGACATCTTCTTTGACATGCCTTGTTAATCAAGTTCACTAAATGTCACACATCTCATTCAATAAGAAAATGATAGTTTGACCTTAGCAATGAAGCTAAATGAAGGTTTCACTCCCACAAAAAGAGAGAGATAGAGAAAATGTCAAAGAAACCAAGAGACCAATGTAACTTGAAGATAAGTGAATCAATGGCTCTTAATAAAAATAGAGCTAGGTGACCAAATAAGTCCAAGAATGAAGTGGTGGTTCCTTCAAAAATCATCGAGTAATTAACAATTCCAACACGAAGCATGAAGATCTCATTTTTCAATAAATATGTCACCATTATGCCATAACTGTGATGTCAATACATTTGGAATTCTTTGTTAATCCACATGATCATTCAAATAGCCAATGTAATCATCATCTTATCCCAAACTCTTGACATCCCATCATGATCTTACTTCACCATTGTGAGCACTCCTTGGCATGATTCAATAGCTACAGTATCAAATATGAAGAGGAAGCATTGGTGATGAACTTGTTATAGTGTTTTGCAATCTTTTTTGATGTCTCATGGGTAAATCCTTAAAACATCAACAAAGAGCAACCAATGAAACATCTCAAGAAAATTTATGTGACAAATAAAGAGCCTAATGGCTGAAATATTCATTGTAATTTGATAGGGATTCAAAAGAAAAAATAATTTTCATTTTCCCCATCAAAAATCCTACCCTGTGGCCTTATTTTGGTAATAATTTTAGACTATTTTAATATGTAAAGTGAAATTTACATCTCATGTGCTATGAATTTTATTTATGCTAACATGTGAGGAAAAAATTGCCAAAACACTGGTGTTTCAACATCAAAAAGTCAAAAACACTGGTGGCTCATATGCTATACATTTAGGCCTTAAAAATATCAAAAAATTTGTAGGGAATTTCCAAAAATTTTCAGATATCAAATTAGTGGAGAATCAGCAAATTGATGGCTTATTTAAATGAAAATCTATGCTATTTTCACAATCCTTTTTGGCATATTGAGAGAGAATCCTTTGAACACCTTTGAGAACACATTTTAGAGAAAAATATTTTAGCAAATTGTAGGAAGAAAGACTACGTGGTTGTTAGATATTTGAAGATGCTACAAAACCTAAGAATTTTTGAAGTAGAACGGAGATATAAAGGCCCAAGTAGCCATAACCCTAGCACATATCAAGAACTTTTTTGAAATAGATCATGTAATCTAGAAGTACCTGGAAGGACTATAGGACACACACCAACCATCTACACTTGAGATCTTCAACAATTATTGGTATAACATTTGTAGATTTGTATTCACTCACTCTATATTTTCTCATTAATATCAATATACAAGTTTGCAATTTTTTTTGGCTACATTTTTTTTCATTATTTTTATAGTTTCTCATTTTTATTTATTTGCATTTGGTAAGATACTTTTTTAAGTTCTTAGGTGATTGAAAAGATTACCTAAGGTACCCCAGATCTTTTCAAGGTGCATGGATCTTAGCATCAAAACTGCTTCATACTAAGATTTTTGGTTTTCTAGCATTGAATTTTTTAGTCATTATACTTTACCCCTGGCTTCCTTCTAAAGTACACATTTTCATTGCTTGTGTCCCCATTCTCTACATTTGAAGTACTAAATCTTTTACAAGTTCCTACCTTAACCCTTACTTCCCTTATCTTGGTCCTTCTTGGCTTTTCCCTTTTCATCACCTCTTTCAATCTTCTTGTCATGTTATCATCCTTGTTTTAAAATTTTGAGTTGAAACCCTTTTAAAATTTGGATCACTTCTTTTCCTTGGAAGTTTGTTTGCTCTTGTTTTTTAATTCACTTAATTTCTATTCAACCTTGACTATCAAATTGTAAGTCTTATCAATATTTTGTGGCTCATAAAAAGATAACTCCTACTAGTATGTCATTTTTAGACCTCCCAAAATGATTAAAACCTATTCATAATCCTTCTAATTTATGTTAGCTTGATGGAATAGATCAAAAAATTTGATGTAGAATCCTTTGAGATCCTTGTTGCCTTGCCTAAGCAATTTCAACTTTATAATAGTCTCTTGTCTTTAATGAGACTATTCAAATTTTCTTTTCAACCTATATTTTATCATAGGGTAATATTTGATGGGTTGATTGCTATGTCTTTCATAATCTTGGAACATTTTCCCTTCTAAGTAGAAGTCATACCTTCTAATCTAGATTTAAAAAAGGTACCCTCAAGGTATTTGCTACCTCTTCCAACTAAAAGTGCTTCTTAAGTGCCTTCAAAAAATTTGAAAAAGCATTGGTATCATCTACATCATTTAAAGTCTTTAACTTCACGTACAAAAGTCTTATAGCATTTTTGAATGCTCTTGCAAGCCTTACTTTATACTTCTCATCAAGCTTGCCTAGAGAATAAGTAGTTACCATCATTGGAGCCCTTATAATTCTCATCTAAGGAATAGGATTTCCTCCCATTGGAATTCTCATTTTAGCATCAACATCATAAACATGGTTCCTAACACCTTCAAGGCTCATATCACCTGTTTGTTAACATGCATCTTAACTTTCTAGGTCCTCCAGTGACTACTTGACATTAGTACTGCTTCTTTAAATAACAATTTCAACAAGTTTAAGGGTAATCTTGGTAGTTCAAACTTAAAAGTTTTCTATCATATGTAGGTAACATTGATGTTGATGTCAAAGTTAGTGCTAGCATCATCATGGCTACATCATCCTTCTTACAAGTTACTAAGACCAATACTTGGTAATATTCTTTTAGTCTATAGTATTCTTAGAATCTCAAAAATATCATTATGACTTTGTTCACCTTAGTTTTGACATCCTGAAGGCTCATGATAATATTTTAGGAATATGTTAAAAATTATTCCAACTTTCTCACTAACACCAATGTTAGAACATTAAGAACAAATACATTAACACCCTTAACCATTAAACTCTATAATTGACATTGTCTCTTGACATCACAAACTTCTTGTCATCATCATGATGCAATTTTGCATCATTTCAAGCATTGAATAAGGACTTGAAAGGCTTGTACTAGCACTTAGGAAAAATTAAGAAAATTTCTCTAAGTTTTTATGATGTTAACATTAATGTTAGTGTCACATATTCATGTTCCTAGTCTTGCTAAGTTTGAAGAACAAACTTTCCTATTTTAAAATTTAAATGATCTTCAATAAAACTTCACTTAACTTTGAGTGAGATTTAGCAACTCTAGACCTATAAATATATTGTTAAAATCCATACTTAGGGCTATTTCATTGATATCTAGAGCATTTTATTAAAATTTCAAGAAATCAAGTGTGTTTGTGATAAACTACCTAGCATCTGCCATATGCTCCATGACCATCATAGGGCCTCTCAACTCTTTTTCTAATGCTAATGCAACATCAGCATCAGTAAAGTAGAATCCACATTAGCACCCTAGACTTATAATTTTTTATCATCAACACTAGTCTCTAGAGTTATAATATTTTAGCTCTAGTGTCAATCTAGGACACTTAGCTAAAACAACCCTGTTTTCACCCTAATTTGATAATATACAACATCTGCAACTTTTTCATTAACATACCTATCCTCCAGAGATTTAATTTTACTCTCTAAACCTACATTTTACTCACAAATTGGGTTTCTTCAATAGTTTTATTCAACTTATGTTTTTCACCAACACTTGTAGTTTGACCTTCCATAGAAGGCAAATACTTTTATGTTTAGTAATAAAGCATTTCTATTATTTGGGAAAGGAACCAAAACCCTTTCCCCTACATCATAGCTCTTTATAGTTTTATATTTTCTCCTTTTTTATTCACATTTTATACTTAGATTTTATTTCATCTCTTATATCTTATTCCATACTGAGCTTTATTTTCAGCAACAAATACTTAGTAAATTTTTAGCATTTAGTCCAACATTTTTATCATTCCATTATCATTTCTAGTTCACATCTCATAGGTGAAATCCACATTCTATTGAGGATTCATACCCTTTCATGTCAATATTGTTAACTTAGTGAAGGTTATATCAAGTCAAAGACCGTTCATGTCTATCAATTTAGTACTTTAACACTTAGTTTGTGGAGGTGTTCTTCTGGGATTACGAAAAAATAATTTCATAGTAATAATAAGACTTATTTAAGAGAAAATAAAAACATTCTATAATTTTACAATGGAAACTTGGATTCATTTCAAATCACAAAATGGAAAATTATGCCGATTACACATAAATTGCAATGATTACATGCATAAAAGAAATTCATTTTGAAAATATAATGCAAGTCTATAATAATCATAAAATCTAATCAAAAAATGTATCTCTAAAGATGACTTATGAGAAAAATCAAGCAATGATATAGACAAAAGCTAAATGCAAAAGCCAAAGATAAGAACTCATTGTTTCTCATGAGAAAGTAATAAGTTGGGTTTTGGTTTTCATGATACCTTTGGCATATTCTTCTTTATTGTTTCATAAACCCCACTTTTATCTTGACTATGTGTTAAGCTCTGAGTGATGTATCCTTTGTCATTTTTATTCAAGCATTATTGTGTCATTGCCTTCAAGTTTTTTCATAATGCTAATATCAATTTATAAGAAGAGCTTAGGAAAATGAAAAAAGTATGTCTTTTTAGCTTAATTTATGAATTTATACTTTTCTCCACTGGCATTGGTATTAGTAGCTAGCATCAATGCTTAAAAGCTTAAATCCCTTACAAAATTGTTTGTGTTCTAGTCTTAAACTTTAACTACAATATCTAGACTTTGACTTCTTTACCTTCCTCCAATCTTTCTCTTATTCTAATATATATATATATATTAATCCTACAATTTCATTTATTTCTATTTTGACTTTAGAATTTTCCAAAGCATCATTAATTCTTTCTTTACCTTTTTTGAAGGTCATCATGGATCATGCCATCATTTTCCAACTTCATGAATTCTATAACTTAGCTAGCTCTTATGGCCACATCATTAGAGAACTTGATGAGAAACTAATTGATTCATCCCAAAACAACATCCTGCAAAGCCCACATATCTTCTTTGGACATCATTGAAGACGATCTTATTTTCCAATCTAACCTCATCTTCTTGGATTAAGAGCTAATTCTTACTAATAACCTCCTCGTTGTGCTTACCATATTTAATTACAAAGGTGTCAAAAATGCTTTACATATAAGGAGAAAAATCCTTGGAAATCTTAGAGCTTATGTAATAGCTATACTATAAAATAATTTCATTACATTCATTGGAGAGACAATGACATGTTGAAGCTTCTTGACTAAGGCTCTAAACTAGTAAACCAAAAAACTAGGAAAATCAAACCTGATCTAGCCCTTTCCATCAAGAAAAAATCACCAAATTATATAATGTAGGATTCATATATCTCATATATTAATCATATTGGATCTCCAATGTGGGCATGATTCCCAAGAAGAATGGAGGCATTAGGATTTGCACAGACTTTCATAATGTGAAAAATATCATACTTAAAGATAAATTTTACTTATTTAATATAGATTAGCTTATTGATATAACCACATGACATGTACTATTATCCTTTATGGATGATTTCTTAGATTACAACTAGATCCAAATTAACCTTGAGCATCAATGCTACACAACTTTCATAATCTCCTAGGGAACATATTGCTACATAAATATGTCATTTGAACCCAAAAATGTTAGATCTACATATTAACAAGAAAATATATATATTTTTAGTGACATGATATTTAACAAGATGAATGATTATGTAGATGATCTAATGGTCAATTTCATTATACCAACTGATCACCTAATAGGTCTTGAAATCATCCTAACTTATTGCAATAAACTTAATATTTGCTTAAATCCCAAGAAGTATATTTTCAATGTAGAAATGAATAATATTTTAGGTTTCATTATTTGAACTAATGAAATCATTCTTGAACCTAATAAGGTCAAAGTCATCATGAATCTTCCTTCATCTATCTCAAAGACATGTACATCTTACAACATCTCCAATCTTACTAATTAATTTCATCTACTCTCACATATTCTTAAGAAATTTACCACTTTTAATTAAGACTCAAAATGACATGAATTCTATTATATCATTAAACACACACTCATAGATTTTCCAATAATTCACCTAGCTCAATTCAATATTTCATTCTTTCTCTATCTCTCAAAATCTGAACATTCCATTGTAACCATGCTTTACCAACGACATGAGGGTAGAGTTGACCTTTCCATATATTATATCTCTTATCCATTCTCATATTTTGAAATAAAACACATAAAAATAGAGAAATATTCCCTTTCCTTCATCTTCACACTTAAGAAATAGAGACACTACTTACTAGGGGTAAAAGTGCATGTTATATGTCATGATAATGTCTTACACTTAGTTAAATCTAACATATATAATAATAATTTCATGACCAAATGAAAAAAAATTATTATCAAGTTTAATTTTTTGTATCACTCATAACACTCTATCAAGGGCCAAGTCATAGTGGACCTTTTAGCTTTGGCACCATTATTAGAACCCTTTGCCAAAATACATAATCACCTTTAGAGAAGGTAGGCATTTTTGCGTCAACTTAACCTCTTGTTACAACCATAACACATGATTTTGATATTCATCAATAATTAGATGACACTCTACATGTTAAAGTTCTAGTGCAACTTATTTTCTCAACTACAATGGTGAGGATCCAATTTACCAAACATACAAGTTTAACCTTTCATGCACAAATAATATAGTTGAATACAAAGGTCTTATCCAAGGTTACTTTTAGCCATTTAGCTAGGCATAAAGAAACATTCTATTCATGGTGACTTTTAGTCAATTCATCAAGTCAAAAATGAATATGCTTATAAAGTTAGCCATCTTCAACCTATCTTAATCTAGTCAAAAAGCTCATCTCACAATTTGATGAATGTCTCCTAATGCCAAAATTTTTTTTCCCTTATTACAAACCTAATATTCCTTAAAGATTGTTTATTTCATTTAACTCAAGATACATCAATCATGATATAACATGCTAGTGTTCAAGACCATAGAAGCTTTACTTTATTATTTATTAAGTGTTATATTTCAATGTGATTTTATACCTTGTTAATGTTTGTTAATACCCCTTCTTTTATGCTATTAAGACTTGAATTTGAGATCCCTTAATTGTTAAATATCTTAAGGTTTAGAATCTTGAATCTTTTCTTACATGTGATACCTTGGTATTTTTATATTCTTCTATATTTTATTTGGATATATTTTGTAATTAATATTATACATACTTGTTGCTCATAAAGTTGCCCAAGCTAGCAAATGGTGGTGGGCCATTACTAGTACTTTATTAATGTTTAAATTTATATTTTTATATTTTATTTAGTTTTAAGGTTTTGTAATAAATTAAAAAAATGATTATAAAACATACTAAATAAATATTTTTGGTTTATTTATATTATTTTTTATTTTATCTTAGAATCCATTCTTAAACATGTGACTCATTCTAGTATTCTCTTGATGACTTTAACTCATTGGTTGATCTTTGGATCCTTTTGTGAATTCCTTGTTATCTAATAAATTACTAATTCTTTATTTTTGAAATTATTCATATCTTTTTTTTTGTTATAAATACTTAGCAGCTTTGGCTTTCTTGGCATGAATTATTTATTACTCTCTCTTCCATTCTCTTGCTTGTGATTGTGCTTGATGGATCTCATGGTAAGTTTTAGATCTAAACCTATCCTTGCTTGATGAAGCTTTATTCTTAGTTCATCTTTCAAGAATGAGGAAATATTATTGATTCTATCAATTCTAATAAGTAGCTTACCTTTTCATACCTACTTCTCTTTTGTGATGATTTTCATTGATAATCTAATCATATTTTATGTGTTATCGATCTAACCTAACTTTTGAAGTTTGATTAATAATTTTCCATTTTCATGACTTTCCCCTTTACATTTTGATACTATCTTTTCATTGTTTCATCTTCTCCTCATGGAAACTATAGTAGAAAAATTTTCATAGTTTATGACCTACATTAAGACTTTTCTAGGGACTGCAATGAAAGTCACAATGCATTCTTAGCACATTTTCTAAAGTAGTGTATTTATCTCGACATCAAGTAGTAATGGCACATTCAGATAATATTAACTGGAAGAAATTTTGAATGTGTAGGGGTGCATTCAACATGTCAAAACACTAAGCAAATGTGGTGGACCAGTAGTAATTTTAACTTGATTAGTCATTTATGAGAACATAATTGGTATAATTTCAAAAGGCCTACTACTATGTAACATTTTGTCAATAGGCAATCAATTATGGTGGTTGCAAAATAATCATGTTGGATTGGGAATTGAAGTTGAGTCAATATCATACCTAATTTATAATATTTTGTCAATGGGCAAGCATTTGTGAGGTTTGTAAACTAATCACATTTGCTTGGGAACTGACATTTAGCTAAGTAACATACTTGTTTAGGGTGTTGTGAGGAGCTAGGATCTTAGGGTAGCCATAGGATTGATACTATTCATAACATGATATAACATTTTTTCTAGCATTTTTCTTGTAGAAGTTTTATTTACACCTCTACTAGGATACCTCCATGAACTAAGTGTTGAGATACTTAGCACATAACCATAAACGATCTTAAGATTGATGTAATGCTCAATAAATCAATAATTATAAAACAAAGGAGCACAAATCCTCTAATCAAATATGGACTTAGCCTAATGTACAAAAACTAAAAATGGTAGGGAATGATAAAAAATAAAATTTTTAATGCTAAAAATAACTAAGTGTAAAACACTAGGAAAAAGGACTAAGTATGGATTATCAAAAAATAAGTTATAAATATAGAATAAGTTATAAATAATGCAATAAAAATTAAGTGTAAAATATAGATAAAGAGCATAAAATATTAAAATAGTGTAGTTATAACATAAAAGAAATGATATTAGTTCCCTCCCAAAATGATAGATTTTTATGTTGAAAAAAAAGTATAAATATGCTTAAAATTTAACAAAGTATAGAATAAAATGTGAGATATGGAATAAAAAATAAGTATGAAGCTTATATAAAATAACATAAAATTTTGAAATATTAATATTATTATATATAGATTATGTTAAATTCCTCATCAAAAATGAATTTTTTATGAAGAATAATAACTAAGTGTAAAATGCTAAAACTTTTAAGTATAGAATGTGAACTACAAGATAAAAAAAATTCTAAGTATAGAATGAAAATAAACAAGAATAAAAAAATTAACGTGAGATGCTTTGATATGGGAAAAAGGTCCCAAATCCTTTTTCAAATAATAAAATTATTCATTAATGAGTTGTAAAGTGTTCATCTCCTATGGAGAGCCAAACTACAAATGATGAGAGAAAAATGTAAATGCGATAGACATGATAAAAGAAGCTTATATCTTGAGGAAAATATACATTTAGGGGGTGGAATTGAATCTTTGAAGGGTTTAATGATGATGTGGAAGCTTGAAAATTCTATCCTTAAAAGTGATCCTGAAGGTGTAGAAGGTGGCCAAGAAGCACACAGGTGCTATGATGGTGGTAAGTGTTCATGCTACTAATCTTTCAAAATCTAACAAGTGTTCAAAAATCTCAAAACATCCTATACTAAAATTCTGTTGTTGTATTTATAGGCTTAGAGTTATCAAATTTAATTTATAGTTGCTAAAAGTAAACTCTAATTAAGTGTAACTTGTTGCCAAGTTCAAAAATAGCAAGTCTAGTCTTTGGTTATAGCAAGCATGGCAACTTATCGAGGTGAGGTTGAGGTTGACACTGACTTAGCATCAATAACACTTAGAAAAATTTTGAACTTTTTTTTTATCTTCTAGAAGGCTCTAGATAAGAGAATTGATGCATAGATGATTAATATGAAAAATGACATTAAATGTCAAATGTAGAATTTACCCAAGATGTTAACAGGTAAAATGACACTACATATTGAAGAAGAAGATTTTACAAAGAGTTGATGTTAGGATTAACACAAGAACTAACATCAAATGTCAAAACTAGGGGTTATAGATGAAGAGACAAAATGATGCTACTAATGATGTAAGACATCATTTCTAGAAAAAGCTAAAAATATTTAAAACTACACATCTAATGATGTAGAACACCAAATCTGGACTACTAAGGATAGCTAAGAAGCCATAAAATGTACTCATGAGAATCATAAAAAATTAAGTCCATAAGTTGGATTATGAACTCAGATGGCTCCCAATGGCCCAAAAGAGTTGGTAAGGTATCTTGTTATTATGTATTTGGAGAATTTATGCTCAAATCCTCATGGAAGAAGGTTAAAGCCAGACTTAGTTTCAATTTAAAGTAAACCAAAAAAGTGGGTATAACAAACATGCATGATAGTTTCCAATCAAATAGTTGATCTTGTCTTGCATAAGAGCTAGTTTAAGTTAGTGTCAGTCTTATAGTTATTTTAATGTTTGATGTAGGAAACCTCACTGGAATATCACTATTATGAGTAAACAAAACATCAAAGAGTAATTATGCATTTTATGGTTAACTATATGCTAACATTTATGCGGATAAATATTTTAGTGTCACTAATAATGGGTTTTGTAGCTTAAGCTCTATCCTCTAGTCATGTTCCAAGGAGCTTTTAGTGGATTTCCTCTATTGTAAAGGTGTTCTAATCCTTCTTGCATGTGTTTTATGCAAATTTCATTGAAAGCATTGGAGGTGATCAAGATGGATAAAATTGTTGGATGAAAGATTATCTCTTTATGTATTTCATGTTATGATTTAGTCATTTAATGGATTAGTATTAAGGCCATATATATGAATTTCCCATTGAACTTTGATTCATGTTATAATAAGGCCTAAGTGGATGTTAATGTAGTAATGTGTATTTTTCATGGGATTTCTAAGTTATTAAGTTTCTAAAAATTTATATGATTACATGGTTTTATAACTATTTAATTTTTTTAATAATTTCTTAAGAGATTAATCTTATATATCATTCTCCTTAAGCATTTTTTAAAACTTATCTATGGTTAAATTGGGACGTAATACATGCTTGATGANATAAAACAAATTACTATAGTTGGAGATGAGATCATGGTTATAAATGATGCCATCACAATTGAATCATGAGTTATTGTTTATTGAATAAAATGGACCACAAGTTGACCATGTGTTGTGGTATTTATGCACTTCAATAACAAGTGTACCAAAAGTCATGGATACTAATTAAAAACTGACCATGAGTTATGATATTTTAGGAATTTAGAATTGAGCTCACCATGGGTCATGATATGGTTTTGGTGAAGTAAGTAGTGTAGAAACATTGAACTTCAACTAGAATTTTTATAGAGATCCAAAACAAAAGATCTCCAAACATCATAATGATGAAACCTAAGCCTTCATATAAATTAGATCTAGGCATCAAACTAGTTAGAACACTTAAATAATACTTTTAAATGGAATATTCAAATCAACTCTAGTAAACCCTAATAGACAAAACTTGTAAAATTTATAACCTTGATAATTGAAAACTAAGATAATGGACTAAGACCATGCAAAACAATTAAGAACTTGAGATCTTCATTGAAGAATAAGAATAAGGATGAGAAATAAGATCAATTTGTGAAAATATGAGCAACTATGAACATGAGAGAAAATTGAGATCAAATGAAAGTAACTTGTGATTAAAAACTTAACATTGAACAAGGAATATTAGAATACTCTTGATAGACTTTAGCAAAGAAAAAAATTTAAATGAACATAGAAAATTTTAGAAAATAGATACATCCCTCTTTCTTATGATCTTCAATAGTAAATGGAGCATGATTTATGCAAGTGCAAGAAGGTTTTCATGCATGGTCACTACCTCTCTTATCATTCATGATGAGTGGCAAGGTACCCCTACACTCAACCATACAAATACAAGCATTACACGCACGATCTGGTTGAACTCTGCAGACGGACTAGTTGTGGCACCTAGATAGTTAACCTTAGGTCACAATTCATTGTCTTCCCACCTGGACTAGTATTATCTTTGTCAAATATGGTTTAGTCTAGAGTGAGGTGTATGATATGGTTCCTAATCTAACGCTACTCTGAAGGCAATGGAAAATAAGATTAACTAAGCTAGAAGGAAAGGGTAAGAGAGAATCTAAACTAGCCTAAGTGCGATGAGCATCCATTCTTTAATTATCCATACACATATTGGACCTCATGCACAACTACCACTGGGATTACCAAGTGAATGGCCTAGNAATAATTAATTAATTAAACTAAGTGAATGCTACAATGATGAAGTAATCTCGATCTTTATTTCCAGTCATGTACGTGTCCAAGTACGTCACACCCGAATAAGGATGCCATACAATTACAGTCACCACACTGTGGGCATACATTGGGAAATTATTCTATCTCTGAAAGGGAAAAACTTGCCTTAATCTCTAAATATTGATAATAAATGAATTAAAGGTTTACCAACCACCAATCACCAATCCTAACCAATGTTACATAAAGTGTAGGTCATATCTTTGATTACCCAAATGAAGGTAAGGAAAATTCTTTTTTTCCACTTGTATTACCAAAAATATTTTACTTGTCTAATTTAGGAATATAAATTAAATAAGTAAAAGGAAATAAAATAACAAATAGAAGTAAGTAAAGAAACCCCCTAATTTTTGTTAACCTCAAGGGTCAAGAAATATAGTTGTAGTTGTGCCAAAAGGCATATATGATTGGATGGGATCATTTGGGATGGAAAGGTTCAATCCTCCTCTTCAACTTCTTCTTTGACAATTAACTCCAATAGCTTGGTAACTTGAAAGAATTACTTATCATACCAAATGTAATGTAAAGTCTTAACAAAGAAATATGTTGATCCATCTTTAGTAATTATAGTAGTATAATTAATAAAGTGAGGCTTTGATGAATATCATCCATTAACATCATCTATTATCAAATTCTGAAATTTAACTTGTCTATTGAAGATTCAAAATATGTCAAATATGCTCTAGTCAATGAAACAGTATGATAAATTGATGGGAACATCTTCTTCAAATTGGGTTCCTTCTTCAAAGGCTTTTTCACTCTTCTACAATTTAAGATCTAATAAACACCACTTCTAGCTTTTATATTGAAGAATCCACAAAGAATGAATGACACTAGGTAGAGACTGTTATAAGTTAGGAATAGCTTATACTTCAAGCTTTCCTTGATTTAGTCAATCAAGTAAGATACTTAACAAAGTCTGATTGGTTAAATTTGATCACATTTGAATATTTATTCAATTATTAAATATTCAAATTTAGTCAATCAAGTAAATTTATTAGTCTTAATCATTAGATTATTAAGCATGATTAATTCATTTAGGTTTCAACTAATTAAGGCAATATTTAAACTATTATATAGTTATTGGCTATCCAAATGGCTAATATAACATCACTAATAGATTTAGAAGGCTAAAAAATATTATTAATGACTATTTATATGCTAAAAATCGATATCAAATGACCAAGTTTTGTTAAATTGAACTCTTGAGACTCTTAAAGCATAGTTTAACGAAGGGAATTGAAACTAATTTTTGGGATCTTATGTGGAACATCTAACATTGCCATTGCATCTTAAAGATTCAAATTTTCTAGAAATGACTATTTTTTTGTCCAAAAAGGCTTCTAGGAGAAAACATTATGAGTGTTTAAAGTAGGATGAGTTTTTTTTATCTCAGTTACTAATGGTTAACCTATTTAACTGGGTTGGTTAAATTTGACAACATTTGAATATTTATCTATCTATTTATTTTTTGTTTGCTTTTGAATTTAAAGTTTTAATAATGATTTATCCTACCTAAGAAGGTGTGTATCATCAATGTTCATAAGTGGCGATGAACATGTAGACCACCATCAATGATGTTGATATCTATGGACATTAAGGAAGATGTAGACCAATGATGCTACCAATGTCTACAAAAACTACATGGGTGATCATCAATGGCTTTGTGGCAACAAAGTGTCACATTTTGAAGGGTTCAACCAAGAGCTAGTGTAGGCCATGCATTGCAACTAATCATTAGCAAGATGGAAAAGGTGGCAACCCAAACAACAATACTTACATGGCCAAGGGCCATAGTGATGAGCAAGGTAGGGAGCACCCATAACCATGGCAACAAGAATGGTGAGCAATGGTAGGGTTTGCACATGACTACATGCTAGCCTACATAGCTCTTTGCATGGTAACCTAGCCATTTAAATTTTAAATTCATTTGATTTATACATTTATATAAATTACCCCACTTTCTAATGAATTAACTAAGTGGACATCAACATGATCACTAATAGTTTTGGCTAGTAATTTGGACATTTTTGGTTTAAATCTTATCTTTGGAAAATAGAATTATATATATTAACTTAGAATAATAATATATTCTAAACCATAATTCCAGTTGAGATGAACTATGTAGCACTACAATTATCTCATCAAGCACTATGCATTGGATACAACTTTGGGGGTTCAAAAACTAAGTTAAATTTTCATAGTTTCAAAAGACTAAAATAATCTATTTTTGTTGAATTGACATTATTAACATGGCTTACTAGGAAAATTATGACTCATAAGAGATTTAATTCCATTACACTGTGATGGCAGACTTGGTAAATGGGATAAGGATCTTTAAGCTTTGTTTACCTTGTAGGTTAACAAATTAAAAGACCATGTTATTATCTAACAAGATTTAGTTCCCTAACAACTCCTTGCTAATGACCATTTCTAGTTAAATAGGATGAGGGATCTTACACATAACTTGACTTACTTATGTTCACCAATGATTGGAATATAGCTTATTCCTATAGCATTTTTAGTACTTACCTATATGGATCAAGGTTAGTAGATTCATATAATATTTGGGATTTTTTCTTTTAAGAATCATAAGACTTACTAACTAGGCAAGGTTTTAGTGAGGATTACTAACCTTGAAAGTGTGGGCTGCATAGTACCATTTCTCTTTTTGTGATTTTGGATTTTATGATTTTTGTGCATTTTGATATTTTTTATCCATAAGCTAATAATTGCTAAAGGGTAAATGAAACAACAAATGCGTAAACTAAGAAGAATGCATAAACAAAGCAAATAAATGCATAGAAAAAGTAAAACGATGCATAATCTAAACAATCAAACTAAATGTAAATGTGTAAAAAAATGTAGTGTAAGCCAAAAAGGTGAAGTTCATGGTGTGGAGAAGTGAAGGGTAGGCAAGCACCTAGCATGTTTCAAGCTAAGGGGGTACTTTAGTCACATATTTGCTTCCTAATCCAGTGTAGATTAGGGGACATGTAGTGCCTAGACTATACTATGTAATAGTCTCCTGACCTTCACTTGCGATGTTGAAGGACAACTTAGCCCATAGAGTGTCCTCTAAGAGGTCACTAGCATCTTCTATCCTTTCAAGTGGGTGTGCCTCACATGCTTCATCATTATTCTTTGTTGCAGATGCATCATCAAAAAATTTCACCTTTGATCCTTGCTCTGTATCTATGTTGTTGATGGCCAGAGGGCTACATTATCACCATGGATGATAACCTTGCCACCTTTGTATGAAAAGTAGATTTCCTGGTGAATGGGGAAGGAGATGGCCTGTAATTGGGCCAGCCAAGGTGTGTCCGATATTATGTTAAAGCCTAGCATTTCTTCTATGATGATGAACCTTGTAGTGGTGGGGAATTACTCCCCTACCATGAAGGCTATTGTTACTATTCCCCTAACAACAACATGTGACCTATTAAAGGACTTTAGGCACATGGATTTTGTTGGTTTGATCTATTCTACAAGGCCTAGTTTGTCAATGACAATGTATGGGATAACATTTGTTTCACCCCATCATCAACATGCACCCTCCTAATCTCGCATTGCCCAACATGTATGGTGATGAACATGGGTGCTATGATGACTTGAACCTTCTTAGGGTCAACCTTAATTACCTCATCATGAAACACAAGGGGTGTGGAGCTTGATTCTTGTAGTGCAGGAGGCAACATCACATCATGGATGGAATGCTTATCTACTAGGATGTCCTCTACAATAGGAATGGAGGTCAACATTCAAACTAGCACTTTGCGGTGGGCAGATGAGATCATAATCAGGTCATACAAGCTCAACATTGTGTTCTTCTACTTTAGCACCTACTAATGGATCTAGGAACTCATTACCATTGTTTAGTGTTTTGTTGGTGTTGACCTCCTTTATGCAACCTAGGAGATAGATCTCTCATGGAGGGAACTTGGGCTTGGTTGTCTTGGCCTATGCAAGGGCCCCAATAATTAGTTGTAGGTTACTATTCATGGCCTTTTCAATTGCTTCAGCCATAGGAATTGTGGATAAGGGTACTAGCTTTGGTGAACCTAGCACCTTTTTCTCCTGATGTTTTCTAATCATCCTATCAGCTAGATGCTCATTAGGCCATATGGATTGCCACCTAGATGGTTTTTTGGTGTTTCTAGTAAGTGTTGGCGACCGTTTGGGACGCGACCGCCAACGAGTGTCCTCGAACAGGATTTAGGTGCCTGCTAGTCTCTGGCAACACTAAGGCCCAGATACCTCCAAATAAACTCAGTAGTTAATGTGAGTATGTGTGTGTGCTGTTGCGGCTTGTGGTTGTGAGAAATGTAACGATTGCATTGCATGTAAACTACAAATGACTTACTTTAAAGAGATTCAGCCAACTTTGTCAAGTACTGTGAGTTGTTGATAATTTCCTATTTTGTTCAACTGCCTAGTCTACACGGTCCTTATAATACCT
>MNCI01019358.1:36094-53514 GCA_015680685.1 Gnetum montanum | reverse complement strand
AAGTTAGGTAAGTTACAACAATATTGGGTGGTTTCAACCACCAAAGAGATAAATAAGGATACAGTTGACAAGTGTCTTCATGATAATCGAAATTAAAATTAATTATAAATATTATAGTTGTAACTATCATAGGAGGTTACAACTTCCATAGGAATAATAACCAAATGTCTCCTTTTATAGGATGTTACAAAAATACTTCATAACTGTCTTTTCCTTTTTAAATCATAAAATATTTTATTGGAATCATAGCAATAGGGATAGTAATCATGGAGTGTGTAATATTTGTGCATCTTGTACTGAGCGTAGCAGCAAATGCCCTCCTTTCTGGTACTCAATAGTAAGATGTGTAGACCAAAAGAAACTACACATCACCACTTGTAACTCTTTGTCATTTGTCGTCAAACGTTTTCAAAACCCTCCACCATTGCTCGGCCTCCATTTCACTGTCGTTGCTCTGCTACTGCTGCTCTGCTGAACTTTTCTCGTCCACACCATTCTCTGCATTTTTTGTTCATTTTTGCTGCGACCTGTGTCACCACTATTTCAACCTCCATCACCACTGCCACAACCAAAAAATCTGCTGTGATTTTCGGCCGCCCACAGTGCCCACGAACATTGCCTTGAGTTGGTCCATTTCTACATCGCGTGGATCCACGCAGACGGCAAACTTGGCAAGCCCTACTGAGGGCCCAACAGAGGACCTTCGCCCACTGCTGAGCATCATGGGCGCTACCGTCGTTGCTTGCTACTCCTGCCCACTTGCAGCCACTACCACCATCACCGTTCCTCTCGATTTTTTTCAGAAGCTAGACCGACAGAGCCTAAACCTGAGTCTGAGCCTGTACCTATGCCTATGTCTGCGTTTTTACTTCCTTTCCTTTCTTGGCCATTTCCTTCTTTGTTGTGTCTTTCTTGGAAGATCTCTTCTTCTTACCCTCTTTTCTAGACTCTGAAGCTGCTTTACTTCTCCCTTGTTTTTGTCATCTTCGGTGGCCTGCAGTGGCTTTGTCACCAGCAGCTTGTCACCACTTAGGAAGATAAATTGGGGAAATGGAGTTTGGGCAGCAAGTGTTGGATAGAATCTCTGAAGTAAATGATTTGAATTTGTATAATATCCCAGTCTAGAATTTGGTATGGGATTTTTTCCCACAGTAGTTGAAATTACTAATAAGATTCAACATTAAGAAAAATAAAATTCAACAAGAAGCTTTGGCTTCAGAACGGGTTTCCTGCACTTAAGATGGTTCCATGAAGCCCTTTGTTTTTTCCAAAGATGACTCCGACTTTTCAACCGTCATTATTACGGCAAAATATGATCCATGAAGTAAGAAGATATTAATCTCATTGAGTACCAATTGCAGTTGTTCCAAATATTCCTGTCAGTTGATATCATTTACAAATGTTGTGATAAGTCTTCCTCAATATGGCCTCAACATGTTGTATATCAACCTCATGAAATTTTCGGGGGCGTTTCATAGACCAAACCATACAAGGCATCATTTGGTTTCTACAAGTAGCCTTACATTCATCACCTTCCCATACCTTATGGAGATTAACTAAACCCACTTCTTGACTTGTACAACAATACATGTTGGTAGATCCAGTAAATACTTCTTTGATACTAAAAAAAACTGGTAGAGGACTGTCATGAACTCTGAACAATTGATCATTTGTCTTAAACAAAACTGTATTTGCTAGTGAATCAATTAGAGAAAAACCTTTCAAACTACCAACCCAACACCTCTGAAAAGTCTTCATCTAATAAAATATTGGCAATGTTAGTTATATGATTAGCTTCACAACCTCACAAAGCCTACTCCATTAAATGGCCAAAATGTGCCAACAGTTAGATTGGCTATTGGGCAAGAAGGGACTGATGCATTACCCACTATCAAACTTTAGGTAGGTGAGGGGTCAGCATGTTGTGGCACCCTAACAACAAAGGGTGGTTAAACTATTGCTTCCATGGCATGCTGTGGAATCTTGACCATGAAGGATGTTGTTGGTGCCCAAGGTGGCACTTTGATGTTGAAAGGGGGCCTTGAAAACATGGAGGCTAAGGGGGCCCCCACATTGCTAGAGGGTACATAGAACATGAATGGAAACTATAAGAGTTCTAGGTTATCATCAACATTGATAGTGTTGATGATATAACCTACATCAATCATGTTTAGAGGATCCTTGTATACCCTCATAGATTGGTTTTGAAGCCTCACTGGGTTAGTAGCATTGAGCACCAACTCACCACTATTAATCATTCATTGAAGTTCATCCTACAGGGCCATGCAAAAAATTGATGTTATGCCTAGGCAACAGTGGAATTTCAATGATGCAAAAAATTGATGCAAAGCCAACAGTGGGACAATAGGACTTATTGGATTATCATGGTAGAAGTCCACTATGTGAACTATTTCAGTGGAGGTGGTGTTGAGTCACTTAACCTTTTTCGTTAAGGTTTGGATTAGTTGGAATGCCTAATCCAAGTTGTGGGATGTAGTAGCAGGCTATGTTGTTTATGCTACCCGCTATTTTGGTTGTGTGGTCCATGACCTGGCTATAGGTTGTGGGACCAAGCAAGATGCTTACTACATTGGTTATGCTATAGGCATGGTGACTTGGGCAAGTCACATGTGCATGGGTTGGACCACTATTAAGGGTACCTATGAGACAAGTAGGACATAAGGTGCCTGAGTCGTCTGGGCCTAAGAGACATGCACGATGTGAACATAAGGTTGGGCAAGCATGATGGCTACTAGTAGAGATGGCTAGGAAAATTGCAAAAGTGCCACAAAGGATAACTTAATAGGAGGTAGCACATCTTGGTGTGTATGTTGCATTCGGTGTGTTGCTATAATAGGTGTTGACTTGGAAGGTGATGCTAAGGCTACAACCATCTTGAGGAAGATAGGTGGATGGAACTATGGGAGGGCTAAATTGGGGGTTGTTTACTAGAAGAAGGTATGGAAGAAGTCCTTATGATTGGAATGAGCTTTAAACTCATCCTCTTCCCCATGTAGGGACTCATAATATATTCTCACTTCACACTCACTTGTTTAGATAAGTTAGGCTAGGATCCATCGGTAGGGTTCGGTAAGTGGGATAAAGTCAATAGAGGAGGGGACGTACTCTCATCCATTTTGATGGATGAGCTCATAACCCCATTTTGATTCCATGTCCAACTAGTCTACAAATAGGCCTCTTTAGATCTTTGTGTAGATGAAGTTATATTATTCATTGTTTAGAGTAGTATATTCAGAATCTTGGCCATGTAACCTAAGGACTTGGCTTTGCTTTGCCATGGCAAGATTGGCAGGGTGGTCAATCTTGTCTTCTTATTGGATGGATAGGATAGTGAGTGTTCTTGGGACTAATGTTAAAGGTTGTTCAAAACTCATGTGTGTAGGTTAAAAATTGTAGAAAAATGGCTAAGTCTAGAAATTGAAGAAAAATGGCTAAGTTTAGAGACTACGCTCTCTACGTTGAAAGCTAACTACACTCCCTACTGAGAGCTTAGAATTTAGCTAACTATGAGAATATGTATGATCTAGGGTTTCTATGTAAGTTTCTAGGGGAGTTGACACTAGGGTTTAGTCTACACCAACCTATTAGTAGATAATTCCTGTGCTCACCTAAGATCTAACAACTACCGCATGTGGTAGGTTTGTAGGGGTATTGGATCTACACTAACCTAGAGCTAGCAATGGTGATGTAGAAAGCATGCAAGACAACCACCAAAGGAGAGTGAAGATGAAAATGGATCAGTCCTTATTCTAGCACTATAAAACTATAGTGACTAAAAACTATAGTTAAATGAAGTGCATAAAGTATTCAGTAAACAACACAATGACCTTAGGATAAGCAAATTGAAATTTCAAACTAGAGATAAGGTTCTCTACTAGAACCCCACACACATACCTCAATGAGCTAAGTTCCAAACATTGTGGGAAAGGCCTTACATCATTCACAAAACTTTCCCTTTTAGGACCATGTTAATTTACAAACTTGAGAGCTCAAACAAAAAGCAACTGGTCAACACACAACAAGTTAAACCTTTCCATGAGCCCATGCAAGCTAGTGTAATCAATGCCTCATCCGATGGATAACCATGCTCAATCTTTCAAATCTTCTCCTTTCAACTTAGTTGTGGGAGAGTTGACCATCCATGCTAATATATTGAGTGGCTCCACACTTTTTCTACTTTTTTATTTTACACTTTCTTTGTTTTTAAAATATTTGTTTTACACTCTATTATTTTTCCAGATTATTATTTGACAACATCGTTCATATGTTTAATTTTTCTTGAATATTTTACATTTTCTTTTATATTTTTCCTTATTTTGGTGTAAAGTTTTTTTGCCTTCTAATAAAACTACTTTATTGCCAATAGGACTCAGTGATGATGTAGTTGGTTACTAATGGTGGTTTGTACCTAATTTTTTTGATTGCTAATGTCTAGTTTCTATTTTTGAATTTTGATGACTAATAACTCAGATAGGTTTCTTTTCCATGGAAGAGGTAGTAAGTCCACATCATCCACCCATCCACCAACTCTACGGTTTTCCTAGTTCTGAAAATAAGAGGTCCTTTTTCATCAATAAAACTTTAATGAACTTATGACCTTGGTAGTTTTCAAGCTTGGGAAAGATTCAAAGGTTTGAAAAGGGTGACTTCAATGGTATTCAATACTCTTTATGCATCTCTACTTCCTTGAGTGCATGAGTGTTTTCATGGATTTCTTACTATTTCATGACGACCAATAACAGGAAGTTGAATAAGTCTTTGCATGGTTTGGTTTCCATCTAGAAATATTCATAAAGACATAAGATATTTAGAAAAAACATGATATAAATTCAAAACATGCCCCTTAGACAAAATAAATGGGTTGCAAGAATTGGTTATGGAACTAGAAAGACATGTTACACATGCCTGAAGGTCCCCTCTAACTAAAGTTCTTTCTCACTTCCTACTTCTCTTATTCTTCTTAAATAAGAAATGGTGATTGTTCGTGGGAGCATTCTTTTATCTTGAGGAGGTGAATTGGTCCTAGACTAGTAATGCAAAGTCACTGGAAGTGGTTGGTTTTGGTTTGGACTAAGGTTGGAGTTTATTGGATCATTTAACCATGAAATTCACAAGGGACTTCATGTGACCATGATTGGAACATCCATTCCATTCTCTATCTTATCCATCAATTCTCTTCATAACTTACCTTAGTAATAATTTTTATTTTTTTGTTTAATGTCTTAGTTTGACGTGTTAAAATTCTTAGGTAGATTCTTTGGGTTTTGGTCCTTAGCTTTTCGTAATAATTAATCAACTATGGTCCTCAAGGACTCCTTAGTTGACATTATGCAAGGAAATAAAGGGAATAAGCCTAATATGGGGAGGACCTAGTTGCATAGCTCTTAGTTGGGCGAGTTAAGTCCCTTATCCTTAGACATTTTTGTAATCAAATATTTTGCATTCCCCATTAGTTGCATCCAACTATGTGCTCCTTAAGACATTTCTCCAATCATTCTTCATTTTTTGTGAACTCTCAAATCCTTTCATGTATTTCATTATATTCTTGGCTTTTTGGGCTTTCATTTCACTCTAATTTCATTCAAAAACTCCTTATATTTTTAACTTTGTCAATGCTAGTCAATAGCCATGTCAACTAAACCTTATCAATAAAGCCTAGTCGATGCAAGGGAAAATTCTATAAATAGTGCTCACCACTTAGGAAGTTTTTTCCATATGCTTCAAATGTAAGGGACATGTTTGCAATTTTTTTAGAGCCCAAAACTTCCTAGAGCTCATAACTTTCAAATTATTTTTCTGATTCACTTCATTCCTTAGCCTTGTAGCTTTTGAAGATATGCTTTATGTCATGGAAGCCATAGATGTTAGATTTTTGATGGAAAATTTTTCATAATTTTGCTAACTTCCCCATGGGTTTAATGAATAAAATAATATTAAATCATCAACCTATGAGAGTTAAACCCTTCCAACATGCTTCAGTAACCTATCTAATCAAAAAATAATAAAATAATATTAAGATAATCAAATAGGCCATGATCACAACTTAGCCAAGTGAGATAAGGTATTCCAAATGTTTCAAAGTTACAAATTAAGTATTAATCCTTGGTCATGTTGTGATTATAGATGGCACCTAAACTAAAATTCCCATAGGAAGGAGGATCATCTCAACCAAGGGACAAATGACCAAGAGCTAAAAGATAGTAGCAAGAGCAAGCCCAAGAGCAGGCAATAGAAACTCATGCAATGGGACCTCTTTGGGAGGAGCCCAAAGTAGAATCTATTGAAAAAATTCCTAAGAAAGTGGTTGTAATGAAAAAATCCCATCCATATAAGGTGCCAAGATCAGTGCCAAGACTTAAGGATAGGTTAACTCAAGCCTACCTTGATGAGATCAAGCCTCGTGACATCAAATGGTCAGTTCTCCAAGACTTAAACTTTAGATCATTCTTGGAACATGCTCCACCAAAAGTCAAGATGCAGTTGTAGAACTCTTCCATGTGGCCAATCATCACTTCTAGTGAGGAGTGGTATATGGGAGAGACATATCTCTTCTAAAGCAGTATGTCAACAGGAGCCACTATGAAGATCAACAACATTTAGGTGTTCCACTTAGTGGAAGCTATTGCACAGGCCTTGGGGTTACCTAATATTGAAACAAATCTAGTAGAGATCTCTACACAAGCTAACCCAGAAGCAAATAAGAAGTGGACACAGTGATGCTATGGAGTGGATTGCAAGAAGAATGATGCACTCATCCTAGTGGAGTGTGTATATTTCAAGATAACAACCTATCACCTCAATCCAACAGTGAGGCCCAGTAACATGAATACCTTCTTCACCCATGTGTGTGTTGATCTAAGTGGAAAATTCCCTATGAACCTTCCACAACTAATTTATCTAGAGAAAGAGAAGAAATTTAAGAAAAATGAATTTGCAACCTAACCTCTACCTCTTGATCTTGTAACTTCCCACATCCCTTACAAGCTTCTCCAATGCATATGGAACCCTTTCCTGCACTTAGTTGCTGAACCCATGATGGACGTAACACAACTCGTCCCATGGGGAGGCTTTGTAGGCTGGTCAAAGCCCCACATGGATGTAATGCAACTCATCCTAGCAATGAAACACCTATCCTATAGCTATGATGCAGTTGCCTTTAAGTGGATATGGGCATACAATTTTCCTAGCAATAAAAAAAAGGGAGAAGTAGTAAGGAGAGTAAAATAATAATAATAAATATAAAGAAACACAAAAAAAGAGAGAGGAAAAGAGAAGAAAAAGAAGAAAAGAAAATGGAACTAGCTAAACAGCTAAGTCATAGTTGCCATCTTGCAACTGGTTGAACCTTGGATCAACCATCTCATAAGCACGTTGATGAGAGGTCGAAATCCAAAGGGGAGGACACCTTCACATCCTGACTCCCTCACAAGCACTCCGATAAGGAATCATACTATGACAATAGGCTATCATGGCATTGCATCTCACAATTATACTTTCCATCCATTGTCCACTAAACCATCCCCTTGAACCTATCCCTTGTTCCCTACCATACTTCATCTCCCTAGCACTCTCAAGCATAGCAAAGCATTGCCTAGGTGAAAATTAACAAATGGTGTCAACATTCTGTTCATCATGGTGTTTCATTTTCTTTGTCGATGTCTCTCAAGTAAATCCTCCAAACATCGACAAATAGGAGCTAGTGAAACACCACTAATTTTGGGCTCTTGTGACTCAACAACAAATTTGTCTAAGTGTCAAAACTTGAGCAAATTTTTTTTAAGTCTGGCATCATGCTACACAGTGTAGATAGTGTAGCACACTAGAAATCCTAATGTTTGCAAAATTTTTCTAAGTTTTCCTACTACGCTCCCCAGAACAACTAGCATAGCACATGTTTCCAAGGCTAGTTTGCACAAGTGTCAAGCTAGAAGTAGTCAAAGGGCACTGAGGATGGACTAAACAGTTTGGCAAATTTTCTATCTCCTAGGTTGCCAAGCTTGCTATTCTCTTTAGCTTGCCTAGCTTGACACATGTCCTAGTTGCTAGTCCACCAAGTGCCAGGCTAGGATTTTTCAAAGATGCTCAAGACAAAAAAAATAGTTTGGCAAATTTTCTATCTTTCGAGCTTGTTACACTCTGCTACACTACACAGCGTAGCATAGGTTTTAGGGCCTGAATTTTTCTTAAGTGTTGGACTAGAAGTCTGTTAAGCTTTATAGACATGAAAGGTGCATTTGACAATTTTTTGACTACCAAGATTACCTATCCTGCTTCACCCTCAGAGCATGGTTAGGATTCCATGAAGAAACCTTGTGAATTTTGGCAAATTTCATTTGAAAATTGTGGCTATGCTTTGCAACGCTACACAACGTAGCCGGTGTGATAGGTTTTTGAGGCTGATATTTTTCTAAGTATAAAATGAGGAGGCATCATTCTATTCTAACATGGAAGATGCATTTCCTGGTTGCTGAAGTTGCCTATCTTGCTACATCCCAAAGTGGCATTTCTAGTTTTGGAAAAATTCATCAAAATAGAAGTGCTACACTCTACTACACTGGGTAGTGTAGATAGCATAGCAAGCCAAAACTACAAAAATTTTCTAAGTGTTTATGCTATGCTCCATTACACTGTGCAATGTAGATAGCGTAATGCTTGGAAAATGCCACCAAATGCCACCAAATACCTCCAGAAGGTCCTAGAACTTAGTATCAACATTCTTCTTAGCTTTGACATCCTTCTAGCTATTAAGATCAATAGTTTACTTTCCTTTTGTATCCCTTATTAATCCCCAAAATTGTTCCTATGCTTGACCCTACTCAAAAGAGGGGGAAGATGTAGTCCCAGAGTGTAGGCTCCAAATTGCATTTTGTTTTAGCATTTTTTGTAGATACATGGAAAGCCTTTAGATTTTGGCACATGCAATTTGAGCAATATGGTCATAGTTTGGAAAATTTTAATTCCCGTTCCTATTCTATACAACACAGCACCATTGAGCTTGACACTTAGAACTTAACACTTTGAGCATAGCATGCTAGCATGACTTGTTTACACCCATGCTATGTGGACCTAGGCCATGTGACATCCAATATGCATCTCATGATAAACCTAGCCCTATAAATACCTTAGCAATTAACATTTTAAGGGTTGGTTAGCAAAAAGGTTTGTTAGCAAATCACTTTGAGCATCAAGCATTAGAGCACTCTTCACATCTTGTGCACCCTCACACTTGAACATTTGAGCTTGATGCCTAGAGAAGTACTGTAACCTAGTCTTCCTAGCACCTACATAGTGTGACAACTACCAACCTAGCAAGTTTTTTGTCCTTTATAGTTACCAACACTACATCCACAACATCCTAGGGATTATGACCATACTAGCTCACTACCTCGTTGTGCCAGTCTAACACTATGTGTCGACTCCACACAGCATTTAATCAAAAGTCAAGTTTCCCAATCTTAGGGTAGTGCATTTCTTCACTTAAACTCTCATTTCATTTTTCTACACTATGTGTTTCAAATTGTTAGTATAATTTCTTAATTTTATTATTAATAGACATTGATACACTGACATTAGTACACTCCCATTGTTATGCATGTTACACTCTTGCTTATTTTAACTCCCACATGTGATGCTTTGAAAACTCTATTTGAAATAGTTATGTACACCATGTAAGTCCCTATCTAATCAACCAAACCATTTAGGCCACCCCATTTCCATTTTCTCCAACACAACCCTCTCACGGACTTGGGGTTAGGCTGTATGCCCAATAACCTCTTAGTGTTCCAGCCACTGACATTTTCAGATGTCATAGTTTTTGGTGCTAGAAGGAGGGCATTCTATTCCTTCTATATGTCATGGGTAGTCCTACATACCTTCTATACCCCCATCACTAGTAATAGGCTAGCATACATGTAACACCCTTGTGGACCTGCTACAGCAGTAGCTAGATCATTGGCCAGTGTAGGAGTTGTCTACATTTCAATTAGTGTAGATTGGTCCAAGTTGATGGTTCCCCTAGAACCCTCTAAGATAAAAAATCCAAAAATTATGTATTGCATCAAGCTCTCTGTGTTCTGTGTAGTGTGAAAACCCTATTAGTGTAACAGTTCCTCTTAGTTCAACAAGTGTAATAGTAGAGATAACCATTTTTTTAGCATTTTTAGACTTAGCCATTTTTGTCTTATTTTCTTTATAGTTTTCATACTTAACCATTTTAGCTTAAAATTTATTGCATTTGAACATTTCTCGCAAGTTTCTCTTCTTCTCATGTCTTTTTTAACATAATGAAGATGAACCCTACTAGCACTTCAACTACCCCCTTAAGTCTAGAGGTGGCCCACCCAATTCAACACATGGAGGGTGTTGAGCGACTACTTAGCCTAATGCGATCACAATGGTAGTCTCGTAGACTCCAACATCAACCGCCTAAATATGTGGCATGTGATGAAGAGTAATACAACTTTTTATGTGTGAAGATCCAAGTGGGCCTATCATTGGACCACCAAAAAGTGGAAGAAAATCATAATTTTAAAATCATCCACTAGAATGGAAGGGAGTTCATTCCCAACCTTGATGTAGTTATACCTTTCACTAAAACCTTCCAATGGATCTTGGACCAACATATTTGAATGAGTGGGTCAAAAGAGTGAGACATGATGTCCCACTATGAGGAGCCCCTCCAATATGGGTAGGAGAAGTTTGAATTTGATTTCGAAGGTGGTGGCCTGCTCTATGCCTTAGCCTCATAGTCTACCTCTATGTTCCTTTCACACTAGTCATAGTCTTCCTCCTCCTTTGTGATGGCTATGACATTTCCATAGTCTAAACTTTTGCTAGTGATAGGTGGCCACCAAATGCTATCAATGCAATAGCATGTAGGGCCTTCAGCTTCCTTTCCTTTTATTATTCCTTCACAATCTGTTCAATTTTTGTTACTAGTGTCTTTCATGTCCACATTGCCATATGTGCACACTATGTTGACATCACAGCTACAAACAAGTCTTGTTCCCATTATCCCTTCTATGTCAATCCCAACATCAACAATATCTTCAACCTCAACTATGTGGTGGGAAGCAACATCTTTTCCTACCATGCAATTGTCTCAAATTCCATAGTATACATATCCACAAACATACCAAGCTCCACACATTGCACAACCAACTATGGGATTTTGGGCTACTCGGATGGTATCACCAATTGGGTAGGTAACCACCCCCACAACACCATCAATGGTAGCCACTCTAGTGGCACCTCCAACAAGATTACTAGCCACTCCGACAACACTATCAATGGTAGTTGCTTTGGTAGCACCACTAACTATACTAGTAGCTACTCTGGCAGCACCACCTATGGGGTTGTGGGCTACCATTATGGCACCACCAATGGGAGACACTCCGATAGCACCCCCAATAAGATTGGTAGTTGCACCGACTACACCACCCATGGTAGTTGATCCAATGGCACTACCAAATATACAACTAATGCAATCCTCTACAACATTCCCAAGTCTAGATTAAGCATTCTAGCTCATCCAAACCCTCACTGATGAGGTTAAGCAGCTTAAAGCCACCAGCTCCAAAATAGTTCACGTAATGGACTTCTATCAGGATGATCCTATTAACCTCGTTGTTTCTCCGCTCATGTTGCCCCCTAGGGTACAATTTCCCTAATTCATGAAATATAATGGAGAGGGTGACCTAAATCCCTATCTAGTCACTTTTTTTCTGAGTCTTTATTACTACAATTGTGGCCCCACGTGGTTATTCGTCTCTTCACCATGTCTTTGACTGGAAAAGCCTTAGATTGGTATCGTGCACTTCCTTGTGCTTCCATTTTGACTCTAGAGGAGTTTCTAATTCAATTCGTAACCTACTTCAAGTACAAGTTGAAGCCAAAAGCCATGTTAGACCAACTCATGAATGTTAAGCAAGAAGCACTAGAACCTATGCAAAAATTCATACAACATTGGAGCACCTCTCTAAATGAGATTCATGAGCTCATAATTGAAACTCACTTGATGGTCCTTTTTAAGGGCACCATAACTAATTTTATTAAATCTAAGCTATATTATTTATCCCCATAATCCCTTAGCTAAGACTTTGCTCAAAAAAAGTGCATACAGGATGTGACAGAGGCTAACAAAGACCTAACTTACATAGCTTACAAAAACACACATGCAAAGAAAGATAAAGAAAAGGGGAAAGCCACAACAATCACTTTGGTGGCTGTGGCTAGTGAAGCCAAGCCCAACAACAACAAATAGATGAGTAAGGTGCCTAAGGCCCTAGCCACTACCAAAAAAATGTCAAGCTCTAGCAATGTGGGAACCAACCAACCTGCATCATCAATGGCCATGGTGCAAGCTTCCCTAAGGCCAAACTTTGAGTGCAAGGATTGCTCAAAATATACCCCTTTGCTAATTAATCCATCAGAGCTCTTAGATCAACTTCTGAGTGTTGGGCGCATTCAACATAAAAAAATGTCAGAAGATGCTCACAAATGTCACAAAAGGTATTGCAAGATCCTCTGAGATCCCTCTATAGCCATGCCCAATAAGACTTAAGTATCCAAAAATTTTAGGTTGGATTGATTCTGCAATTACCACTAGTTATGTGGCCATGAAATGGATTACTACTTAGCATTGAAAGATGATATCCAATGCATGATTGATCAAGGTAAGCTGGTCCTTGATGAATATATTCCTATTTAGCCAGAGAACCAATCTATGAACATCTATAAGGATCCATTAAATGCTAGTAATGTAGGATATACCATTAATGCTATCAGCATTGATGACAATGTAGAGCCAACACATGAGCCATTTGTAGTCTGTGTGCCTTCTTACGATGTTGAAGCTTTGATGTCAACTATGCCATAGGCCCCCTTTGTCATCAAGGTACCATCTTGGGCACCTACAACACCTTTTGTGGCTAAGGACCCATAGAATATTCTGACAAATCCCTCATCAACCTAGAGTCTAGTGGTTGAAATTGCATCACAACCTTCTTGCCCAAGGAAACATGATGAGCACCTAGCTAACAATATGATTAGGGAACGCACTACACTAGGCCCCCCTAAGCCTACCCCTTGTCGGTGGTTCCCATGGCCTTATCACCAAAAGCCATTGGCATAGACATGTGCACACAACAATCAACCCTTGAGGCTCAAAAACCCATTGTTCAAACAAAAGTGATGTCTCTTCGTCCTCAAGAAATCCATCTCTTAGGGTGTGTGGAGGAAATAAAGACCACAAAACAACCAAATGGTGGGAAATATTTTCTAAACACACTTGCACAAGTTAAGCAGGCTCTAAAATAGAAGAATACAACTTTGAGCCTGTACAACCTAATTATGAATTCTCTTGCACATCTTGAGGCTTTACTTCACATGTTGGCATCCATTCTTATTAAGGAAGACATGCAAGTAGAAGAAAAGGCCATTCATGATGTGATGTTTCCACCTACAATTGAAGAGCCATGACAAACATTCTTAACTTTTCATGATGAATCAATTAAAGCTGACCTCGAAAAAGGTCAAGTAACCACTGCCCCCATGTTTATAATAATTCGTGTAGGCTAGTACAAGATTCATAGGGTGCATGTCAATGATGGGGCTACAACCAATGCTATTCCATTCACTATCGTTGACAAGCTAGGCCTGGTGGACCAAATTAGGCCCACAACAACCTCTTATTTAAATTCCTTCAATGGTGCATGTGTCATGGTCAAGGGAATAGTCACCATTGATTTTGTGGTAGGGGATTGATTCCCCACTAATGTAGAATTCATCATCGTAAAAAAGATGCTCAGGTTCAATTTAATCCTAGGAAGATCTTGATTAGCCCAATTAAGGGTTGTCTTTTTACCAATCCACCTACCCTATGCAGGTGGAGAAGTGGTGATCTTTGATGATGACATAGCCCCTTAGGTTATCAACAATATAGACACTGAGCAAGTGTTGAAAATAGAAGTCTCTAAAGATACACCACCTATTGACAATGAAACCCAATGTTGTTTGACAAGTGACATAAGAAAAACTAACGATTTGCATAAAGAAACTCTATGGATAGAATTGCCTTTTTCAATGGCACATGATAGCCTAGAAGAGTATCGCCTCAAGTCTTCCAGGCCTTACACATCACCTAACCCACATCAGGTTACAAAATAACTAAGCAATTAGAGCATGTACCTAATTTACTTCTTTAATTATTTTTTTTGTACAGTTTTGATTTTGTGTTATGTTTATTTTCTATGTTAGTTATGCTTTGTTTAACTATCACATGGGCTGGAATAGCCTTAAACTATTGCATGGCCCACCAAGGCTTAAAACTAGAAACCCACTCCCTTTTACAATTGCCCATAGCCCAAAATGGCCTTAAACTATAGCATGGCTTGAAATGGCCTTAGACTAGTCATGGATCGAAATGGCCTTAAACTATCCACAACTCGAAATGGCCTTAAACTATAGTGTGGCCTAAAATGGCCTTAAACTATCGCTTAGGGTCCACAAGGGGCCTAACTACATCAAAAAAAATTCCAAACAAAAGAAATAAAATAAGTATCATGATTTTTTATTAAATTGTAAATGAAATACATGGTCCAAGATTACGTCCACTTTCAAAGTTACAAAATTTTCCAATAATGAGGTTACATTTCAAACATTTTGAAACATCAATGTATAGACTATGGCTCCTTTTCTCTGTCCTTATCCGTCGCTTCACTAGGTCCTACATCTTCGTCTAGATCCTATCCAACCAAAAACAAAACAATAAACCAATCAATGGATAACATATTAAGCTATCATGAAATAAATCGTAATAAAGTAAACTTAACCAACTTGAGATGGGTCCACATCCATGTATAGTGGCATTCTATTGAGGCTAGACTCCAAGTGTCAGAGGATTTCCTCATCTGTCATATTTGCCCAATCTTCCTCTCCTAAGTCAACACCTGTTAGGATCTTCCCTTTCTCCACAAGCATCCATGCGGGTGGTCTCGGAGAAAACGTGGAAAATGTGGCTTCTCTAGAAGGTATGGTCATTTCCCTCTTAGGGGACTCATTGATCACCAAGTGCTTTGCAAATGTATTATAATCCTGGGAAGCATTGATTATGTCAAGGAATAGTTCACAACCTCAATGTTCTATAGACTCATCTCTATATTTTTTTGCAGTAGGCAACATGTTCCATTTTGTACTAATACTTGTGATTCTCTTACACTTTCCTCCATTCATACACCTTGGTGCTGTAATCTTTCCAATCTTGATTCTTTTGAGCCAAGAGATCCATCTACAAGTGTTTCTTGATTACCTCTTGTGTAGCTTCATTTTTGCCCCTCATAGCAGACCAATATCTGGCATAATCAATCATGATCATGCACCAGCTACCATTTGATTTATTGTAGGCCATCAAGAAGTCATACCATGATTGCAAGTCCTCTAGTTCAGCTGCCTAGCTCACTTTCTCTTTTTTGAGTTTTTGAACTCACTTTCATAGGTCATTTATGCACCTCCACTCCCACAGCAATCATGCTAAGTGTAGTGTGCATTTTCTTACCTCGTCATATATGAATCATTTAATCAAAAGTCACATTCCCCAATCTTGCAGTGGTGCATTTCTTCACTTAAACTCTCATTTCATTTTCATACACTATGTGTTTCAAATTGTTAGCGTAATTACTTAATTCTATTGTCAACACACATTGATCCACTCATGTTGGTACACTCCCATTGTTATGCATGTCACACTCTTGCTTGTTCTGACTCTCACGTGTGATGCTCTAAAAACTTTGTTTGCAAATGGTTATGTACACCACGTAAGTCCCTGTCTAATCAACTAGACCATTCAGGGCACCCCATTTCTATTTTCTCTAGCATGGCCCTCTCATGGACTCAGGGTTAGGTTGTACACCTGATGACCTCTCGGTGTTCTAGCCATCAACGTTTTCAGATGCCACAATGATAATCTTTTGTGGAGTAATCTACTTCTTATTCACTTTACTCACCATCATCCTAGCTAGTGTAGAAGTTGGTCTTTTTCATTTTCATATCAATCCTCTCTTTTCCTTGCAACCTAGCATTTCTAGGACATTTAGAGAGCATATGGCCTATTCCTTCACAAACCTAAAATGATATTGAAAAATCATCAAAATTAGAATTTGACAAATTCTTACCTTTGTCCTTACCTTTAGATTTAGATTGGTTTGATTCTTGTTAATTGAAGCAATTTCCTTTTCTTGCAAGTAGATGTTGGACTCTTCTTAAAAGAAGAGCTATCTCCTCTTCACTACTCACATCTTGCTCAACAAGTTCCTTTTTCCTGGAGGTTGGTTTTAGGGTAATGAGCTTCTCTTTTATTTTCCCTTCACTTATGAGGTTCATTTCATAAGAAAATAAGAGCACTTTGAAGCTCTTTGAATTTTAGAACTAAAAAATCTCTAATCTTCTCCATGGGTATAACCTTAGGTCTAAATTCTAGTTGAAATGTTTGAATCATTTTTATTATCACATCACTTTTAGGTAGGTCCTTGCCTATATCCCTAATTGCTATAGCTAGATCTTTAGCCCTAGAAAAATAGTCTTGTATCTTTTTACCTTCTCTCATTTTGAGTTTGTCATCCTCACTTTGTAAAACCAAAAGTTTGGATTATTTGACTATAGATGTGCCTTCATAAGTAGCTTCTAGGGTTTTCCAAATTTCCTTAGTAGTTCTACAACCATCTTATTAAATTTTGATTTATTTAATGCACAATATAAACAATTTTTTTCTTTGGAATCATACATAAACTTATCTCTTTCTTTTGACATCCAGTTTCTTCAAGGTTTGAGGGCTTTTGTTGTACTATCAACTAGTAGTATGTATCCTTTGAGAATGTACTCCCAAACCCCAAACCTCATTGACTTGAAGAAGCTTTGCATCCTTGCCTTCTGAAACACCGTCAAAAATCGCGAGTCAGCCTCAGGCAAAGATTCGCAATTCAGGCAAGGGCGCATCTCAGCATTCCAGAGGGGGGAATAAGACAGACCAACGCCAAGAGGCGTGTAACATCAAGTCCGCAACTTCCTGTGCAGATTCCTAATCTTTCTATGCTTTTGCTGTTTACGCTATATCACGCGACATAGCGTAATGACGCTCAGCGTGATAGTGTTTCAACATAGCCCGGCATCAGAAGGATAGTTGCTTCAGCATAGGGAGAAGCTTAAGCAACGTGATATGCGATTTCTTGTGTATTTTGCTAAGTATTTTGTTCAAGGACAAGTTTACACTCTATTACGCACGGCAGCGTAATGAGCGTAATAAGCTCCAAAATAGTCAAAGGCTAGAGAAGCGCAACAGTTCGACACTTTTTCTCATGGCGGTGCGTACCGTTGCGTATTTCATCACTAGGCATTGTTTACGCTTC
>MNCI01019358.1:0-21113 GCA_015680685.1 Gnetum montanum | reverse complement strand
AAGGAATAACAAAATAGGGCACGACATGCTCCATGGGTGAATAAGGAGCAACAAACCTATGCAAATTCAATGATTTGAACATTTTTGTGGTGCTCCTACCAATATTCCTGAGAGACATAGATAGCAAATTCATGTTCCTTATCAAATTCTTGTTGAACTACATCTTTTGATTTGGTAAATCCTAATGCTAGTGTTTAGCATTTCTGTAATCTCTTCCTTCTTCCATTCAACTTGACATAGATTTGCTAAAATTTCCTCAAATTACCTTGACAACTACATCTTGGAAGATAGTCTTAAAAAATGTTGTCCTTTAAGCTTCACATTGGATTATGATGGTAATGGAAACAAAGAAAATAGTGCCAGCAATGAAGCCATGTTGAGAGATTCCTTATTCTTGATGAACTTGCTTTAGAACTTAATGTTCCTTACAACTTTGTCCATCCATGATAGAGCTTGGTGTTGACCTTTTGGTATGTCAAAACCTTAAGGAAAATGGAAACAAAGGATGTTGGTTGTGGATGTTGTATTTACAAGACAAGAACAAGAAACCCACATCATGGACAAGGACTCAAAGAAGCATGGTTATTAAAGTAAATGACTTCATAGGAAAAATGAGAGCATGGAAAAGTATGAAGACTAAAATATAAATGAAGATGCTCCATGGATTGAGAGAAAGATAAATCAACAAGAGAAAGTGTTAAGAACCAAAGCTCAAAAGTTGAGAAAATGACTCCAAGGAACAAAAGACATCTTTTCCAAGAGGAAGTCAATCATAGAAAGACATCTCCCAAAAACAAGAGACATCTCCCAAAAAAAAGAGACATCTCATTTGTATAGAGACATCCCATTTTGAAAGGAGATGCCTCTCCAGAGTTGAAGCTGAATATATAAAGATGTCCTAATCTTGAAGGAGATGTATAAACTAGTTGTTGAATAGTTGTTGCATGAATTTCGAAGTGTTTTTGGAAATCCAAAGGTCATAAGTAGACTCCAAACTCTTGGAAATTGTGCAAGAATTGCTAACATCAAAGCTATTCTTTTCTATATTCTATTTTTGTACTTGTTTACCTAGATTTTTACATCATTTATTTGATTTGTTGTGAAACTGTACTTTATTGTATAAGGAATTTATAAATTGAGTTACATTCTCTTGTAATTCCTTTTTCTTTTCTTGATACTTTGAGGGGTTGATGTGATTCTTGTGAGAAGGCATCATTTTAGAGCTTTTTGAGATCCTATGAGATTGAGTTGTTTTGTTGCATCAAAATACTCTAAATTATAGCTCTTTCTTTTATAGGTTGTGGGATCCTCTATATCACTCTTGAGCTTGTTGGGACCTTGTGGGGTTGAGAGCTTTCATAACGATGAAACTCTCATAAGTAGAACTCAAACTTTGTACTAGTTGTGGTGTCCTATAGACCACATTTTGGAAGAAACAAAGTTTAAAGGTGTGCAAGGAATCTAGCCTTTGAGTGTGGACTACCCAAGTTGGGAAACCATGTAATTCTTGTGTTTTTCATAATAGGCATTGCTTACAATTTGAGAAATTTATTCATCCCTCACTTCTAAATTCTTGATCCTCAAGTGGTATTAGAGCCTGGTATTCTTATGCTTAACGTCAACATTCAAGAGGGAATTATGGAAGGGACATTGCACACAAAGTCATCTATTTTTGATAGGTTTGATTTTTCCTACTGGAAGGNAACCCCAAACCTCATTGACTTGAAGAAGCTTTGCATCCTTGCCTTCCAGTAGGAAAAATCAAACCTATCAAAAATAGATGACTTTGTGTGCAATGTCCCTTCCATAATTCCCTCTTGAATGTTGACGTTAAGCATAAGAATACCAGGCTCTAATACCACTTGAGGATCAAGAATTTAGAAGTGAGGGATGAATAAATTTCTCAAATTGTAAGCAACACCTATTATGAAAAACACAAGAATTACATGGTTTCCCAACTTGGGTAGTCCACACTCAAAGGCTAGATTCCTTGCACACCTTTAAACTTTGTTTCTTCCAAAATGTGGTCTATAGGACACCACAACTAGTACAAAGTTTGAGTTCTACTTATGAGAGTTTCATCGTTATGAAAGCTCTTAACCCCACAAGGTCCCAACAAGCTCAAGAGTGATATAGAGGATCCCACAACCTATAAAAGAAAGAGCTATAATTTAGAGTATTTTGATGCAACAAAACAACTCAATCTCATAGGATCTCAACAAGCTCTAAAATGATGCCTTCTCACAAGAATCACATCAACCCCTCAAAGTATCAAGAAAAGAAAAAGGAATTACAAGAGAATGTAACTCAATTTATAAATTCCTTATACAATAAATTACAGTTTCACAACAAATCAAATAAATGATGTAAAAATCTAGGTAAACAAGTACAAAAATATAAGATAGAAAATAATAGCTTTGATGTTAGCAATTCTTGCACAATTTCCAAGAGTTTGGAGTCTACTTATGACCTTTGGATTTCCAAAAACACTTCGAAATTCATGCAACAACTATTCAACAACTAGTGTAGACATCTCCTTCAAGATTAGGACATCTTTATATATTCAGCTTCAACTCTGGAGAGGCATCTCCTTTCAAAATGGGATGTCTCTATATAAAGGAGATGTCTCTTGTTTTTGGGAGATGTCTCTTGTTTTTGGAAGATGTCTTTCTATGATTGACTTCCTCTTGGAAAAGATGTCTTTTGTTCCTTGGAGTTATTTTCTCAACTTTTGAGCTTTGGTTCTTAACGCTTTCTCTTGTTGATTTATCTTTCTCTCAATCCATGGAGCATCTTCATTTATATTTTAGTCTTCATACTTTTCCATGCTCTCATTTTTCCTATGAAGTCATTTACTTTGATAACCATGCTTCTTTGAGTCCTTGTCCATGATGTGGGTTTCTTGTTCTTGTCTTGTAAATACAACATCCTTTGTTTCCATTTTCCTTAAGGTTTTGACATACCAAAAGGTCAACACCAAGCTCTATCATGGATGGACAAAGTTGTAAGGAACATTAAGTTCTAAAGCAAGTTCATCAAGAATAAGGAATCTCTCAACATGGCTTCATTGCTGGCACTATTTTCTTTGTTGCCATTACCATCATAATCCAATGTGAAGCTTAAAGGACAACATTTTTTAAGGCTATCTTCCAAGATTTAGTTGTCAAGGTAATTTGAGGAAATTTTAGCAAATCTATGTCAAGTTGAATGGAAGAAGGAAGAGATTACAGAAATGCTAAACACTAGCATTAGGATTTACCAAATCAAAAGATGTAGTTCAACAAGAATTTGATAAGGAACATGAATTTGCTATCTATGTCTCTCAGGAATATTGGTAGGAGCACCACAAAAATGTTCAAATCATTGAATTTGCATAGGTTTGTTGCTCCTTATTCACCCATGGAGCATGTCGTGCCCTATTTTGTTATTCCTTAATAGGAAATGAAATGAAAGATTTTTTATGTGTCAAACTTCAAACCAGAATTTGTTGTACATAATAAACATGTTTGTCATGTTTGATCATGAGAGGAAATTTTTTATTTTTCTTTTCTTTTAAATTCAAGTTTTTTTTTCAAGGCATTTTTTGTGATGATAGTGGAATACACATTTGATTGATTTGGCAAGTAGGAATGCTGAACTGGTGAAAGGTAATGACCATGGCCCTAGGGGCCTGCATTGGTGCCCTGGTGACCCATGATTATGCTACGTTGTCTTTTACTTTAAGGATCAATGAAGGAATCTTAATTTAAAATTTATATTCCTTGATAAGCTCTATGGGCATCATGTTGATACTAGAAAAGCCAAATTGATATTTGTCTCAAATTTCCTAACATATGATGAATGTACTTAATAATAAGTAGATCAAGATTAGAAATATTCAATTGGGTTAATCATGATAAAGTTTAGTTATGATTTATGCATATCAATCTCTTATTTTATGATGGAATATATGTGTTGACCAATTTTTCATTCAATACCATTCAATGTAAATGCTCATATACATTTTTTTTGTTGAAGTTTCACTTTCTATAGACTTGTTTAATTCCTTATCAACCTAATGAAGTTTTGCATTAATGTCTCCCAAAGACCAAGCAATTGATATGTGAGTTGAGGATTCTTGTAGAATTTTGGAAGATTGTAAAGTTGATACAATGTGCACCTTCTTGGATATCTCTTGTAAGCCTCCATTGGTGACCTCCATGGAAAGAAATGACCTTGTATTTTCATCATTAATAGAAACCTCTCATATTCCAAATTCAATCAAGTATCTATTACATTATACACAATTGCATATCTTTTGATTATGTAGCTTATGGAAAAGCATTTAAACAATTGAGTTTATTTGATGAATTCTAATTGCAACTATCCATGACATGCTTATGTGAAACTACTTATTAAGTACTAGTAATTCCACACAAATAGGATTTATATAATTTAGATGAAAAGAGGAAAGTGGTAGGTTGGTTTCAATAGGAAACAGATCTAGCACAAGAACTCCAACTTTGGAAATCATAGGTACTAGAATCTTTTGATACTAGATGATAGTGTCAACATTTCTTACATAAATGGACATTCTATTACATGTTGCAATTTAAGGAATTTTTTCATGATTTTACTAAGATTTCATAAAGGCCATGTAAGTAATGATAAGTAGGTTGAACCTAGAATATATACATGCAATGCATAATTTCCTTCAATAGGTGGGAAGCTCCATAGATGATTTCCAACATCTTTGCTTTTAGATCTTGAGTTATTATAAAAATTAAGAATCTCTAGAGGAGGAGGAGCATGTTATTGTAGATAAATAAAGATGTCATTTCTTATGATGTGGTAAAGTATTTTTCAAGGATAAGTTTGGGAAGGCTTATAAATGTTGATTTGTACATTGTGGGGGCATATTTGGCTAGAAGTTTGGGAAGGCTTGTGGACACTAGTTTGTATGCTATGGAAGCATACTTGGCTAGACCCCAATACACAAATAAGTCTTGGAAGGTTTGGGAGCCCTGGTTTGTATGCTATGGTAGTGTACTTGACCAAATCCCTAGCATACCAATAAATTTTGAAAATTTTGAAGAAATTGGTTTGTATGTTGTGGTAGCATACTTGGCATGAATCCTGAGTATACAAGGATGAACTCCAACTTCCTTAGCATGTGAAGATTCAGTTTTCACAGGGGCTTGATTTTTGGGCTTTAAAAAAATTTCAAACATTTTTTAAGTAGACTTATTCTTTCTCTTTTTTTAAGTCTCATGAAATGGTAAAATTTAAATGTGATTGTAAGCATTCAAATCCTCTTGAGAATGGGGGCATAAAACTAGACACAGTGAACTTTGATAAATGGTATGCATTCCTGATGCCCTTCACTATGTAAATGAGTTAGTCATTGTATTGTCCTTACACACTATGCCTAAACCTCATTTTAGCTTGGTTCTAATTTTAAATATTTTTAAGCTACATCACTACCCATGAATACTTAGTCATTGCATGAATTCAAGATATTGTTCGTGTAGCATAGTAAAGCATGTTTTATTGCTGGTACAAAGGTTATCATGGTTACTAATTATTTGAATGGTTTTATTGTTTATAGGCCTCTGATGATGCTGGTAGTGTTGATGGTCATGGTATTAGTGATGATGCTCCTCCTCCTCTTACAACTTAGATTCACCCATTATTTGATTTAATTCATTTTATTATCATTGGCTATTAATGTTATTTAGTTACTTTAGCTCATGAGATCATTTATTATTCTTCTATATATTTATGTCATTTTTTGCATAGTGAAACTATAGCTATTGAATATTATGTATTTATTTTTGTTATTTGTCATACAGTGTGATCATGGCTATTGAGATGGACATGCTTGGTTATAGGTTAAAATTTTTTATTTTAAAAGTTTTATATATATCTTTTATTCAGCTTTATATTTTTCTTGCATAAAAGGCTATGAATTAAAATTATAGGGCTATGAAGTAAAGTGGAAATGACATGAAAAATATGAAAATGTAAAATCATATGTAACTTTTAAAGAAAAAACCCAGATGTAAAACCAAAAAGCAAATTGGTTCAATTGTATACTAAAGAGATGAGAGAGAGGCCACAAATTTACTAGTTTTAGGCCCTAGTAAGCCATCAATTTTAGGCCTCTGTAAGCCATGGCCATACTTTTATAGCAAGTATGGGATGATTTTGAAAGAACATATAAAGATAAACTAAGGAAATAGACTTACATGTTGATATTTACTTGATATTTTTTACTTCCTAGACTTGCATGCTAACAATCAAATCAATGATGACCATGGGTGGATTCCACATATCACTAGCAAAGATACCTTGAGCTCTACATGCTATAGGAGAGAGATTAACTAAGATAATAAGCCCTAAATGTTGCCAAAAGTAGTCTTTGATCTCACACACTACATCATCTAGTCCCACACATTGTGTAGCATGTGGAGCAATGTGTGGAACTTAGGTTCTTGGCCATATACTATTTACATAAACTCCACGCACTGTGCTAGCATGTGGGCAACTTGTGGAGTGAAAAAAAAAAGATTTACCTAGCCAAACTTGATCATACATTGTCTAGAGGGCTTCACTAAACCTAGAAAAAAATCAAAAAATTTCTAAAATGCCAAGAATTCATCCAAGAGTGCCCACACATTGGGAATTTACGTTCCACATGTTGCGAATTAGTCTTGGTATTCCCACACATTGGAGATCCAAGTTCCACATGCTATAGCACTATGTGGGATAATGTGTGGGGCACAAACCAATAATTGGCTTGGTCAATATGAATCATACAACACTCAAAATGGTCAAGAAAATTACAAATCTCTCCTCTCCACATTGGACACTACCATGCAAGCATGGATAAGCCAATAACCTAGTCAAAACCCTCACAAGCTAAAAGATTATGTCCCACATTTTGGGAATTTAGATTCTACATATACAAAATTAACCTTGGTATGTCCACACATTGAGAGATCAAAATCATGCTATGTTAGCATGCAGGGTAATGTGTGAGGCCTACATCAACAATCATCATGTTGTTCATATGCTATCTAGTGGATCCTACAAGACCTAGAGCAAATCACCAAAAATCCCATACATTGTAGGTAGGAAATCAACTAAGAAATTAACCTCCAAATCCTGTCAAAATTGATTTCTTACTTAATATGTTGAGAAAACCTATCCCACATGCTGTGGTAGCATGTGGACAATTGGCAAGTCATAACCTTGGTCAAACTTGCCCTTACACTACCAAGAATGGTTAAACTAGCCTTAAACCTATCCTATACAACCTATATTCAACCACACTAACCCAAATAATCCATAAACGTTGTCAAAATTCATCACAAGCTGCAGATCTAGGTCCCACATCCTAACGATGTAGCCCAAGAAGCTTACATGCTGCCTACATAAGTCCCACACATTGTAGATCTTGTCAAAAAAGCTCAAACACTACCTACACAAGCCCTACACAATGTGGATATGTCACGCAATGCTCACACACTAAGGATTTAGGTTCCACACACACTATGGATATGTCAAATAGTGCTCACATGCTAGGAAATTAATCCCCACATGATGGGAATACTAATTTTTGGCTTTTTTGACTAGTTCAACCATAAAAAATCATTATTTTAATAATTTATGATTTTTCACACTAGAGTTTTTGCTTATTTTAGCAATTTAAAGCATGTTTCACAAGATTTTTCCTTTTTTAATTATTTTCATCATATTTTTACTTATTTTAGCAATTTATGACCTATTTTCACTATATTTAACCTTTGATCATAAAATAAATATTATTATTTAACATGATTTTTGTGCTTTTTTTACCTATTTTTGACCTCATTCTATATCATTTGATATCATTTTGACATTATTTGAAAATATTTGATACCATTTAGACCTCATTCAACCTATTTCTACATCATTTGATGTCATTTGGTCTCATCTAGGCCTTATACGACCTTATTTATATATTATTTCCACCTCATTTGTCCCTTTCTTAACCTTATTCTACATCATTTGACCCTTGTTCTATTATGTTCAACCTTAATTAACCTGCTTTGGGCTTTATTTTACCTTGCTATGACTTTATTAAGCCTTGGTTTTCTTGTTTTACTTTGTTTTGATCTTTATTAACCTCCTTTGGTTTTATTGATTTATTATTACACTATTATTCATTATTTTATCATTACTTAATAATTATATCATGTGGATGTTTCTTGATGTTCTTATGTTGATATGCAAGATCAAGCTAGGAAGATGAGAAAGCAATTTGACTAGCCTTTGAGCCTAAGCAAATCCTTTTGGTAATGTTGTTTAACCAAGTGAATCTTGAATGCCTAAACATAGAGTATGTAAGCCTTTTTCTCTTACCACATAGCCTTAATACCCTAAAGTGGCCTAATTATTCTTGAATTAGAAGCTAGAAACATCAAAAAAGGATTCCTTGGTCAAAATCCCCATTTCAATTGACAATGATGAGGAGAAAACACCAAAAACTAAGTTCTTCACTTAATCTTCAATTTGCTCAAAAATTCATCAAATACTTGTGGGAAAATAGTACATCCTTCACATGGCCTTAATTACATCTAATGTTAATATGTTTTTTTTAGTCTTGTTGGCCTTTATTTACAAACTTGAATAAATGCTTAGCATTGATGGACACCATGGCCTAAAATAAGCATGCATGCATGATCTCCTATCTATTTTTGACATCTCAAAAGACTAAAAACTTTATATAAATCTTTCAAATAAGACATAGAGCTCTTATTCTGCCAATTGTAACCAATGATGGCCTATATTTGCTTGTAACCTCTTATACATGTATGTATTCTTTGACTTGTTTAATTGTATTATTAGAGTTGCATTTGCAAGATAATATTGAAGTCATCACATAGGTGAGACTCATCGTACTGATGATTTATTACATGATCTCAATACATGAGATTTAGCTAGCTTCTCCAACTATGCCAACAATGCTTCCCTTACATCATATTCATTATCTCTTCTAATCCATAACCCTGTAGCCAAGCTTCAACCTTCCTTACCTTGATAACAATGAAAACCTATGTTTAACATTCATGAACCATGGCCATGTGATATTCTTAATGTGATCATTAATCAAGTTTGTTGAATATAACACATTTCATATAGTAATAAAACAAAAATTTGGCCTAGGCAATGAAATCCAATGAAGTTTTTTCTTTCAAAAAAATGGGAAGAGTCAAGTGGAGAAAGAAGCCATATTACAGAGTACTAATTAACTTAAACATCATCAAGTAACTAGTTGTTCAAGCACAAAGCACAAATACATCTCCATTTAGCCAAACATGTTACCACTATGCCATAATTATGATGTCAATACATTTGGAATTCTTTGTTAATCCATATGACCATTCAAACCACCGATGTAATCATTATCTCATCCCAAATCCCTAAAATCCCATTGATCTTATTTCACCATCACAAGAACTCCTTCGAATAATTTAGCAACTATAGAATCAAGTGTGTAGAGGAAGCATCGGTGACAAACTTGTAGTTGTGTTTCACATTTTTTGTTGATGCCTCTCAAGTTAATCTTCAAAAAATAAACAAATATGGACCAATGAAACACCTCGAGAAAATTTATGTGACAAATAAAAGGCATGGTAGCCAAAATATACATTGTACTTTGATGGGAATTTAAGGGAAAAAATAATTACCTTATTTTCGCATCAAAAATCCTACCCTATGGTATTATTTTAGAAAATTTTTAGGTCACTTTAAATGTGTAAAATGAAAGTGAATTTCATTTATGCTAGAATGTGAGCGTCAAAATTTCAAATACATTGGTAATTTGCAACACAAAGTCAAAAACGTTGGTGTTCTATAGTTATAGTTTGGGCCATGAAAATAGACCAAATATACTACCAAAACATGACAAAAAAATCCAAAAATTCTAGTGACCCATACACTATTTTTTTCCATGAAAATGGCCCAAAACATGATGTAATGTTCTTGAAGGCATATGGGAATGTAACAGACACTAGAACAGTGAATTGGAGGCCTATTTAAGCTATATCAAAGGCCATTTTTTAGATCTTTTTGCACATTTTTCAAAGATATCACTTGGAAACAACAAAACCTTTTTAGCAACATAGCATAAATTTTTGCATTCTTTCCACAACCTTTTTTAGCCCAAATCATTGGAGCAGTAGACCCTAGAACAATATTGATCATGATACAAATTGAACAAAAGACAAGCAAAGATGAGTGTAGAACACACCTTGCACCCTACACTAGTTATTACAAGATATTTCTCATATTTACAAGCTTTTAAACCCAACAATATGTACCATCTAAACCTCTATTTCAAACATATTCTTTCTTACAATATCTAATTTAAAGTTTGCAGTATCTTTTATTGGTCATATTATTTTGCTCTTTCTCTATTCTAGTATCAGCATTGGATTTTTTTAATTTTTTTATTTTTTATTTTTACATTTATATATTTTTTCTCATTTTTATCTTCATCATTTGGTAATAGATGTTCTATGTCCTTAAGTAATCAACTAGACCATTTAAGATTCTCTAGATCCTTGTGAGACCTATGAATCTTGAAGTTAAACTATTCTATGCTAAGATTTTCAATTTTTCTTAATCGAATTTTTCAATCATTATGGACATCAAGCATAACATGTAGCCTTGGAATAGGAAACCTATACCTCATAATTATCCTATTCACTTTCCTAAAATCAATGCACATCCTCCATTTATTACTATCATTCTTTGGTGCTAGTACTACTGGAAATGTGCAAGGTAAAATGAATTCTCTTATGAAACCATTTATAAGCAACTACTCTACTTGCCTTTGCAATTCACCTTACTCATTTGATAAAATCTAGTAAGCCCTCTCATTTGTTATGTAGCACAAAGAATAAAATCAATTTGATGTTGTACATTTCTCATTGATGGAAATCCATCTAATTCCCCCTTGAACACCTTTGGAAATTTCTCCTTTAATTCTACCACACCTATAGGAAGTTCAACCTACACATCATCATGGTTAGAAATAACTCTTTTCACAAAAATAAAATCAAATCCTATTTTATCATGTTTCTTAATATGTTCCCTCTATCCTAGAAGGATTAAAAAAAGCATCAAGTAAGCTTTTCTACCTCACTTATTCAATTATCATAGGAATCAAATCATGGATTAAATGAGGACATCACCCAATCCTTATGTAATTTTTAATGTATCTTACATGTATGTGTGTGCACGCATGTGCATGTGTATCTTCTTGTGTTAATTTTTTGATGATGATTCCAGAGTAGTTTGGCATGTTTGGGGATGTTTTATACTTATTTTTTATGAGTTTAGAAGATTTAGGGATCTATAGGGACTTTTTTGGAGGCATCCAAATGTTCCAAACCTTAAAACAAAATGTCTTTATATTTTTACCCCAACAAGCAAGATGTCTTCTTCAAGATATCTCCTATTTCTTCAAGACGTCTCATACAGATTTTAATGAACATTGAATTGAATGGAAAATTGAAAGGAATATGAAAGGTCACATCAAAAAGCTATAAAAATGCATCAAAGGCCTAAGGCTAATCAAAGGAAGCATGGTAGTTTTATAAGAAGAAGGTTAATCCAAGAGAGAAGGTTGGTCTTTTGTGATCTTGTACAAGGAGAGAGCTTATACAAGAGGAATTTTAGAGCTTGCAAGAATAATTGAGTGAGAAGAAAGGGATAAAGAGAATCTCTTTTAAGTATCTTGTCTTGAACTTTGACTCCACTATGAATAATTGAGGATTAAGAGGGGATATGTCTAGCCACTATGATCCTTGGGAGAGTTTTGAGTTGAGCTTGTCTCCTCATCTTTGATGTATTTTTTTACATTTTGATAATTTTCTTAATAAATCAAATATTTTCTTCATTTCATTATGTTATTCTTATTTTCTAAGCTAAATTTGCTTACGAAGCTTGTGGAATGGATCCTTTTGGGGTCTATTGAGTTAGGATTCATATCAAGATTTCATCAGATCTAGTGAAAGCTCACACATTTCTTGATTTATCAAATTGAGTATCATTGTCAAAGTTTCAAGGTCTACCAAGAATTACATCATTTTAATCTATTGGAATTACATCATATTTTACAACATCATGAAAACATCCAATTTTAAATTTCAAAGTATATTGTTCTCTTGCCTCTTAAGAAAAATATCTAGACAAGTAATGGAATTCATAAGGTTTAGGATGAGGAGTAGTTACCAAAACTAATCTATTAATTACCCTATAAGAAATAATGTTTTCCTTAGCTTCTCCATTAATCAAAATGTGAATCCATTCCCCAATATTTAAACATCTAGCTCCAATCTAAAATAACAATTTTCTAGCAAGATGATATCCTTTATTCACATTCTTCATGAATGTACAAGAATTTAATTTAAAAACTTAATTTTTTTACCATTAGGATTACCTCTTTGAAGAGATTGGCTTGATATCTCCTACATCTTCATGGTTTGTACGTCTATTTCCTTGGCTGGCTTGTGAAGTAGACATTCTCATTACTTGTATCTCCATTCTTCACATTTGATGTAGTGAATCTTTGATGAGCTAAAGCCTTAAACCTTTTCTTCCTTATGTTAGTCCTTCTTTACTTTTCCCTTCTCATTACGTCTTTCTATCTTTATTTCATGGTTGCCATCTTTGTCTTTATATTTGGACTTGGATCCCTTCTCATATTTGGATCACTTCTCCTTTCCTTGGAAGTTTGTTTGCTTCTATTTTTGAATCCACTTAATTTCTTCTTAGCCTTGAGTATTAAATCATAAGTCTCATCAAGAGTTTTTGGCTTATAAAAAGATAAATATTTCTTGTACACCATTTTGAGACCTCATAAAAATATTAAAGCATGTTCATATTCCTTCTAGTTTACCTTAGCTTGATGGAAGAGATCACAAAATTTGATGTAGAATTCTTTTACATCCTTGTCATCTTTTCTTAGGAATTTCAACTTTATACTAGTCTCTTATCTCTAGCAATATCATTCAAATTTTCTTTTTAACCTATATTTCATCAAAGTCTAATCTCTAATGCCTTGACTACTTTATCTTTCATAATCCTAGGATTCATTTTCTCATCAAGTAGAAGTCATACCTTCTAATTTGGATTTAGTAATGGATACCCTCAAGTTATTTGGTACTTCTTGCAACTCAATGTGCTTCTTAAGTACCTTCATACAACTTGAAAAATCATTGGTGTCATCTACACCATTGAAAGTCTTAAACTCAACATATTGAATGCTCTAGCAAGTCTTGCTTCATCCTTGTTATGATTGCCTAGATAAGAAATAGTTACCATTGTTGGAGCCCTTAAAATTATCTTTTGAGAAATAGGATTATCTTCCATTGGAATCCTTGGCTGATGGGTTCCTACACTCCCATAACTAGATTATCCTTCCTCATCATCTACTCCATCTCCATCTAGTTGTGAAACTTCTTCATCCGAATATGCATTCTCATAATCTCTATGTGTCTTAATATGACTAGGACCAGTATTTATTTCTACCTTTTCATTGATTTAATCCAATTAAGAAAACATTATTTGGAAGGTATACTTTATGCCTTCCATGTCTCTATTTAGGACCTACACCTATTTCTTCTTAGGCACCATCTAAAATTAACAAAATCCTTGAAACAAGTTCAACACACAATCAACCAAAAGCTTTAATATCATTAATGCTAGAGCAAGTTTACTCTAATATTAAAATCACCTTTTAACACTAAATTTAGATATTATGAAAAGATAAATTATTACTAGAAAATAAGAAACTATCTTCAATTATTCAAAGAGAAGATTACAATATGGTTTTCAAAACCCACAAAATATTCAAAATCTCTCAAATACTTAGATGATGCTATAGAGCATGAGGCTTTACAATCATACAATGATTGTCCTCAATGCAAGACACAACAAATAAAGAATATCTTTCACAATCTTGATTTGAGAACTTAACTCACAAGCAGAACCAAAATACATAGGCTAATACATAACATAATTATCCATGGAGCTACAACCTCTATATCCTCACTTAATATGCTCTCTCTCTCTCTCTCTCTCTCTCTCTCTCACATTCCCAAGTTTATCACAAGAACTTGCATGAAATGTCCTCTCTCCATGTATCTATGCATGAAATACCAACCATATTTATTGAAAGAACAAAAAAAAAAACCTAAGGAAACCTCATCTTGCTATTTCCATGTTATTTCTATATTTTTCCATCTTCTCTCAATTATTTTCCAACTTGAAATAGTCAATTTTAAAAGTTTTCTAGCCATATGGATTATCTCTAGCCTCCTCAAGTCATCTCTAGTTAAAATTCAACATTCAAGAGAGACATCTCCTAAGATTAGGAGATGTCTTCTTCATGGGGAAGACATATAATCTACATTTGAAACATCTTCATATGAGACATCTCCCTTTTTTTGGATACATCTCTTCTGATATGTCTTCACTTCTAGGAAGACATCTTCTATTAGTAAGAAATATCTCATGCAAAGATTTTATTCTTGACAAAGATATCTCCTACATTTTTTAGATGTCTCCTTTAAAGTCCCAACTCCTAGATAGATGTCATCTTGACCTCCAAGATGTCTCCATAGAGCTTGAAACTTTCAAAACATACACTTAGGAAAGAATAAGGAGATTGGAAGAGGTTTCCCTACACCATAGCACAAGTCAAAATCTTTGTTTCCATTCTCAGTATACTTATTCGACAATTTTGACCATGCTTATTCATCATTTTGCTTCTATGGTGGTTAGTATTTTGTCTACAAATATATTCCCGTGCTACTTTAATATTTTAGCTATTATTTTTATGTATTTCAGAGCCTTATAGATTTGTATTTTAAGGTGTTAGGGTAGGGTATGCAAGTAATTCAAATTTTCTTGTTAGATGGTAAAAAATATGTTTTTCACATCTATCCTAGGTTGAATACAAGTCATGACTAAATTGCAATAGTTCATTAGCACAAGACATGGCTCATAGTTCACTTGTGATTAGGTTATGATCATTGACATGAGTTGCCACAAGGTGGTGATGGAACTAGGGCTTCTGGCTAGGATTTCTACAAGTTGCGGTATCATCATGATGTGGTTGCAATAATGTCATGGTATCTCTAAAGTACCACATTATGTATGGGATGAGTCATTATATGCCAACATATTTAGTTGAATATTGTCTTAAGTATTATGTATGACCTTGTAAGTGTTAGCACCTCTACATTAGTTATCCAATGCTAATGTGCCAAAGCTAGTGCACCTACTTAATGTTAATCAAAAACCTATATATATTAAAGAGAGTTACTTGCTAAGGAATTTAATTTCATTTTCAATTTATTTTTACATTTTATGAAAGTTGAATTTTTTCACCTATCCCTTAGGTGAATGTCTCTTCTCTTTGTTTTTTATTTAAGTCATTTCTTCATTGTGTGGTGAAACTCTATCAAAGTGCTAGAATGTTTTTATATCTTGCAACTATTTAGTTGATGCAAAGTATCAATGAAACAAATAAAGCTTATTGATTTCATTTAATTATCTCATGTGTTTTATTAAAATATATTAATGACATATTATGTACATATTTAATTCATTTGTTAGATTTAGACATTGTAATTAATTTAATTCTTGTAGTTAGATAGATTTTTCCTTGCCCTATGGAGATCATAGATATTTAAAATGATATTAAAGCTATTGAGAATATGATTAAAGAAATTTTATTAATTTCATTAAAGGTGCTACACCTATCTTCAAAGAGATTTTAGTATAGTTTATGTATGTCTTTTGTGTTGACCTCTCCCATAAGAGATTATTATGTGAAGGTATGTTTCATTTACTTTTTGTGTGATAACATTGTACCTATTTCAAATAGGTTTTTAATGAGATTTATTTATTATTTATTATTTAATCTAAAATACCTAAATATATTAAAATTTAAAAAAATTCAAAAATATTATTTCCCTACCATGGAAACATGGATTTTTCTCTTGTAACATATGTACTATAACATTCTTTATTATTTGAATGTAATAAAATACATAAGTAAGCTTTGCAATTTAAATTCTAATGACCTTTAATATTTACAATTAGTTCATTATACTTATGTTCATAGCCCTCATGTATTGTTAACTAAGGGGTCCCTATAACACAAGTATACTAATATGACATAAATTTAAAATGTTCTTTTATAATTTCTTAAAAATGAGTAGTCTATGTTCTCTAAAAGGATTCCTTCTACATCATGGATATTGTAACACATTTTTCACCTTTAGTAATATGATACATCCCTTTGCATCCTCCTTCCTCTACAACATACATAAATAGGATGAGCAAGAGACTATCTTGGACTACAACATTATAGAAAGTTAAGTCATCGAGACAATGGGTTGAACATAAGAAAGGTTTGCATAGGCATATGTTCAACCACTGGTTTGATTTTGATGTGAGCAACTATGAGATGAGTTTAGCTAGTAAACATACTGATTTTTCCAAACTAATAAGTGTGAGATTACATTGCTCTTCCCACTACCTATTCTCTCTTTTCCCTTTTTCTCTCTTTTTTCCAAACTTTCTTTTGTTTTCATCATCATTTTTTCAATTTTTTATCATATACATTTTTCTTTTCATTTCTTTCATAAGAAAAGAGTATTTGATAAAGCATAAGGATCATGGAAATGATTAAAGTGCCAAATCACTACCTACAATCATCAAATTATATAAATATGAGAATTCATCCCCACACCACATGGCATGCATATATTCATGGAATCATAAACCTCTTCTAATCGAGATGGCCAGGTAAGTTATCATGTGCACCTTGGTCTAGTCACACTAATTAGACTCATCTAGTGATCCTAACAACTCTTAATGATACACCCTATTAATAACAATGATAAAGAACTCGTCTAAGATTTCAAAGCTCATATCCTAAGGTGTGAATCCACAACCTACCCATGATTCTAGAAGTATTAGCTTTAACAACTTACAGTGTGAGTCCTTGCTCCTTGATGAATTTGAGCTTGGTACTCTTTACCAATTGCTACTCTTTACCATACATATAAATAAAAACACTTCAAAAGTAAAAAAGAAATCTTATTATTGATTAGCCATTAAGCTTAGAAAAATATAAAATTCTAACTAAACATCCTAATATTTATTAATTGTAAAAACAAAAATAACAGAAAAATAAAATTTTAACATGGTATGAAGGATTTCTCCCCCATGATTGGTCCATGTTTATCACATGGAAAACTTCTAACATGTAAATAGAGCTTTAAGCATGCTTAGAGCTAAAATATGTTTATTATGGTATACCAAGTATTTCTTAATAAGCACTTAGTCTGGCTCATTTGAATGGCTTATGGCCATAGTGTAGGACTAGAAAGGATCATAGGGTATTCTCTTGTAGTTCGTCCTTTTAGTCCCATCCCTTCTTCCAATCTTGAGCTAGAGGTCTTGGAAAACCAACCTAGCATTTTTAGTACTTAACCAAGCTCTTCCCATGATAACAAGAAGATCCTCTTCCACCTTATCTTCTTATCTAAGCACAAGGAAATCAACAAGACATGACCATCCTACAACAAAATTAGTTACATTACATACCTATCCCATAGGGTATCTACTAGCTCCAACTAAATATTGATATGCTTGAGAGGAGAAATCCCTCAATCAAGGTATTGCTATAGTGAGATGAGATTAACTCCTAAACTAGAGTCATAGAGAGCTAGATAATGATCCTTTTCATCAATTTGAATCTTTAGCATGGGATTGTTAGCATCTGGCACTTTTTTGGATGAACATCAATCCTTAACTACCTCCATTACCACCATAAACATAGAGATGGTAATAACAATAGCATTGGATACCATTGTGCTATCTCCACCATACATAGTAATGGAACTTATCCCTAAAATAGATATTGCAACTGAATTATAACTAGGAAGGTTTATCAAGAATTCATGATTATGGACTTTTATTTAACTTGAATGATTTGCTTCCCTACAATGAAGAGGAGGATATAGATCCAATCCTCCTCTTGTGGCCATTCTCCTCTCACCCTATTGGAAAACTAAAATCCTTCAAAGCGGTTTGGATTCTAGGCATAGAGTTTCATGGGCCACCTTCTCATCCCAGCACAGCCCCTTTGGCATTTGCTCGATATATGCCCCAAATGACTCCACAGAACGGGCTCTCCTTTGGCATGAACTTGCAAATTCTCTCCCCCCAATGCCTTGGATATTCGAAGGAGATTTTAATATGGTAGAATTCCCTCAAGATAATCTCGGAGGGGCATTTCTTTAATTACCCAATCTCGAGTATCAGGCCTGGTCTGCATTTAAGAAAATATTTTACCTCTCAGACGGGGCAGACAACTCCATGTGCACTTCCCCCCATAGATTTACTTGGAGCAATCTCCATCTAGGGCAAGCTCGCATCTACAGCAGGTTAGATAGGTTCCATTTCTCCACCCTCTCCTTTTGGCAAGCTTGCTCTGCCACTATAGTTCATCATCATGCCACCTTATCCGACCACCTTCCTATCTCCATATCTATCAAGATTCATGGTAGCCCTTACTGACAAAAATTCCATCTTTTCAGACTACACAACAACTGTTTTTCTTCCCCCACTGCCCAACTTCTTCTCTCCAACCTTTGGAATGCCGAACCTAGGCCCCTAAATCAGACGGGTTGGATTAATTGGTGGCATCGTGCTTCATGTCGAGTGCGAAACTTCACTCGTTCATATGGTAAGACCGTGGCTGCTCAAGCCAAACTTGAATACAACAAAATTCACCTCACTATTGAGCATCTCACTAACAAACTAGCTCAAGATCCCTTCAATACTCTAGTTCACGAGGAGCTAGCTAGAGCACGCGTTGCCTTCCAACATTGGGAAGTGTACCGAGCACAAAGTGCCTTAACTAAAAGTCGGCTCACTTGGTTAAATATTCAAGATGAACACTGTAAGGAATTTTTTAAATATCTTAATGCTGCTTCCCCTTCGCATGCTATAGACAAAATCTCATGTGAGGGTACCACCATTACTGACCACAATAGTATCCTCTCTTTTCTTAAGAACCACTACGAAACCCTTTTTGCTGCTACCCCAATGGACATCTCTTCGTTCCAGGCTGCCACCCCTGATTATCCTCGCCTTATTAATCCTACTATGCTACAAAGCCTTGACGCTGATATCACTCTAGCGGAGCTACAGGAGGCTTGTTCCAAGTTAAGTCGAGGAAAGGCTCCTGGTTATGATGGGTTTCCAGTAGAATTTTTTCAAAATCATTGAGATTTGGTTGGAAAGGATCTTTTGTAGGTCATTAACGAGGCTCTCTTAACTAGTTCCCTTGGGCCCAATCTAAATCAAGGGATAATTTGTCTCCTCCCCAAGTCATGGGATCTAACCGATATCTCCAATTGGCGTCCCATAACTCTTCTCAATGTAGTGTATAAAATTTGGGCGAAGTGCCTTGCCTTACGGCTGAAAAAAATTCTCGGTCAGATCATATCCCCTCAGCAAACAAGATTTGTTCCTGGTAGATATATTTTAGACAATGTGGTAGCGGCGTGGGAAGGTCTCAAGTGGGCTGAGGATGATGGACAAGATATTCTCCTAGTGAAACTAGATTATGCTAAGGCTTATGACAACATTAAGTGGGATTTTATCTTGCAGACTATGACCAAACTAGGTTTTGGACCCAAGTTCTTGCATATGGTGAAGTGCTTATTCTCAGATGCTACTGCAAGAATTTCCACTACCTTCGGCATTACCTCTCCCTTTCCAATACATAGGTCTGTGCGCCAAGGTTGTCCTCTCGTCCCCTATCTCTTTATCATAGCATCAGACTTTCTTTGTCATCAAATTAACCTGGACATTAAAACTAAAGTTCTCACTGGGGTTAGCCTTTCCTCCTCTCAACAACAGCTTCTCAATATGCACTTTGCCGATGACTCCTTTTTTCTAGTTCAAAACACAACCACCAATTTGCACCACCTCTTATCAAGGGTGGAGCAATATTGCACACTCTCAAGTTCCATAATTTACTGGAATAAATCCTCTGTTTATATCTTTAAGGGCAATTACAACCATGTGACCCACTATAAGTGGAAGCGGCTTCAAGATCAAGACATCGTTAAGATTTTGGGAATCCCTTTCCGCTTTAGAGGCTCAACATCTCTCCTTTGGGAGCAAGTTATTCATCGAATTCAAAAGAAACTCGACAACTAGAAAACTAAACCCCTCACACTTGCGGGTAAATACCTTGTTTGTAAGTCCATATGCATGTCCACCCATGTGTATTACTCTTCGTGTTGGGCCCCCTCCCAAGCTGCCTACCAAAAGCTAGAATGGTTATTCCGTGACTTTATGTGGTCCTCCAAGGACTCTCAAAAAGGCTTTCATCGTGTCGCTTGGACTATTGTTACTCTCCCCAAGAATAAGGGTGGCCTAGGCCTTTTGAACTCCTATAAGCAAGGAATTACCCTGGTTGCTAAGTGGTTGGTACAACATTTAGATGCCTCAAATATTATAGGGACCCTCCTCCAATTAAGGCTTCATCAAGCCTTTCCTAAAAATAAGCCCTTCTGGAAAGACATCCATTTCGTTAATTGGATTCTTTCCCCCCTCACTATCATTCTTCCCAGATCTCATGTTTTCAAAAGCATTTGGAGGGCCTGGCAAATTGTACATACTCACATAGACTGGACTAACGTTAAAATCAACCCTACTATCCTCTCTAAAGTGTGTCTGTGGTGGTTACCTCTGTCACCCTCTCCCCTTGATATCACAAATGCTAAGGTGGCTACCTCGTGGTATCGAAAAGGTGTCATTTCCTTGAATTGTCTTAGGCTAGCTAGTTGTTGGATTTCAGGGGTCAAGTTTAACACTTTGTATGGGGAGTCGGCTACAATGAAACATTGCCTTGTTCAGATTTACTCTTTCCTCCACGGTCACTGGCACTTGGATGTTACAGTGCAAAGCCTTTTTCATGGCCTTCAATGGCTTAATGGGGATAAACTCTTTCCCTATCGGCCATCTGTTCCCTTTCATCTCATGCA
>MNCI01019357.1:0-17424 GCA_015680685.1 Gnetum montanum | reverse complement strand
AAAATGAAACTATTAAACCTCTTAAAAAACACTTGCAATTTACTTCAACACATGGAAAGTCTCAACCCTCCTTTTCATCCCTCATTTATTTTCTTTATATTAGTTTCAAGATTTTCTACCTATTGAACCTCCTAAATAACACTTGTGTTTTAATCCAACGCATTATATATTCTCTAACTACTAAACCTCCGAAATAACATTTGCATTTTACTCCAACAAATGGAAAGCAACGTCTCTCCTTAATAATTAAAAGAAAGATTAAAATTGTTTGCCGTTAATTTAAGCATAGTGCTTATAGCAGTTATTTTCAAGATCTTCTAACCACTAAACCTCCTAAATTACACTTGTGTTTTACTCCAACCTAAGGAAAAATAGTGTCTTGTTTTCATCCCTCCTTTATTTCCCTTATATTATGTTTTCCTAATCGCTCTACAAAAGCTTAAGAGAGACTAGAAAATGAAACTACTAAACCTGCTAAATAAATCTTGCATTTTAATTAATGCCTGTTATGTAATAGATAATAATTAAAAAGAAGATTAAAATTGTTTACCATTAATTAAATCATAGTGCTTATAACAATTACTTAGTTTCAAATTTTTTGATTGGTAAACATTGTAAATTACACTTCAATTTACTTAAACAGATTGAAAATAGGGTCTCTTCTTTTCATCCACCTTAGTTGCCTTTATATTATATATTCATGTTTCAAGAATCTTAGATCGCTCAACCTCCTTAATAATACTTGTGTTTTACTCTAACACATGGAAAACAGTGTATCTTTTTTTATCCTTCCTTTATTTCCCTTATATTATATTTTCCTAATTACTTTGCAGAAACTTAATAGAAACTAGAAAATGAAACTACTAAACCTCTTAAAAAAGCACCTACGATTTACTCTAATACATGGAAAATCACACTCCTCCTTTCCATCCCTCCTTTATTTTCTTTATATTAGCTTCAAGATTTTCTTACTGAACCTCCTAAATAACACTTGTGTTTTACTCCAATGCATTCAATATTCCCTAACTACTAAACCTCCTAAATAATAGTTGCATTTTACTTTAACAAATGGAAAACAACATCTCTCCTTAATAATTCAAAGGAAGAATAAAATTGTTTGTCGTTAATTTAAGCATAGTGCTTATAGCAATTAGTTTCAATATTTTCTAGCCACTAAACATCCTAAATAACACTTGTATTTTAATCCAACACATAGAAAATAGTGTCTCTCATTTTCATCCCTCCTTTATTTCTATTATATTATGTTTTCCTAATTGGTCTATAAAAGCTTAAGAGAGACTATAAAATAAAACTACTAAACCTTCTAAATAACTCTTGCATTTTATTCCAAAGAAAGGAAAATATTTTTTAATTCACATGTGTTATGTAATAGTTAATAATTAGAAAGAAGATTAAAATTTTTTTCCATTAATTGAATCATAGCGCTTATAACAGTTCCTTAGTTTCAAGATTTTCTGATTGCTAAACCTTCTAAATTACACTTGCATTTTACTCCAACACATGGAAATTATATTTTTATGTTTTAAGACTTTTAAATCCCTCAACCTCCTCAATGAAACTTTCATTTTTATTCCAACACATGGAAAATAGTGTATCTCCTTTTCATCCCTCTGTTATTTCCTTTATATTATATATTCCTAATTTCTTTACAGAAACTTTAGAGAAACTAAAAAATGAAATTGCTAAACCTCTTAAAAAACACTTGCAGGTTACTCCAACACATGGAAAATCGCACCACTCCTTTATTTTCTTTATATTAGTTTCAAGATTTTCTAACTACTAAACTTCCCAAATAATACTTGTGTTTTAATCCGACACATTCCATATTCTCTAACTACTAAATCTCCTAAATAACACTTGTGTTTTACTCCAACACATGGAAAACAACGTCTCTCCTTAATAATTAGAAGGAAGATTAAAATTGTTTGTTGTTATTTTAAGCATAGAGCTTATAACAGTTAGTTTGAAGATTTTGTAACTAAATAACACTTGTGTTTTATGCCAACACATGGAAAATAGTGTCTCTTGTTTTCATCCCTACTCTATTTCCCTTATATTATGTTTTTCTAATTGCTCTATAAAAGCCTGAGAGAGACTAGAAAACGAAACTGCTAAACTTCATAAATAGCTCTTGCATTTTATTACAAAGTATGAAAGATATTTTTTAATTACCACATGTTATGTAATAGTTAATAATTAGAAAGAAGATTAAAATTGTTTGCCATTAATTGAATCATACTGCTTATAACATTTACTTAGTTTCAAGATTTTGTGATTGCTAAATCTTCTAAATTACAATTGCATTTTACTCCAAAACATGGAAAATAGCGTCTCTCCTTTTCATCCACGTTTGTTTCCTTTATATTATATTTTCATGTTTCAGGACTTTTAAATTACTCAACCCCCTGAATAACAATTGCATTTTACTCCAACACATGGAAAATAGTGTATCTCCTTTTTATCAATCAATTATTTCCCTTATATTATATTTTACTAATTGCTTTGTAGAAACTTGAGAGAAACTACAAAATGAAATTTCTAAACCTTTTGAAAAACACTTGCAGTTTACTCCAACACATGGAAAATCGCACCTCTCCTTTCCATCCCTCCTTTATTTTCTTTATATTAGTTTCAAGATTGTCTAACTACTGAACCTTCTAAATAACACTTGTGTTTTACTGCAACGCATTCAATATTCTCTAACTGCTAAACCTCCTAAAAAACACTTGTGTTTTACTCCAACGCATTCAATATTCTCTAACTACTAAACCTCCTAAATAACACTTGTGTTTTACTAAAACACATGGAAAACAATGTCTCTCCTTAATAATTAGAAGTAAGATTAAAATTGTTTGCTGTTAATTTAACCATAGTGCTTATAGCAGTTAGTTTCAAGATTTTCTAACCACCAAACCTTCTAAATAATACTTGTGCTTTACTCCAACACATGGAAAATAGTGTCTCTCATTTTCATCCCTCCTTTATTTTCCTTATATTATGTTTTCTTAATCGCTCTACAAAAGCTTAAGAGAGACAAGAAAATGAAACTGCTAAACCTCCTAAATAACTCTTACATTTTTTTCCAAAGAATCGAAAATATTTTTTAACTAGCACATGTTATGTAATATTTAATAATTAGAAAGAAAATTCAAATCGTTTGCCAGTAATTGAATAATATTCCTTATAACGGTTACTTAGTTTCAAGATTTTCTGATTGCTAAACCTTCTAAATTACACTTGCATTTTACTCCAACACATGGAAAATAGCATCTCTCATTTTCATCCACCATTATTTCCTTTATATTATATTTTCATGTTTCTAGACTTTTAAATTGCTCAACCTACTCAATAACACTTGCGTTTTACTCCAACACATGGAAAATAATGTATCTCCTTTTTATCCCTTCTTTATTTCCCTTATATTATATTTTCCTAATTGCTTTGTAGAAACTTAAGAGAAACTAGAAAGTGAAACTACTAAACCTCTTAAAAAACACTTGCAGTTTACTCCAACACACGGAAAATCACACCCCTCCTTTGCATCGCTCATTTATTTTCTTTATATTAGTTTTGAGATTTCCTAACTACTAAGCCTCCCAAATAACACTTGTGTTTTACTCCAACGCATTCAATATTCTCTAACTACTAAACCTCCTAAATAACACTTGCATTTTACTCCAACACATGGAAAACAACGGCTCTTCTTAATAATTAGAAGGAATATTAAAATTGTTTGCCATTAATTTAAGCATAGTGCTTATAGCAGTTAGTTTCAAGATGTTTTAACCACTAAACCTCCTAAATAACACTTGTGTTTTACTCCAACACATGAAAAATAGTGTCTCTAGTTTTCATCCCTCCTGTATTTTCCTTATATTATGTTTTCCTAAATGCTCTACAAAAGCTTAAGAGAGACCAAAAAATGAAACTGCTAAACCTCCTAAATAACTCCTGCATTTTATTCCAAAGCATGGAAAATCCTGTTTAATTAACACGTTGATGAGTGGTAAGGTACCCCTATGCTTAACCATACGAATACAAGCATTTCACCCACGATCTAGTCAAATTCCAAGGACTAAGTGCTTATGCACCCTTGTCGAACAAGAATAGGTTTCTTGAATTTTGTTTTCCCAAACTTACTTGTATGTCACGATTGTATGATTAAGTAAGCTTGAGGCATATGATTTTTATAGCTTTAATTTTTTTTATGTCCTATTGCTAATAAGGGATGAGAGAGAGCGATAACTAAGTGGATAATTTAGCTTAACTACTAATTAACTAGGATTTAAACTAAAACTAACACAAATATTTCTTCTCACTTTTCATACACATCCTGAAACAATACAACACTACTGGGATTACCAAATGCTAATCGTTACTGGGTTACCAAGTGTTACATACATGCTTGAAGTGATCGTACTGTGTGTGCTAATAACAGAAATGTAAAGTGCATAAAATAAAATATAATAATAAAATAAAATAAATGCAAAATAAAATAAAATAAAATAAATGAGAAAGAAAACAAATCTCATGTGTTGCAAGGATGAATTCAAGAGCTTGTCTTTATTGCCGTATACAAGGTGTGCTCAGGTACATAATGTTTGAATAAAGATCCATCCACGCTTAGACCACCTGTTGTGGGCCCTTGGAAAATACTCGAACTACAAAATTTTTGCTACTTGACTCCTAAAATACTTTCCTTCTAAGAATTCCTCCCCAAATTATGTGGCTGGGCATTTTATTTATAGGCTTGGGAGGAAGTACTCTAATAATTAGAAAAACTGCCACTCTTATTTTAGAGAAACTACCACTCTAATAATTAGAATAAACCGATAGAGTAACTACACTCATCATACCCCCACAACTAAATGAAAACTTGTCCTCGAATTCCTTACTAAATATTAGGAAGGTATGAGATAATTGATTAATTGACAACTGATGGTGGAATGGGATGATAGACTCAACGTGCCCAGTGAACGGATCAATAAGCATATTACAACATTAGTATTTATGATCATTGTGGTGAACACTTGTACATAAATGACATCCAAGCCTTTATTTGGTAGCTTGTGGAGAAAGAGAGAGAAAGAAAATGAACTATGTTACCACCAATGCTAATATTGTGCCTTCTGTTGTTTATCCATAGCCACACCACCAGACTTGCTCTTTTCGTAAATGCTCTAGTTCCAGTCCATCCTGAGTGTTTCCTCCAAGCCAAGTCCATTGTTTGTATGATCACCATTTAAACACATAACATAGTTACAAATGAGTAAGGATAAATAAACCATAATGTAGTTGATACCTTGCCTTGATATTAAGCAAATTGGATGAGTTGTGGTTATGGTAGAAACTAGTTTAGAGATTTATCATAGTTGACTACCCAAGGTGTAGGGGTTAGGCAAATAGTAAAATGGAGAAAATTTAAAAATTTGTGCCAGGGCCCCCATGACTAAGGGCAAACCTTCGATAACTATAAGATGGAAAAATATGAGGAACAAGAAAGATGGAAAAAAATATCAATAGCAACGCCAATAAAATAGATGTCATGGATGGGGATGAAATAAGAAATGATTGATTACAAGAAATGTTTAGGGGAAAGAAGTTAATAATTGCATCAAAAAGAAATGCCAGTGGCTCCTCCCCAAAGTAGGCTCATGCCTTTTATGGCCTAACAAATCCACAAAACAAAGAGTTTGTAGGCTCTAGGAATGTGATTTGGAAGCAAGAGTTAAACAATTACCCACAAGAATTCACCAAAGAAAAATAATGCATCAACATAGAATGGACTAATGATAAAATCGGTAATGAAGTGGAAAATGGACAGAAAGATAGAGAGGAGAGAATGGAATGGAATCCCAAGAACAAGGTTGTGTAGATCCCCTTGTGTATTTTATGGTTAATGTGACTAAGTAGAACTCATCCAAAATCTAGACTCAAACAAACCACATCTAGTGACATCACATCAACACACTTTACCAATCCATCTACTTGAAGTAACAAGAATGCTTCCACAAAGAGTCACCACCATTCTAACGAGAGAGAGATGGAAAAGTAGGAAGCGAGAAAGGGCCTTAGTTAGAGAAAACCTTTAGGCATGGGTAACATGTCTTTCTAGTTCCATAACCAATGCTTGTAGCCCATATTACTTTATATGTCCAAGGGGTATGCTTTGAATTCTCACTTTTTTTTTCTTACTTGAGAACCACACCATGCAAAGACTTCTTTTTTCTTGAATTCTTAGCTTCTTGATTTTTGAACAATGTTAGAATGGCGGAAAACCCAAGAAAAAGCATCCAAGCGTCTAAGAGAATAGCCAGCACAAATGCATCGAATCCTCTTGAAGTCACACCCTTTTCATGTTTCGAGTTTTTACTTGGCTTGTAAAATACCCAGCCACCAATTCATTAAAATTTTACTTAGAAAAAAAGGGACTATACAGTTTCAAGCCAAAGGAGACCATAGAGTTGTATGAATGAGTGGACAGTGTAGACTCATTGCCTGTTTAACCAAAAGAACCATACCTTAATATCAACATCATAATTCAAAGGTAAAAATCAAACATTAGCAATCAATATGATATAATTCAATCCACCATCATGAGCACTTATTATATGACATATAAAAATAAATCAAGAAAACAAAGAAATAGTAAAAATATGAACGATGGTATAAAACAAAAATAAGAGAAGTTGAAAAAATGTGTAAAATAAAAAATGTGTAAAATAAAAATTCAAAAAGAACTAAGGGCATAGAATGGTTAGCATAGATGGCCATCTCTCCCGTGACTAAGTTGAAAGGAGGAGATCCAAAATAGTGAGCAAGGTTATCCATCAATAGAGGTAGCATGTGTACTGGCTGTCCTAAGCTCATGGAAAGGTTTGGTTTGTTGCACACTAACCAATAGTTTCTTGTCTACGCTCTTAGGTTTGTATATTGTCATGGCCCCTAAAGGAAAAGTTGCATAAATAATATAAGGTCCTTTCCATAGTGTTTGAAATTTAGTACGTTGTGGCACATGTGTGGGATTCTAGTAGAGAACCTTATCTCCGAGTTGATATTTAACTTTCATAATCCTTAGGTCATAACATTTTTTATTGAATGCCTTGTGCAACTCGTTAGATGACAAGGTAGCTAGTTGATTTTCATCTAGTAAGTTAAGGATTACTAATTGTTGTTTCTGTGCTAGATCAAGGTTAAGGTGGAGGTCACATGTCATGGATAGTATACAGAGCTTAGTTTGAATGGGAAGCATTGGTAATTTACCATACACTAACTCATAGGGAGAGTAGCCTATAGGGAGTTTCCATGTGGAGCAGTATGCCCAAAGAGCATCATTTAGTTTAGTGCTCTAGTCTCACATAAACTTGCTAACATTTCTTGTTAATATCTTTGTAATCTCCCTTTTGGTGACTTCTGCTTGATCATTCACTTGGGGGTGGTATGATGTAGTGAATTTATGCTCAATCCCTAAGTGTTGCATTAATTTCCGAAAATTTGCACCTGTGAAGTCGGTACCATTGTCTGAAATAAGTGCATAAGGCACACCAAACTTATTTATGATTTGTTTTTGAACAAATCGTGTAGCCATAGATGATGTACAATCCTTAACAACAACTTCTTCTTCCCATTTAGTTAGGTAATCAACAACAAAAATGATATAGGATTTTCCATTGGACATTGGTGTAATCGGCCCCATAAAATCAATTCCCCAAATGTTGAAGGGTTACAACGGTTGAATCCATTATTGTGGACCCTCCATTTTAGTAGTCATTCCCCCATCACATTGACAACACTTAAAAAATTGGATGAAATGATGAGCATCCCAAAATATTGTAGGCCAATAATATCCTGCAAGTAGGATCTTGATGGTTGTTCATCTCCCAGCGTAATGACCCCCACAAGGACCCTCATGAGTGTCATGAAGAACTCAAGGTTGATCTATATCGGAAGCATACCATCAAACCAAGCCATCGGGACACACTTTATAAAGTTGCCCATTGATCTCCATAAACTACTTAGCTTGGTGAAGAAATTGTTGTTTCTTCTTAAGATTTAACTCTTGTGGTGTTTGTTAGGTAAGGAANCTTGGTGAAGAAATTGTTGTTTCTTCTTAAGATTTAACTCTTGTGGTGTTTGTTAGGTAAGGAGAGAGGTAAGAATTCTACTATACTAGTTTGTTTCCATAGGTGATTGATTATTCACTACATTAGCAAAGAGAAATTCATTAGGGAAATGATCAAAAATTGGATACTCATCCTCTTTTTTGTCCCATTATAATTGATATAAATGATCAACAACTACATTCTCAGTGCCCTTGCGATCAATCATTGTTAAGTTGAACTCTTGTAAGATTACAAGCCATTGTATGATACGAGGGCTTACCATTGGCTTATTTATGAGCAACTAGATTGCACTATGATCTGTATGCATATATACTTTATATCATAATACATAGTGTCTAAACCTTTCTAGTGCAAATCTCAGAGCCATTAATTTTTTCTCTATGGTAGTGTAGTTAACTTGTGCACTAGAGATACTTCTACTTGCATAGTGAATGTAATAAGGATGCTTCTGGTCATCTAACTATGTAAGCATGGCTCCTAAAGCATAGTTGGACGCATCAGTCATTATATGGAATGGTTTGGACCAGTCAGGAGATTGTAGAATGGGTGATTCTACTAGTTTTTTTTAAGAGTTTGAAAAGCTAATTCGCATTCCCTAGTCCACTTGAAAGGTACATCATTTTTTTTAATTCCACCAATGGTTTGGAAACCTTTGAAAAGTTCTCAATAAGTCTCCTATAGTAGCCAGTATGTCCAAGGAATGACTGAATATCTTTGACAGTTTCTGGTTGATGGGTAATTCCTTGAATAACTTTGATTTTCTTAAGGTCTACCTCTATCCTTGTGTGTGAGATTTTGTGCCCTAGTAATATGCCTTCCTAGAACATTTGATGACTTTTCTTCCAATTGAGCCTTAAATTAGTTTCTACACATCTTTTTAACACTTGCTCCAACTGGTCCAAGGCTTGATCAAAGTTTTCTCCATAAGTGGATAAGTTGTCCATAAAGATCTCCACACCATTTCCTATCTACTGTTGGAAGATGCTTAGAACTAGTCATTAAAATGTTGTCAGGGAATTGCACAAGTGAAATNACACCATTTCCTATCTACTGTTGGAAGATTCTTAGAACTAGTCATTAAAATGTTGTCAGGGAATTTCACAAGCGAAACGACATTTGTTTGTATGCAAATGTTCNCTATATCCATCTAGAAAATTGTAGTAGTGATGCCCTGCGATGGTGTCTAAGACTTGGTCAACAAATTANAACTGTAGTAGTGATGCCCTGCGATGGTGTCTAAGACTTGGTCAACAAATTATAATGAAAAGTGATATTTGAATGTTTCCATATTTAGTAGCCTGAAATATATGCACATCCTCCATTTTCCTCCCTTTCTAGGCATAATAACTAAGGGGCTAACCCATTCACTATCAGCAATGGGGTATATGGACCCAACCTTGAGAAGTTATTTGACCTTTAGAAGTTTTTCTTTCTATTGAGGATCAAGCTTAACATTCATAATTACCAGTTTTCCATTTTTAATGAACATTTATTCCATATTGATGGGCAATGGTTTCAGCTTGAGGGGCTCCTGCTTAAATTTCTCAGGGATTTCCAACTTCCCCCAGTTGACATTTTCAAGGTTAAGACTTGGAAGTCAATGGTGGACTTGCTATAATGCATCTATGCTATCGATGTAAGTGCAAGTCAAACCCTCAATTGGTTCCATGCATATGAGTGAATTGCTTTCTTGATTAGTTGTTAGCCACTAGGCACTTTCTTATTGTGTGGCTACTACATATAGGCATCTTTGTATGTTGATCACTTGTGCACACTGATTACATGTAGGCAATGTTAAACTTTGCACAAACCATGACCTCTTCACACAATTACACCTTGTGTTACTGTATGCGATGCATGGAACTTTCTTCTGTTCAATCATTCTGAATATATTTTTTCCTTTGATATTTCTAGGGAAAGATAGTGGATTCCTAGGCTTGCGTTGATGGTGTTTAGCCATGATTTTACCATTATGATTGGGAAATCCCCCTACCATTCTTTACTTGAATCACCAAGAAGTCAACTAGGTACAACCACCTACAAATAGTGGTAACAATGTTTTTCACCAGTCTGAATAGAACAATGATGGACTGGTTGGCCAAATCTAGATGGATGTTGCTCTTTTCTAATGGAGGCAGATTCCATGCTTTGTACATTTCTTGACAAATCAAGTTGACACCAGAACATGAATCTAAAAGAGCCTTGCACGGTGCATTTCCAGCGATTTGTAAGTATATCAGAGGAATCCCAGGATCAAAGAATTTCCTAGGAAGGTGGCTAGCTTTGATCCAATCGATGATGGCATGTGTTAGCATGACCAAATGTGTTGAGTGCAGTGGTTGAGTTGAAGGAGGCTCCAAATTTTTGATTGATATTGAGGCATCTAAGGAATCAGCCACTTGTGATTACAAGGGCTTGTTTGGACTGTTGGTTCTAAATAAATGTATTTTCTTTATGTGGTTGTTGGAACCAATAGTAGGTTGAGAGTTAATAGCCCTCGTGGTGTTACGTTGCTATGGTTGGGTAGGGATTTTACCTTGCATCATGGGAGCAAGTGGTAGTGGAGCTATTGGTGGAATAGATGTAGCCAAATGAGAAGGATAATATGCTTGCCAAATATTTCCCCTAAAATAGGGATTCCTATAATACTCACGAGCTTGGTAGTGAGGTTAAGGAGTACCGTGTCTAGTAAAGTAACGTGGAGAGATTGACTACTACATGTAATATCCATACAGATCAGGTTATTGGTGAAACACCCTAAATTTTCAAGGCATTCTTACTTCACCAGGCTCCTGGGCCTGAGGCAAATATTTCCACAAGTGTAGTGGCCTCATGACCATTTGGCAGGAAATGTGCTCTCTGAGTTCAAAGAGCATGCTAAGGGTTGTCGACGGTGCTCAAGATACGTAAAATAGTTCAACAAGTTTTCTTAGTCAATAGGTTTTCTACACTACGCTACGCTATGTAGTGTAGTGGGCTTCAGGAGACAGTTGCTTAGGTGACCAAACTATTGTATGACAAAGTGCTATGCTATGCTACGCTACGTATCGTAGCATAGCGTGGAAACGGAAAAATCAGAAGGCGCAACTCACCCGGTGATTTCAATTGCACTCGGCAAGCACTCCGATCTTGGAAACTAGTTGTCTTGTTCAACTCCAAGTCCTTCAAAAAAGCTTCTATGTTGGTGGATTAACCACAAAAGTAGGCTATTTTGGCTGCTACGCTACATAGCGTAGCACAACGTAGCGATGAAGCAAGAAAAGAAAAAGGCTTCTCAAAAGCAAGATCAGCAAGTTGCAGTTGCAGTTAGCACAATCAAGCTTCAAGAAAATGTTTCCAAATTTGGGCAAAGGAAGTTAGCTACTATGCTATGCTATGCTACATAGTGTAGCATACTGTAGCAAAGATGCAGAAATAGATGAAACACTTCAACGCACACCAAGACTTCTAGCAAATGCAATTAACTTCAATGCAAATTTCTTCTTCGAGCTGGTGACTACGCTATGCTACACTACATAGTATAGCACAGCATAGCGAGCTGCTATACTATGCCAAACATGCTACGTCCCATAGTGTAGTATAGCATAGCAGATGGCTACGCTGCTTCACCACTTGTCTACATCACTAACGCTCATCTCCAATTCTGACAGTGTAATTGCAGCGTGACAGGCCCATCAATTAGCTTTGCATGTCCATGAAGCATCGACATGTCAACATCTTATAGGTCTAGGACATGTGTCATCCAAGCCTCATTTCTTGTTTTCTCCTAGATCTATTATAACACAGACGAGAAATGCTCAAAGGGTTGGCAAAAGTTGGCAAAAATCAGTTAGCAAGGTTGGAAAATTTTTGGTTGGTTGGAAAAAATTGATTGGCAAAGGTTGGCAAATTTGTGCAAAAAGGGTTGGCAAATTAAAAAATCACTTGGAAAACTTGATTAAGAAAATTTTGTTAGCCATTGGCAAAATGAACCCCCCTATTTTAGTTAGCATCTTATTAACAAGGTTGGCAAGTTGGCTTTGTAGCATTCGGGCATTGTTGGCTTTTGAATCTGCGTTCAACCACATTGTTGGCTTGCTTTGAACGTCTTGGTTATGTTTGGGATCTCTATGCTTCCCAGTGTCACACAACTGATTGTATCCACCTTGTAAAAGTAAATAAATAAACTTGAAGTGGTGCATTTCCTAACTTCTGCATTATTTTTCTGTTTATCATTACATTTTACATCATTTTTGCTTCCTCGTATTCAACGATTGTTNTTTTCTGTTTATCATTACATTTTACATCATTTTTGCTTCCTCGTATTCAACGATTGTTGTTTTATGTTATAAGCATTGTTTCTACACTAAACATTTGCAAAAGATTTATTGACACCAACTAAGTCCCTGTCTGATCAACTAGAGCATTCAGGGCACCCCGTTTTCGTTTAATCCAGCATGGCCCTCACACGGATCCAGGGTTAAAATTGTCCGACCAACGACCTCTTGGTGTTTCCAGCCGCTAACATTTTTTGTCATCACAATTTTCTAGTGCTAGAAGGAGGTCCTTCTGGTTCCCTTTCCATGTTTTACGGTAGTCTTGTGTGCATTCTATACCCCGACATGCACTAGCGTGAACTTGACACCCTTTTGTAGTTGTTCACACATTNTTACGGTAGTCTTGTGTGCATTCTATACCCCGACATGCACTAGCGTGAACTTGACACCCTTTTGCAGTTGTTCACACATCGTGTGGTACAGATCAATCCCTACGATGGTTCCTTCGGAACCCTACAAGATATAAACCCTATGATTGCCATTTGATCCCTTTTTTTCATGGTATTCTTGCATGTTTTTTGTACCTCAATACATGCTAGCATAGGTATTACACCCTTCTATGTTTATTTATGCATCGTGTGATGTAGATCAGTCGTTGCGATGATTTCCTTGGAATCTGGCAAGACATAAAGCCTTCATTTGCCATTATATCTCCTTGTTTCCCTTGTTTGCAACCCCTTTAGCATCATGAAAATGGCTTCTTCAACCACTGCTATATCTACTGCTACCCTTGAGGTTCTTTTCATGATTCAAGGCATTACAAGTGCCGAACAATCGCCTAGACCAGTGCTGGGGCCACGTCGATCCCTCAGGATCCAAAATTGGGCACCTGAGGGTTTGGTGTAGCAGTATGAATGGTACAAATTCCTTTACGCTAAGGTGCAAGCCAACCTACCCTTAGATACTCAAGAACTCGAAGACCAACGTGCCTTCGAGTTCACTTATTGCAACAAGAAGGAATTTTTTCCCACCCCTGGTGTTTCTATTCCTCTAACACAATTGCATCAGTGGTTGATGGATTAGCTGACATGGTTGTCTAGGCCTGGCGAGGCGCAAGATACAACATCTGACCATGATGAGGCTTTCCAGGATGGGAAAGAGGAATTGGATTCTCAATCTGATGTTGGGGGGGTGGGTCGTGATCAAACCAACCTTGCCACCATCCCTCCTACCCTATCCTTTTGGACAAACCTACTGTCTATCATCGCTCCCTTTAGGATCACAGCCGCACCATCGCAGTCTATGATTCCATTGGTAATAGGTAGCCATTCCATGCATTTGGAATATCAACACACCTACACTCCTGTCTCAACATCAGTCACTACCCTTCCATAAATTGTTCACCAATCCCTCTTTGCTTTGCAACACACACCAATTATGGCTACCCTACCGTATGTCCACATCGTACCTACGTCACAGTTGCTTTTAGCTTCCACCTCCATTCTTGCATTTACACCTATCCCACCATCTGTAGTGGGCCCAGGCCCATCCACATGATGGACCCCATTCACTTCTCCACCTATTCCACAGTCGACACAAATGGCTGGCTACACTAGCCACCAGAAATACAAAATCCCGTAGATGGTACAACCAAGTGTGGGACCATAGTCTATTCCACCGGCCACACAACTAGCCTACCCTGTAGCACAATCTATAGCTGCTGCTCCAATAGCACCACCTACCGAGTGGTGGACATCACAAGTTGCACCATTCATAGGGGTCGTCCCAATGGCACCACCGATGGGTCACGTTGCCGCCCCTACCACTCCACAGATGGGAGCTTCTCTGGTAGTTCCCCAATTATCTACATCATTCCTAGGTCTGGATGAAGCATTCCAACTTATTCAGACCCTTACTGAGGAAATAAAATGCCTCAAGGCTGTCGGGTCTGATACGGTACAAGTCATGTACTTCTACCAAGATGATCCCATCAGCCCGACAATCCCCACACTAACATTACCCCCTGGGATGTCACTTCCCCACTTTACAAAATACAATGGGGAGGGGGATCCCATCACACATCTTGTTATGTTTAGGCCCAAATCCCTTCTTTTGCAATAATGGCCACATACGATCATTCAAGTCTTTGCCATGTCTCTGACCGAAAAAGCTCTGGACTGGTATTGTGCACTATCATGCTCCTCCATTTCAACCCTAGAGGAGTTACTAACCTAGTTTGTGATTCATTTAAAATACAACTTGAGACCACAAGTCATGCTAGATCAGCTACTGAGCATCAAGCAAGACCCACTAGAGCCAGTCCAGAAGTCCATACAGTGGTGGAGCACTACCCTCAACAAAATTTGTGATCCTATCGAGGAGGCCCATTTGCTAGCCATTTTCAAGGATGCAGTGAATGACTTTATCATGTATAAGATGTACTATCTCACCACCACTCCCTTAGTCAGGCTTTTTCCTAGACTAAGAGCATTCAGGATGCGGCTGAGGTAAGCGAAGACCTGACCTACGTTGCATACATGAATACCTTCACAAAGAAGGACNCTGAGGTAAGCGAAGACCTGACCTACGTTGCATACATGAATACCTTCACAAAGAAGGACAATGACAAGAGTAAGGCTACAATAGCCATAGTGGCTACTGTGGCAAATGAGGTCAAACCCAACAATAATAGTAATAAGGAAAATAGGAAACCAGCCACACCAGCAACTAACCCCACACCCAAGCAAGGAAACGCACCTCAACCTTCCACATCTACACCTAAAACATCTGCACCACCCAAACCAAACTTTGAGTGTAAATACTACTCAAAGTATACCCCGTTGCCTATCAAGCCTTTGGATCTTTTGAAGTAATTTATGGTAGTGGGGTACATCCAACAAAAGTGGATGTCGGAAGAGGGAGCTAAGAAAAATCAGTGGTATTGCGATCTCCTTAGAAACCCCTCCTTGTCCTTGCCCAATTAGCCCCCAATTCCTAAGGATTTTAGGATGGACTGGTTCTGTCACTACCACCAACAGTGTGGTCACAACACGGATTACTGTATGGTGTTAAAGGATGATATCCAAAGGATGATTGATCAAGGGAAACTGGTTCTGGATGAAACCAACCTAGTATGTCCCAAGAATCAATCCCTGCATGTTTACACAGATCCTCTTAAAGCTAACAATGCTATTTACATTATCAACACCATCGGTGTTGACAGTAATCCTAGACTGCCCCAGCAACCATTTGTGGTCCATGTGCCTCAGTTTAGCACACCGACACCACTAGCGGCTTATCAAAATCTACACTAGCCTTTTGTCTTGAGAGTCCCTCCCCAAACATCTACCCTTGGATCACCCATTCCCTGAGCATCTGCCCCTACACCACATGTTCGCATAACCACACTACTGTCTGCATTGACACCATTAGCACCATTTGTCATTAGGGGGCTGAGCCATTCAACTGTCCCCATCTTGCATAAGACAGCTTCATAGCCTTCTCGTCCTAAGAAACAAGAAGTGCATTTCACAGGAGAGACATCGAGGGAAAGTACCACCCCAGGTACTTCCAAGCCTATGCTCTTGCCCCCTGCATCTACGTCCTCTTTGTGAAAAGAGAATGTTGCTATGCCCGCATAGTCTTCACCACCTAGCCCAAAAGGATCTAATAAGGGAAGAGAGAGAGAGATAACTAAGTAACTAATTTAGCTTAACTACTAATCAATTAGGCTTTAAACTAATCCTAACACCAATATTTATTTTCACTTGTCGTACACATCCTAAACCAGTGCAACACTACTGGGATTACCAAATGCTAATCGTTACTAAGTTACCAAGTGTTACATGCATGCTGGAAGTGATTGTACTGTGTGTGCTAATAACAAAAATGTAAAGTTTATAAAATAAAATAAAATAATAAAATAAAATAAATGCAGAAGAAAATAAAATAAAGGAAATGAGTAAGAAAACAAATCTCAAGTGTTATAAAGATGAATCCAATAGCTCGTCTTTATTTCCATACACAAGGTGTGCTTAGGTACACAATGCTCGAATAAATATCCATCCATACTTAGACCACCTGTTATGGGCACTTGGAAAATACTATAACTACAAAATTTTTGCTACTTGACTCCTAAAAGACTTCTAAAAGACTCCCTACCAAGACTTCCTCCCAAAATTATGCGGCTGGGCACTACATTTATATTCTTCGGAGCAACTACTCTAATAATTAGAAAAATTACCACTCTAATTTTAGAGAAACTACCACTCTAATTTTACAGAAAGTTCCATTCTAATATATAAAATAGATCGATAAAGTAACTAGTCTCATCATACCCCCACGACTATATGAAAACTTATCGTTGAGTTCCTTACAAAATATTTGGAAGGTATGGGATTATTTATTAATTGACAACCGACAATGGAATGGGATGACAGACTCAACGTGCCTAGTGAACAAATCAATAAGTATATTAGTACATTAGTGTTCATGATCATTGTGGTGAACACTTGTACATAAATGACATCAAAACCTTTATTTGGTAGCTTGTAGAGAAAGAGAGAGAAAGAAAATGAACCGTGTTACTGCCAATGCTAATATTGTTTCTTCCATTGTTTATCCATAGCCACGCCACCACACTTTCTCCTTTTGTAAATGCTCTAGTTCTAGTCCATCTTGAGTGCTTCCTCCAAGCCTAGTCCATTATTTGTATGATCGTCATCTGCACATACAACACAGTCACAAATGAGTAAGGATAGATAAATCATAATGCAGTTGATACCTTGCCTTGATATGAAGCACATTGGCTAAGTTGTGGTTATGGAAAAAAATGGTTTGGAAATTTATCATAGGTGACTACCCAAGGTATAGGGGTTAAGTGAATAGTAAAATGAAGAAAATTGAAAAATTTGTGCTAGGGCCCCCACAACTAAGAGTGAACCTCTGGTAGCTATAAGATGGAAAAATATGAGTAACATGAAAGATGGGAAAAAATGTCAATGACAATGCCAATAAAATTGATA